>CM076579.1:683594812-684134465 GCA_034641835.2 Pinus albicaulis
TAGCATAAAAACACAAAACCAAAAACACTAGAAAAACACTAAACACAATGAAGTAGGAAGCAGAAACCAATGCAACTATGAAAAACATTTCACCCTCTGTCCTTCCAAACTTTTATGGACTCAAAAGTGAAGATCTTGAAACCTTCCTATTTGAATTTGAAGTCCTATCATCTATGTAGAACCTATGATTACTTACAAGATGCCCAAAAACTTAAACTATTCCCTTCAACATTGAAAGGAGCAGCATTAAAGTGGTTTATGAGTTTGATCAACAGTTCTATTAGGACATGGGAAGACATGAAACATGCATTTCTAGAGAGGTATTTGGATTAATGTATGCCAGTCAACCATAAGGAGGAAGTGTTTAAAATCCTACAAAAAGAGGATGAAAACCTGGAAGATTTGTTGGAGAGGTTTAACTACAACATCAAAACAGCAAAAATGGAAAACCTAGACCAAGATACCTTGAAAGCCCTCTTGTTGAAGACAATTAGGGATGAATGGCTAGATATCCTTAATATGATGGGAAAAGGGGATATATCTCAACTCACATTACCTGAAATAGTTGAATTATGTATCAATCTTTCAAGAGGGAAATCTAAAACTGTAAAAGGACCAAGAGACCCTGCTCTTGCAAGGGCAAGTAAGTCTGCTTATGGGACAGTGAGTAGGGCAGAAATAGGACATATGCTTGATGAATTCAAATCTGATATTTTAAGGAATCTTAGTGAACAAATAGACACCCTTAAATTACAAAACAAGCAAAAAGCTGAATCTGATGCCTTAGCAGTCTTTTGTCCCAAATGTAGAAAGAAGCATGCCTTGAGAGAGTGCCCTTTGGATGCAAAATTAGTAGAGACTTGTGTAATTTGTTCAGAAAAACATGAGACCAAGAGTTGTCCTTCACTTCTTGGTCTTAAAGCTGTCTTTCAAGAAAAAAAACCTACAAATTCCATAGAATCTCTCAATTTTGTCTCTAGGAGGCCTTGGCAAGGACCTCAAACACAAGGATTCCATGATCAGCTGTATAATCAACCCCCACCAAATTGGAATTCTTGACAGCAACCTTGGCCCCAATTCCAAAATCAATCTCAAACTTGGGCACAAGGAGCACAAAATCTCTATGGAAGATACTCTCAATACTTTCAATATCCACCATCCTATCCACCATATCCACATTTCCCTCCTCAACAAAATCTTCAACAAAATCCTCAACAGAATCCTCAAAATCCATAACATCAAAATTCACCACTTTCATTACCATTTCCTCAGAAAACAAATCAATTGCCTGCCCAACCCATACCAAACCCCAACAATAAAAATCCTCAGAACACATAAATGATAGAAGGCCAACAATTTCCAACTTATTTGATCACTTATTTAGACCTTAATGATGTTCAACTTAGGTCTGGAAGAATACTTGAAAAGAAGAAACCTTCTGTAATCATACAAGAACAAAACAACTCTGAGGAAGATTCTCTACGGGTAAATAAAAGTCTTGAAGATGACACATCTTTTCAAAACCCGAATATTGAAAAATTAAAACAAAAAGAACCAATAATTTCAACTCCTATATTAGAGCAGCCATTAACATCCACCTCTACACCTCCCTTTCCAGAAAGATTACAAATTGATAGAGGTGTAGAAAAACAAATTATGGTGCCTAATTATGATTTCCTAGATGCGCTGAGAAATGTTTGTATTAAGATCCCATTATTACAAACTATCAAAGAAATTTCAATCTTAACAAAGACAATAAAGGAGTTGAGCATGAAGAAAGCAGGAAAAAAAATAAAAGAGACAAAGAAAATTCAACTGGCTGGAAAAATAGCAGATATCATGATGGGTAAGATTGCCATTCCAAAGTATCTAGACCCAGGAAATCTAGTTGTTAAAATACACATCAATGGAACTGAGATCCAAAACACACTTATTGATTTAGGAGCAGCAATCAATATCATGAGTAGACAAATCATGGATAAACTAAAGCTTCCTAATCTACTTTTTACACCCACATTATTACAATTAGCAGACAGATCTGTAATCAAACCTGATGGGGTAATAGAAGACATTCCAGTGTCCCTAGATTCTTAGGAGTATCCTGTGGATTTTATGATCCTAACTCCTAAGAATAATCTAGGAGGGCATCCTATTATATTAGGAAGACCTTGGTTAGCTACAGCTGATGCTTTCATTAGTTGTAGATCCGGTGATATGTACATCTCTGATGCTAGTTCAACCAAGAAATTTACCTTGTATCCTCCGGCAAAGACAATTACAGAATTGGATGATACTCAATGGATTGAGGATGAAGAAGACATACAACCTCTCTTCACAATTTCAGAAATTAGTGAAGACAGCCAGATCTTGAATACCTTAGAAAATTTTGAATCCTCTTCGGAATATAAACATGAACAATTTCAAGAAGAATCCAACATTGAGTTTTTATCATGAAGACAGATGTCTCTTTATTCCATGGATAAATTTGGCAGCTCTACAATTGAGATATTTCCAAGTAAAATTTTAAACATAAACAAGAACCTAGAGAAATCTCAACAAGAAAAGCTAGTCAAGATATTACAGAGACATTCTTCTGCATATGCATGGGAGTACACTGATATGAAAGGGATAAGCCCTAAGACTTGCACTCATCACATCTACATAGAGAAAAATTGTAAACCAATCAGACAACCTCAAAGACGGATGAATCCAAATCTTAGGGAAATTGTTAAAGAAGAATTACAGAAATTTTTAAATGTCAACTTTATCTATCCCATTTCAGATAGTCAGTGGGTTTCTCCTTTGGTAATTGTGCCAAAGAAAAATGGTAAATGGAGGGTATGTATTGACTACCGGGAATTAAACAAAGCTACTCTTAAAGATCATTTTCCTCTACCTTTCATAGATCAGGTGTTAGATACATTAGCTGGCAAAAATTACTTCTCATTTTTAGATGGGTTTAGTGGTTAGAACCAAATTCAAGTAGCACTTGAAGATCAAGACAAAACCACATTTACCTGTCCTTGGGGTACCTATGCTTACCGAGTATTTCCATTTGGACTATGCAATGCACCTGCAACATTTCAAAGGGCTGTACTAGGAATCTTTTCAGATCTAATACATGATTATGTAGAGGTATATATGGATGATTTCACAGTCTATGGAAAAACATTTGAAGAAGCCTTAGCAAACTTGGAAAAAGTTTTAAAAAGATGTAAAGAAGAAAATCTTTCACTAAGTCATGAGAAGTGTTTTATGATGTTTACTGAAGGAATTGTTTTGGGGCATCACATTTTAGGGGATGGGATTAGAGTTGATGAGTCAAAAGTTGAAGTCATCTCTAACTTATCTGTTCCAAGTTGTCAAAAAGATGTTAGGAGTTTTCTAGGATTTACAGGATATTATCGAAGGTTTATAGAAAACTTCACCAAGATAGCATCTCTATTTTTCAAATTACTTACCAAGGACTGTGAATTCAAGTGGAATCCTGATTGTCAGTTAGCCTTTGAGACCCTGAAAACAGAAATCTCTGAAGCACCTATTTTAAGGGGACCTAACTGGAAGTTACCTTTCATATTTCAACAGATGCCTCAGATACAGCTTTAGGAGCAGTATTGGGACAAAAAGACTTGATTCCTTATGCCATCTACCATACAAGTAAAAATTTGACTCCTTCAGAGTTAAATTATATTGTAACTAAAAAAGAGTTCTTAGATGTTGTTCATGCCATAAATAAATTCAGACACTATATAACAGGCTATGAAACTTTTGTTCACACAGATCACTTTACAATTAAATATCTAATGAACAAATCAATTACTAATGGCAGAGTCATAAGATGGTTATTGCTTTTACAGGAATTCAACATTACCATTCTAGATAGGCCTGGGAAACAAAACACAGTAGCTGATTTCCTATCTAGACTCCAAAACATCAAAGACAATACTCCAGTTGAAGATCAATTCCCTGATGAATATCTTTTTGCAATTTCTACTCAAACTCCTTGGTTTGCTGACATTGCTAATTATTTAGTTTCGGGGAAATTTCCTTCAATAATGAATGCAAGAGACAAAAGAAAGATCATTTATGACAGTGCAAAATATTCATGGGTTGCTAATGAGTTATACAAAACAGGTCCAGATTTTATCATTAGGAGATGTGTTTGGGAAGATGAGATGCCTGAGATCCTCAAGGCATGTCATGATGAACCTTGTGGCGAACACTTTGCTGATAAAAGAACAGCCTATAAGATCCTTCATTTAGGATACTATTGGCCATCCCTTTTTAAAGATGCTAAAGAGTATGTCAAAAGGTGTGACAATTGCCAAAGGGTAGGGAAACCTTCTCCTTCAGGTGAGATGCCATTGCAGCCTCAGGTACATATTGAACCTTTTGAAAAATGGGCTTTAGATTTTGTAGGACCTATTAGTCCTCCATCAAGACAAAAAAAATATATATTAGTTTGCACTGATTATGTTACCAAATGGGTAGAAGCTAAGCCATTACTTTCTGCTACTGAAGCATCTGTAGTTAATTTTCTTTTTGAGGATATTTTTACTCGTTTTGGTGTCCCAAGGGAAATTGTTACAGATCAAGGAGCTCAATTTACATCAAGGCTAGTGGAACAAATGATGGAGAGATACAAAATCAGACACAGAAAATCTACTCCCTATCATCCACAAGCAAATGGTCAGGTGGAATCTACCAATAAGGTCATTGAAAGGATCCTAACAAAGACTGTTCATTTACATAGAAAAGATTGGCGGACAGGCTTCCTGAAGCCTTGTGGGCCTATAGAACTACATGGAGAAGCACAACAAGCCATACTCCTTATGAACTTGTTTATGGAAAACAAGTTTTGTTTCCCATAGAGTTTCAGATTCAAACTTTTAAAATGGCAATTCAGCTAGGACTTGATCTAACAGAGGCACAAAAGCACAGATTGGAGCAAATTAATGAATTGGATGAGATCAGACAAGATGCAGTCCAGAAAACAAGTATAGTCTAGCAACAAAGGACTAGATGGCATGATAAGGACATCAAGGAAAAGAAATTCAAAGAAGGTGACTGGGCCCTCTTGTTTGATTCAAAGTTCAAAGATTTTCAAGATAAATTCCAAGCCATATGAAATTATGAAAAATTTTTACAATGGAGCAACAAAAATCAGGACATTAGATGAAGAGAAGGTCACTTTTCTTGTAAATGGCCATAGATTGAAGCTGTATCATAAGCCACTTTCAAGAGAAGAATTTGTCAAGAGATTCCAGGAAGACAGTGATGTGAAGTTAATGAAGAAGAATCCTTCTTCTTCATCAACTTAATTGAATTTTCTGAATTCAAATGTATGAAAAAAAATAGAGAATAAACATGAAAACTAATCACTGATTAGCATGTTTATACAGAAAAGATAAAGTGAAAATCAGAATTCTTCTGACACTTTAGCTTTTCAAAAGTGTTCTTTTCCTGCAAGCAGCGATCACAAAATCATAAGTGCAGACCCATTTTATATATCATATTCCACTTATGATCCATTTCACTCCATCATGTCTCACTTCATTCATATTTCATTCACTCCATTCATCCATACTTCATTCACTCCATTCCATGGTCCACTTCATTTTCATTTCAGAATTTTAAATTTGATCTCTTCCTGCAATTGAGTATTACAAATCATAAGTTGCATGCCACTTTTCATATTTCATTCCACTTTACACCTATGATCCATTTCATTCCATTATATTTCACTTCACTCATGCTCCATTCCACCATATTTCATGATCCAGTTTATTTCATTTCATACTACACTCCATCCATGTTTCAAATCATTTCATTTCATGTTTCAAAGCTTCTACAGGTATATTCTGTAGCCAGATATTCTACAGCCAGACATTCTGCAGCTAGATATCCTGCAGGCAACTATCCAGCAACCACTTGTTCAGCAGCAAATTGATCCTGCACACCTATGTCAACAAGTAAAATTAAAGGGATTATGAAGAATGAAGGATCAATGATTTTAAAGGAAGACAAAGCATATTAAAACCACAAAAATCAAAGGAAAGGCTAAGGTAAAGTTGTGAAATTATTATGATAACAGATTATGAAAGTTGTAGTATGGTTAAGTTATATGTATGTTTCATAAAGTTATTTTGATTATTCGTGTTGATCAAGCCTATTAAGCCTATCATAAAATCCTTGGACAAAATCTCTTCCATTCCGCCATACCAAATCATCATTTACTAAAAATTAACGGTTAGTACTAAAGTGACCTATTAGGTCACGTCACTAACCCGAAGTATTCAGTGATGATTTTGAAATTCACACGAGATTTTTCCGCGGTCTTTTCCTCCATAACAGCTCTCAAACTCATTAATTCGTGTGAATCACCCTCACCGTATTTCACTCATCCCATAACCACTTCATGTCATTTTTCCGTAGCCAATTCCTACTGCATAAACAGAGAGGTCATCTTTGGGGTGAAAACAACTCTCTACAGCCATTTCTACCGTGAATAGAAGAGCAGTAACGGAGCAATAAATTGAAGGTTGAGAAAAGAAGTCATGGGTCTCATTATAAGGTCCGAACCAGTCGGAACCAAATACTTAGAGGGTTATCCACAGATTAGAGAGATGCTACAGCAGGTTGGTTGGTTACAGTTTTTGGAAAAGTTCAATGGTTTTCATAAGGAGGTAACCAAGACATTTGCACAGTCCTTCAACGGGTTAGAAGTTGAAATAGGAGATGTCAAGTTCACTATTACAGAATCCTTCATTGTAGAAGCAGCAGAATTACCAAGGCAAGGTGAACGATGGTTCAAAAACAAGGAATTTCACAATGAGGCATGGAGGCAGATGCTCAAAACACCAGGTATGGATATTTCAGTTTTCAAGAAGGGCATTCCTAGCTCAGCACTGAAGAATAAATGGCGAATATGTTGCTCATTTTGCAAAAGTTTATAACTTGTGAAAGAAGGTTTGGTACCCTATATGTTTATCACATTCGGCTTATGATGCATTTCCTAGATGAAAAAATCAATTTACCCTTTTTCTTACATCATAGCCTAAAGAGAATGGCTTCTAATGTCCAAAAGAAGGTTCAATTCTTGGAAGCCACCTTGTATCACCATGGCCTAGTTAAAATCCTAATTGAGCATCATTTGAGAAAGGTGGGAGACAATTGGGATGAGTTCCTCTTGAGGAATCACTTTGAAAAACCCAAGGAATCTCCATCTAAAGGCAAACTTGCAAGAAGAAGCAAAAGAGAAAAAAATTTCAAATCTGTTGAACTTAAAACTGGTAAGTCCATACAAGAGGACAATGAGGAGATTATCTCTGAGAAATTGGCTGAAATTAAGAAACAACTTAAAAAAGAAAAGATAATAAAAAAGTATGCTAAGGAGAGAGGTGAGGGACCATCTAAACTAAGACGAAGCCATAGGCTTAGAGGCATATTGAAGAAGACAACAGTTAAGCAAGCAGGCATCATAGACATTGAAGATGAAGAGAGACACCAACTGATAGATCTCCTGAGTACCAGTACGAAGAGGATCTTGATGAAGGAACTCCGGAGATAGACCCAGCACAACAACAAATCTATAATTATGTTGAGTCATTAGAAAAGAGAGCCTCAAAAAGCAGAGGAAGAACTCCTAGTCCACCAGGATCTGCAATTGAAGTACTAAGAAGAGACAAATATGAATTAGAAGTACTCAATAGGCATATAAAGAATGAAAATGAAATTTCAAAGGAACAAGTCAAACTGAAGAGTAACATGAACACAACTCTCTCTCTGCAAATGGAAAAATTGTACAAGGCTAGTGAAAAGCTGAAGAAGAAAAACAAAAAGTTAAGCAGGGCACTTATAAATTTGAGATTCAAGTTGGTCATAAGGAAACCTAGGATGCCATTGAACACCAAGCAAAGCAGAAAAAGGAGGTTAGATGTCCTAGCAAAAGTTTCACAATACATGGATTGATTGCATGAGGACATGCAAAAGTTTTTCAGTGGAGGTATGTTGAGCCCCAAAGATGTCCTTTTCTTTCACCAAATTTCACTTCATTTCCTTTGTCCTTTATCAATTATAGGCTTAAAAAATCAATAGGATTGATTAAAGTCACTTTAAGAATGCATACAATAACTGAATTACTAAACTTTTGTGGTCTTCTTGTTGTAGTAATTTTTTACTAGACTTAGCTATAGAATGCAGCCATTCTGTAGCTAGTCGCCTATTCCACAGCTACCTTCATGTTCACACAGGTTACAGGTGTCACTTAAAGGAAAAACGCATATGGTTGAATTCCAAAACTCACCTACATCATTCCTTGCCCTCTACGAAGTCTGAGCAAAAATCTGCAAGTGGTTATGCACGTGGAGGAAACCCAAACTAAGAAGTAGATTCCTACCAGGACAAGGACTCTACAGATGTCTTCAACAAAGTACGAGGCCTCCACAAGAGTTCTAATTTTATTTTAATTGAAAAAGACACTTATCCCTATTTATTCTCTAGGGCAGTTATGTATTTCTCTTATAAGAATAACTCGGGAAACCGAGAGATAGTTAGTTAGTTGATGTTTTATTGTTAAGTTGTCCAAGACCGTAATACTCTGTTTTTGGAAGCGTTTTCCTTTAATGAAAGAAGAACAACTTTAATACATGATCTGAAGCAATATTGAGGAGATTCATGTGCTAATCCGGTGGTAGAGAGCCCCTACTACCCGAGAGGCTTTGTGCATATTGTTTAGATAAGTAACTTTAGCTCTGTTTCGTTCCTAATTTAGGTAGTTTTCTGAACTTTATGTTTTATGCTCACTTACATCGAATGTTACAGCCAGTCTTGTTCTTATGAATTGTTCCAAAATATCACTAACACTGAATGAGATAGAACTGTAGTATTTCAGAGATTAATTTCATTTTAGTTCAGTTGTAGTATTTCGGAGGTTAATTGCATATTAGTTTGGTTTTGTTTCATGTATTTTAAGTTTTATTAGCTAGTTGTATTCTAGTTCTGTTACATTAGACTTAAAGGCCTTCATTATTTACAAACTGCTCTTGTTCTTAATCTCTGCTAATACATCATTATCATAGGAACAAGAATTGGTAATGTCATTTTGAAGTCTTGACTGTTCTGCAATTTCTCATAATTTTACAAACTTGCCTTTTTCCAAAACTATTCCAAAAGATTTCTAACCCTTGAATGAGGCTTAATAGTGACATTTTGAGTTGCAGAATGGATTAATTTCAGTTTCATAAGTTAAATTAGGGTAGGGTTCCTTACTATGTTACAGATAATCTTTTCCAAATGTGTTCCAACAAATTTCTAACCATGGATGAGATTTTCTCTGTGATAATTGTAAGTTGTTGTTTACTTAGAAGAACCTCATTGCATTAAACTTATCATTTTCTCAAGTTGTTCCAACATACTTCTAGTGAAATGAATTGGACTGAGTTCATGTTATGAGTTATTTTTCTTGTCAAGTTTTGCAATCTGTGAATTAGTATTTTCTGTTCTTAGGTGCCATACATAGTTTAAAATAGATTTTGCTCTGTTTTAGTCAATGTTGCAGGAAACGTCCCCACCCCCCCCCCCCGGCTCCAAGGCCCAAACCGCGTCCCGTACGGAACCGTACGGGGTCCGTACCCGGAACCACGGATCCGATTTTCAGAAACGCAGATCCCAAAAAATTTGCGATTCCTAGTTTTTCGGATCCATACGCCCAGATCCGCGATTCCGTACAGCGGATCGGTGGATCGTACGGCGGATCGTTGTACGGAACCGCCGCAATTCCAGGACGGATCCGTACGGATCGCGAACGGTTCCGTACCGCGGTGTATGGATCCGGTTGACGGACTTCAAAATTGCGCTTTTTTTATTTTTTTATTTTTTATTGTGACGCCACCTTTGGTGATGTTCAGTTTTTCCGTGACAAAGGCTATTATCCGTCACCATTGCCCATATGAAATGGTGACGGTCACAATCTGTCATTATAAATCATTATTGGTGATGGACCTTGAATGTCACCACAACACCTATACTTTCAGTGACGCCACTTTTGGTGACGTTCATTTTTTGGTGACGAAGGCTCTTTTGACCCTCACCAATGAGCTTATGGTGACATTTTTCGCCCCTCACCAATGTCCTTTTTTCTTGTAGTGCTAGTTGTGTTCTAGTTCTGTTAAATTAGACTTAAAGGCCTTCATTATTTACAAAATTCTCTTGTTCTTAATCTCTTCTAACACATCATTATCATATGGACAAGAAGTAGTTATATCATTTTGAGGTCTTGATTATTCTACAATTTCTCACAATTTTACAAACAACCTCTTTCCAAATCTATTCCAAGAGATCTATAACCCTTCAATGAGGCTCAATAGTAACATTTTGAGTTGCAGAGTGTGTTAATTCTAGTGTCATAAGTTATGTTAGCATAGGATTCCTTACTAAATTGTAGACAATATTTTCTCAAAGTGTTCCAACAAATTTCTAACCATGGATAAGATTTTCTCTGTGATATTGTAAGTTGTTTATTAAAGAGAACCTCATTACATCAAACTTATCCTTTTCTTAAGTTGTTCCAACATACCTCTAATGAAATTAATTGGACTGAGTTAATGTTATGAGTTACATTTCTTGACAATTTTTATAATCTGTAGATTGACATTTTCTGTTCTTAGATGTCATACATAGACTAGAGTAGATTTTGTTCTATTCTAGTGTGATTAGTCACTTCTCTTTGCCAACAATTTAGTTCTTTTCCTCTTAGTATAAAAACACAAAACCAAAAACATTAGAAAGACACTAAACACAACGAAGTAGGAAGAAGATACCTAGGCACATATAGTGCACTTCACTTCAACAGTTTACTAGCCCTGGTTGACAATTTATGACATCAATTTAGGAACACTAAGTTGAGAAGACATTTTTGCACCGCTGCCGGGGAAGTGTAACTAGGTAGCCTTGTTTCTTACCTCCCAAAAATAATGATATGCATAGAGAAAGAGACTCAATGGGTAGATTTATAAGAAGCAGAAGCTTGATTCCTAGAACACCACTTGTTCCACCAAGACCAAGAGGCAGCACACCTCCAACTCAAACCTACATTCCATCCTATACTGATCACAGACTTCTATAAGGCTTAAGATCATATATTCCATCAGAGAGACCTTCCACTTCATCCACTAAACCTTTCTTAGAATAATATTGAAGGACCCTTGCTAGAGACATAAACTTTTCCACTTCCACAGAAGAATCAACTATGGCAGAAGAAGGGGGAGGAGGAGTCTTTAATGGAGAACACACACTATTTGGAGTAGGTAGAGGTAGAGGTAGAGGAGGAGGTAGAGGTGCCAAAGGAGAAGGAGCTAGAGGTGAAGAAGGAGGCAGAGGAAGAGGTAGAAGGAAAATGGGAAGCTCTTTTGGGTTTCCTATAGTACATGAAGAAACCAATGAAACTATGAAAAACATTTCACCCTCTCTCCTTCCAAACTTTTATGGACTCAAAAGTGAAGATCCTAAAACCTTCCTATTTTAATTTGAAGTCCTATGTAGAACTTATGATTACTTACAAGATGCCCAAAAACTTAAACTATTCCCTTCAACATTGAAAGGAGCAGAATTAAAATGGTTTATGAGTTTGATCAACAGTTCTACTAGGACATGGGAAGACATGAAACAGGAATTTTTAGAGAGGTATTTGGATTAATGTATGACAATCAACCATAAAGAGGAAGTGTTTAAAATGCTACAAAAAGAGGATGAAAATATGGAAGATTTGTTGGAAAGGTTTAACTACAACATCAAGAGAGAAAAAATGGAAAACTTAGAGCAAGATACTTTGAAAGCTCTCTTGTTGAAGACAATTAGGGATGAATGGTTAGATATCCTTAATATGATGGGAAAAGGGGATATATCTCAGCTCACATTACCTGAAATAGCTTAATTATGTATCAACCTTTCAAGAGAGAAATCTAAAACTGTAAAAGGACCAAGAGACCCTGCTCTTGCAAGGGCAAGTAAGTCTGCTTCTGGGACAGTAAGTAGGGCAGGAATAGGAAATATGCTTGATGAATTCAAATCTGACATTCTAGGGAGTCTTAGTGAACAAATAGATACCCTTAAGTTACAAAAAAAGAAAAAAGCTGAATTTGATGCCCTAGCAATCTTTTGTCCCAAACGTAGAAAGAAGCATGCCTTGATAGAGTGCCCTTTGGATGCGAAAGTTGTAGAGAATTGTGTAATTTTTTTAGAAAAACATGAGACCAAGAGTTTTCCTTCACTTCTTGGTCTTAAAGCTGTCTTTCAAGAAGAAAACCCTACAAATTCCACAGAATCTCTCAATTTTGTCTCTAGGAGGCCTTGGCAGGGACCTCAACCGCAAGGATTCCATGACCAATTGTATAATCAACCCCCACCAAATTGGAATTCGTGGCAGTAACCTTGGCCCCAATTTCAAAATCAATCTCAAACTTGGGCATAATGAGCACAAAATCCCTATGGAAGATACTCTCAGTACTATCAATATCCGCCATCCTATCCACCATATCCACATTTGCCTCCTCAACAAAATCCTCAACAAAATCCTCAAAATCCACAGCATCAAAATCCACCACTTCCATTACCATTTCCTCAGAAAGAAAATCAGTTACCTGCCCAACCCATACCAAACCCCAACAATAAAAATCCTCAAAACACATACATGTAGAAGGCCAACAGGTTCCAACCTATTTGATTACTCCTTTAGACCTTAATGATGTTCAAATTAGGTCTGGAAGAATATTTGAAAAGAAGAAACCTTTTGTAATCATAGAAGAGCAAAACAATTCTGAGGAAGATTCTCTACGGGTAAATAAAAGTCTTGATGAGAACACATCTTTTCAAGACCCAAACATTGAAAAATCAAAACCAAAAGAACCAATAATTTCAACTCCTATATTAGAGCAGCCATCAATATCCATCTCTACACCTCCCTTTCCAGAAATATTACAAATTGATAGGGGTGTAGAAAAACAAATTATGGTGCCTAATTATGATTTCCTAGATGAGCTAAGGAATGTTTTTATTAAGATCCCATTATTACAAGCTATCAAGGAAATTCCAATCTTAGCAAAGAC
The DNA here is from genome assembly GCA_034641835.2 of Pinus albicaulis. NCBI lineage: Eukaryota > Viridiplantae > Streptophyta > Pinopsida > Pinales > Pinaceae > Pinus > Pinus albicaulis. Next base: position 683,607,916 of record CM076579.1, read on the forward strand.
AATAAAGGAGTTGAGCATGAAAAAAACAGGAAAAAGAATCAAAGAGACAAAGAAAATTCAATTGGCAAGAAAAATAGCAGACATCATGATGGGTAAGATTTCTATTCTAAAGTATCTAGACCCAGGAAATCCAGTTGTTAAAATACACATCAATGGAACTGAGATCCAAAACAAAATTATTGATTTAGGAGCAGCAATCAATATCATGAGTAGACAAATCATGGATAAACTAAAACTTCCTAATCTTCTTTTTACACCCACATTGTTACAATTGGCAGACAGATCCGTGATCAAACCTGATGGGGTAATAGAAGACATTCCAGTGTCCCTAGATTCTTGGGAGTATCCTGTGGATTTTATGATCCTAACTCCTAAAAATAATCTAGGAGGACATCCTCTTATATTAGGAAGACCTTGGTAAGCTACAGCTGATGCTTTCATTAACTGTAGATCTGGTGATATGTACATCTCTGATGGCAGTTCAACCAATAAATTTACCTTGTATCCTTTAGCAAAAACAATTACAGAATTATATGATACTCAATGGATTGAGGATGAAGAAGACATACAACCTCTCTTCAAAATTTCAGAAGTTAGTGAAGATAGGCAGATTCTAAATACCTTAGAAAACTTTGAATCCTCTTTGGAATACAAACATGAACAATTTCAAGAAGAATCCAACATTGAGTTTTTATCATCAAGACAAATGTCTCTTTATTCCATGGATAAATTTGGCAGCTCTACAATCGAGATATTTCCAGGTAAAACTTTAAATATAAACAAGAACCTAGAGAAAGCTCAACAAGAAAAGCTAGTCAAGATATTATAGAGACATTATTTTGCATATGCATGGGAGTACACTGATATGAAAGGGATAAGCCCTAAGACTTGCACTCATCACATCTACATAGAGGAAAATTGTAAACAAATTAGATAACCTCAAAGATAGATGAATCCAAATCTTAGGGAAATTGTTAAAGAAGAATTGCAGAAATTGTTAAATGTCAACTTTATCTATATAATTTAAGATAGTTAGTGGGTTTCTCCTTTGGTAACTGTGCCAAAGAAAAATGGTAAATGGAGGGTATGTGTTGACTATTGGGAATTAAACAAATCTACTCTTAAGGACCATTTTCCCCTACCTTTCATAGATCAGGTGTTAGATACATTAGCTGGAAAAAAAGTACTTCTCATTTTTAGATGGGTTTAGTGGTTATAATCAAATTCAAGTAGCACTTGAAGATCAAGACAAAACCAAATTTACCTTTCCTTGGGGTACCTATGCTTACCGAGTATTGCCATTTGGACTATGCAATGCACCCGCAACATTTCAAAGGGCAGTACTAGGAATCTTTTCAGATCTAATACATGATTGTGTAGAGGTATATATGGATGATTTCACAGTCTATGGAAACACATTTGAAGAAGCCTTGGCAAACTTGGAAATTTTTTTAAAGAGATGTAAAGAAGCAAATCTTTCACTAAGTCATGAGAAGTGTTTTATGATGTTTACTGAAGGACTTGTTTTGGGGAATCACATTTCAAAGGATGGGATTAGAGTTGATGAGTCAAAATTTGAAGTCATCCCTAACTTATCTGTTCCAAGTTGTCAAAAAGATGTTAGGAGTTTTCTAGGATTTACTGGATATTATCGAAGGTTTATAGAAAACTTCACCAAGATAGCATCTCCACTTTTCAAATTAATTACCAAGGACTGTGAATTCAAATGGAATCCTGATTGCTAGTTAGCCTTTGAGACCCTGAAAAAAAAAATCTCTGAAGCACCTATTTTAATGGGACCTAACTAGAAATTACCTTTTCATATTTCAACAGATGCCTCAGACATAACTTTAGGAGATGTATTGGGACAAAAAGACCTGATTCCTTATGCCATCTACTATACAAGTAAAAATTTTACCCCTTCAGAGTTAAATTATACTGTAACTGAGAAAGAGTTCTTACCTGTTTTTCATGCCATAAATAAATTCAGACACTATATAACAGGATATGAAACTTTTATTCACACAGATCACTCTGCAATTAAATATCTAATGAACAAATCAATTACTAATGGCAAAGTCATAAGATGGTTATTGCTTTTACAGGAATTCAACATTACCATTCTAGATAGGCCTGGAAAAAAAAATACCATAGCTGATTTCCTATCTAGACTCCAGAAAATTAAAGAAAACACTCCAGTTGAAGAGCAATTCCCTGATGAATATCCTTTTTCAATTTCTACTCAAACTCATTGGTTTGCTGACATTGCTAATTATTTAGTTTCAGGGAAATTTCCTTCAATAATGAATGCAAGAGACAAAATAAAGTTCATTTATGACAGTGCAAAATATTCATGTGTTGCTAATGAGTTATACAAAACAGGTCCAGACTTTATCATTAGGAGATGTGTTCGAGAAGATGAGATGCCTAAGATTCTCAAGGCATGTCATGATGAACCCTGTGGTGGAAACTTTGCTGATAAAAGGACAGCTTATAAGATCCTTCATTTTGGATATTATTGGCCATCCCTTTTTAAATATGCTAAAGAGTATGTCAAAAGGTGTGACAGTTGCCAAAGGGTAGGGAAACCTTCTCCTTGAGGTGAGACGCCATTGCAGCCTCAGGCACAGATTGAACCTTTTGAGAAATGGGCTTTAGATTTTGTAGGACCTATTAGTCTTCCATCAAGACAAAATAAATATATATTAGTTTGCACTGATTATGTTACCAAATGGGTAGAGGCCAAGTCATTAATTTCTGCTACTGAAGCATCTGTAGTTGATTTTATTTTTGAGGATATTTTTACTCGTTTTGGTGTCCCAAGAGAAATTATTACAGATCAAGGAGCTCAATTCACATCAAGGCTAGTGGAACAAATGGTGCAGAGGTACAAAATCATACACATAAAATCTACTCCCTATCATCCACAAGCAAATGGCCAAGTGGAATCTACTAACAAGGTCATTGAAGGGATCCTAACAAATATTGTTCGATTACATAGAAGATATTGGGCAGACAGGCTTCCTGAAGCCTTGTGGGCCTATAGAACTACATGGAGAAGCACAACGGGTCATACTCCTTATGAGCTTGTTTATGGAAAGGAAGTCTTGTTTCCCATAGAGTTTCAGATTCAAACTTTTAAAATGGCAGTTCATCTAGGACTTGATCTAACAGAGGCACAAAAGCACAGATTGGAGCAGATTAATGAATTGGATGAGATCAGACAAGATGCAATCCAGAAAACAGGTATAGTCCACAACAAAGGACTAGATGGCATGATAAGTACATTAAGGAAAAGAAATTCAAAGAAGGTGACTGGGCCCTCTTGTTTGATTCAAAGTTCAAATATTTTCAAGGTAAATTCCAAACACATTGGCTTGGGCCATATGAAATTGTGAAATTTTTTGACAATGGAGCAATAAAAATAAGGACAATAGATGAAGATGAGGTCACTTTTCTTGTAAATGGTCATAGATTGAAGCTGTATCATAAGCCACTTTCAAGAGAAGAATTTGTCAAGAGATTCCAAGAGAACAGTGATGTGAAGTTAATGAGGAAGAGTCCTTCTTCTTCATCAACTTAATTGTATTTTCTGAAGTCAAATGATGAAAAAACATAAATTAAAAAAAAACAAATAAATAAATATAAATATAAATATAAATAAAGTATAAACATGAAAACTAATCATTGATTAGCATGTTTATACAGAAAAGATAAAGTGAAAATCAGAATCTTTCTGACACTTTACCTTTTCAAAAAAAAATAATTGTTCTTTTCCTACAAGCAACTATCATAAAATCATAAGTGCAGGCCCACTTTACATATCACATTCCACTTATGATCCATTTCACTTCATCATATCTCACTTCATTCATATTTCATTAACTCCATTCATCCATACTTCATTCACTCCATTTCATGGACCATCTCATTTTTATTTGAAAAATTGATCTCTTTCTGCAATTGAGTATTACAAATCATAAGCTGCAGGCCACTTTTCATATTTCATTCCACTTCACATTTATGATCCATTTCATTCCATCATATTTCACTTCACTCATGCTTCATTCCACCATATTTCATGATCCATTTTATTTCATTCCATTCTAAAATCCATCCATGTTTCAAATCATTTCATTCCATGTTTCAAAGCTTCTATAGGTATATTCTGTAGCCATACATTCTGCAGCCAGACATTCTGCAGCCAGACATTCTATAGCCAGACATTCTGTAGCCATATATCCTACAGGAAACTATCCAGCAACCACTTGTTCAACAGCAAATTGATCCTGCACACCCATGTCAACAAGAAAAATCAAAGGAATTATGAAGACTGAAAGATCAATGATTCTCAAAGAAAAGACCAAGCATATTGAAAAAGAAAAAATCAAAATAAGGGCTAAGGTAACTTGTGAAATTATTATGATAACAGATTATGAAAGTTATAGTATGGTTAAGTTATATTTATGTTCATAAAGTTATTTTGATTATTCGTATTGATCAAGCCTATCAAGCCTATCATAAAATTCATGGACAAATCCCTTCCATTCCGCCATATCAAATCATCATTTATTAAAAATTAACGCTTAGTACTTGAAGTGACCTATTAGGTCATGTCACTAACCCGAAGTATTCAGTGATGATTTTGAAATTCTCATGAGATTTTTCCGTGGTCTTTCGCCCCATGACAGCTCTCAAACTCATTTATTCGTGTAATTTACCCTCACCGTATTTCACTCATTCCATAACCACTTCATGTCATTTTTCCGTAGCCAATTCTTGTCTGCAAAAACAGAAGTCATATTTGAGGTGAAAACAACTCTCTACAGCCATTTTTACCTTGAATAGGAGAGCAGTAATGAAGCAGTAAATTGAAGATAGAGAAAATAATCCGTGGGACTCATTGTAAGGTTTGAACCAGTCAGAACCAAATACCTAGAGGGTTACCCATAGATTAGAGAGATGTTACAGCAGGTTGGGTGGCTACAATTTTTGGAAAAGTTCAACGGATTCCATAAGGAGGTTACCAAGACATTTTCGTGGTCCTTCAATGGGTCAGAAGTTGAAATAGGTGATGTTAAGTTAATTATCACAGAATCTTTCATTGCAAAAACAACAGAATTACCAAGGCAAGGTGAACTATGGTTCAAAAACAAAGAGTTCCACAATGAAACATGGAGGCAGATGTTAAAAACACCAGGTATGGATATTTCATTTCTTAAGAAGGGCATTCCTAGCTTAGCATTGAAGAATAAATGGCGAAATATGTTGCTAATTCTGCAAAAATTTATAACGTGTGAGGGAAGGTTTGGTACCCCATATATTTATCACATTCGACTTATGATGCATTTCTTAGATGAAGAAATCAATTTACCCCTTTTCTTACTCCATAGCCTAAAGAGAATGGCTTCTAATGTCCAAAAGAGGGTTCAATTCTTGGAAGCCACCCTATATCACCATGGCCTAGTTAAAATCCTAATTGAGCATCATTTGAAAAAGTTGGGAGACAATTGGGATGAGTTCCTCTTGAGGAATCATTTTGAAGAATCTAAAGAAACTCCATTTGAAGGCAAACTTTCAAGAAGAAGCAGGAGAGGGAAAATTTCCAAATCTGTTGAAATTAAAATTGGTAAATCCATACAAGAAGACAGTGAGAAGTTTATCTCTGGAAAATTGGCTGAAATTAAGAAACAACTTAAAAGGGAGAAGATAATAAGAAAGTATGCTAAGGAGAGAGGTGAGGGACCATCTAAACTAAGAAGAAGCCATAGGCTTAGAGGCATATTGAAGAATACTGTAGTTAAGAAAACATGAATCATAAACATTGAAGATGAAGAGACATCAACTGACAGATCTCCTGAGTACCAGTACGAATAAGATCTTGATGCAGGAACTCTGGAGGTAGACCCAACCCAACAACAAATCTATAATTATGTCGAGTCATTAGAAAAGAGAGCCTCAGAAAGCAGAGGAAGAACTCTTATCCCACAAGAATCTCTAATTAAAGTGCTAAGAATAGATAAATATGAATTGGAAATATTTAATAGGGATACAAAAAATGAAAATGAAATTTTAAGGGAGCAAGTCAAGCTAAAAAGTGATATGAACACAACTCTTTCTCTGCAAATGGAAAAATTATACAAGGCTAGTGAGAAGCTGAAGAAGAAAAATAAAAAGTTGAGCAGGGCACTTATAAACCTGAGGTTCAAATTGGTCATAAGGAAGCCTAGGATGCCATTGAACACCAAGCAAAGCAGAAAAAAGGAAGTTAGATGTCCTAGCAGAAGTTTCAGAATACATGGATTGATTGCATGCAGACATGCAAAAGCTTTGCAGTGGGGGTATGTTGAGCCCCAAAGATGTCCTTTCCTTTCACAAAATTTCACTCCATTCCATTTTTCGTTTATTATTTCTAGGCTTAAAATATCAATAAGAATCATTAAATTTACTTTAAGAATGCATGCAGTGACTGACTTACTAAAATTTTGTGGTTTTGTTGTCATAATAATTTTTTATCATACCTAACTACAGAATGCAACCATTCTGTAGCTAGTCGCATATTTCGCAGCTATATTTATGTTCACATAGGTTACAGGTGTCGCTTAAAGGAAAAATGCATATGGTTGAATTACAGAACTCACCTACATCATTCCTTGCCCTCTACGAAGTCTGAGCAAAAATATGCAAGTGGTTATGCACGTGGAGGAAACCAAAACCAAGAAGTAGACTTCTACCAGGACAAGGACTCTGCAGATGTCTTCAGCAAAGTACAAGGCTTCAACAAGAGTTCTAATTTGATTTTGATTGAAAAAGACACCTATCCCTATTTCTTCTCAACGATAGTTATGTATTTTGTTTATAAAAATAACTCGGTGAACCGAGAGACAGTTAGCTAGTTGATGTTTTGTTGTTAAGTTGTCCAAGACTGTGATAGTCTGTTTCTGAAGCGTTTTCCTTTAATGAAAGAAGTAAAACTTTAATACATGATCTGAAGAAATCTTGAGGAGATTCGTGTGCCAATATGATGGTAGAGGGCCCCTACTATCCGAAAGGCTTTGTGCATATTTTCTAGATAAGTGACTTTAGCCCTGTTTCGTTCTTAATTTAGGTAGTTTTCTAAGCTTCATGTTTTATGGTTCACTTACATCGAATGTTACAGTCAATATTGTTCTTATGAACTATTCCAATATATCACTAACACGTGAATGAGATAGAGTTGTAATACTTTAGAAGTTAATTGCATTCTAGTTCAGTTCTGTTCACTACATTTCAAGTTTTATTAATTGCATTCTAGTTTAGTTTTGTTCATTGTATTTCAAGTTTTATTATCTAGTTGTGTTCTAGTTATGTTAAATTATACTTCAAGGCCTTCATTATTTACAAAATTCTCTTGTTCTTTATCTCTTCTAAAACATCATTATCATATGGACAAGAAGTATTTATATCATTTTGAAGTCTTAACTATTCTGCAATTTCACATAATTTTACAAACAGCCTCTTTCTAAAGCTATTCCAAGAGATATCTAACCCTTGAATGAGGCTTAATAGTAACATTTTGAGTTGTACAGTGGGTTATTTCTAGTGTCATAAGTTATGTTAGCATAAGATTCCTTACTAAATTGCAAACAATCTTTTCTCAAAGTGTTCCAACAAATTTCTAACCATAGATAATATTTTATCTGTGCTATTGTAAGTTGTTGTTTATTAAAGAGAACCTCATTACATCAAACTTATCCTTTTCTTAAGTTGCTCCAACATACCTCTAATGAAATGAGTTGGACTAAGTTAATGTTATGAGTTACTTTTCTTGACAAGTTTTATAATCTGTAGATTGACATTTTTTGTTCTTAGGTGTCATACATAGTCTAGACTACATTTTGTTATGTTCTGATGTGATCAGTCACTTCTCTTTGCCAACAATTTAGTTATTTTCCTCTTAGTATAAAAAAACAAAACCAAAAACACTAGAAAAACACTAAACACAACGAAGTAGGAAGAAGATATTTAGGCACATATAGTGCAGTTCACTTTAACAGTTTACTAGCCCTGGTTGAAAATTTATGACATCAATTTAGGAACACTAAGTTGAGTAGACACTCGGTTCCATTATCGGTCCTCAAGATTTTAATCTTTTTCCCTATTTTATTTTTATCCAAGGTATTGAAGGTACATAACCACTTGAATGCTTCATCCTTCTTTTTCAAAAAATATATCTAAGTCTTGTGCGAGAAGTCATCTATAAAAGTGATATAATATAAGAATCCTCCCAAGGATGTTACTATTAGCATACTAGATAGATCGGAATGTATCAATTGCAAAATATGGGATGTCTTTGTGACAGTTGAGGTGAATGGTCCCCTTGTATGATTTACTTCAGCACAACCCTCACATACACTTTCATGATCATATTTGAAATTAGGCATTCCTATCACCACCTTCCTTACTTTGGGAAGGGCTTTGTAATGAAGGTGTGCAAACCTCTAGTGCCCTACCTCGAATTGAAGAGCCGTGTCACATGTCATTGTCCCCAAGGGACTTCCTCCAACTTGATAGAGTGTGTCAACCTTGAAACCAAGAGCGAACACTTCTTTGAAGTTCCTCTTCCAAATGCATACCTTTCCACTGACTAATTCCACCTGGAATCCTTTGTCTTCCATTTTCGAGATGGAAAATAGATTCTTATTCAAGATAGGTACATACAAAACATCTTGCAAATGAAGGAATTTACCTTGATTTAGATGAATATTCACAATCCTTGGCCCTTTAATGGGATAAGTGGCATTGTCTCCAAGGATAATCTCCAAATTAGTATCCTTTTCAATCAAATCAGATAGGGCCTCCTTATATCTAGTGAAGTGCCTCGAGGCACCACTATGACAACCAATTTCCTAGGGTGTCATAAGGAGATGTATCAGAGATGGTAGATATAAGAATATATTCATTTTTTCTTGTCAACAACATTAGATTCATTGTACCCAAAATTTCTTAACCTCTTGAAAGGTTGACCATTTTTATTCACATTTCGATCAGAGGAAGCCTGCCTTTTTACTTTGAACCTAATTTTACTTTGAATCCCATTCCCCATAAAGTTCTTATTATTTTCGTCATCTCCAGGAGAGTCCCTTATATTAGGGTAGTCCCTTGCATAGTGACCAAACTTGTTACAAGTGTAGCATCTTCCTTTTCTTTCTTTGGGACCCGCTCTGCCATAGTTTCAATTTATAGGACTAGCATGTTCGTCTTATTTACATGAGCGGTGAAAGAAATAGGGTCACTTCCATTCCCATTAGAGGGATGGTCTCTCTCCATCATCATTTTATCGTCTTGAGTGCATCTCGTCAAGAGTTCATCAAAATTAGGAATTATATTATTATTGAGAATAATAGTATTGAATGCATACCATGCTTGGGGAATTCCTCCAAGAGAAATGAGAGTGAGCTCTCGGTTAGCTATGGCCTCTCCAATATCTAAGAGATCATTCTTGATTTTGGTGATCCTTATGAAGCAAGATTGGATGGAATCTCCCTTGTCCATCTTTATGTTCTGCAACTTGTTCTTTAAAAAGAGAATTTTATTATCATCACTTTCCCTAAAGATTCTAACCAAATGATCATACATCTCCTTAGATGTTCCAAGCTCATAGATATAAGCAACCAAGTGCTTAAGAATATAATCCCTGAGGATATTCTTCGCGTTGACTTCCCCTTTCTTGTACTTTGTCTTAGTGGAAGTAGGTGCATTTGATGGAGGCTCAGGGATATTTCCCTGCACATAATCCATGACATCTTTTTCTTCTAATGTCGGATCTAAGGACAAATTCCAAGCATGATAATTAAAATTCTCAGTCAACTTATCATCATATTTGAATCCCTTATATGATGAGGATGACATTGATCTCAGTCCTTGATTATTCAACTTCTTCGGTGATTGATTTTCACTCTTTATTGGTATTTATATTCACCTTATATCCTATACCATGTTAATTTTAGTTAACCATGGTATGTTATATTCTTAGAGCAGTTTACTTCAATATTTATTCTTGTTAGACTGATTCAATTTTAGATTAGCAATCACATAATCATTGAAAGTAAATGTTGATATAAAATAAAATAAATCGACAAAGACAAGCCAATACAAGAGACAATAATTTTTAATTCTTGTTATTTTGCAGAGGGAGAGAGAGAGAGAGAGAGAGAGAGAGAGAGAGAGAGAGATAGAGATGTATTTTATAGCAGTCAACAGGATGCCCTAGCTGACAAAGACTTTGTTGGTCAAACCATCCTTCAACCTCCAATCAGGTTCAGTTAAACACTTACAAATTTTTCCATCCTTCAATGTCGCACATGCCAAAATCAACTCTCAAAAAAGTCAATGTAGAAGTCAAAATTTTGCGATCAAACTAGCCAACTTTGTGGTCAAAGGTCAAAGTTTGACCCTGATTTCTATGCCTTCAAATGTGGCCTTTCAAGATCGGATTTTTTGAGATAAAAAGGCAATCGAACGATATGGGTTGGAACAAATTCAATGTTGGTCAACACTGTCCAGATTTTCCCTAAACTAGTATGAAATCTTCAGCTTCCTATTTTCACGTGAGTGGAGGAGAGAGAAGCCTCTAAGGCTCTACAAACCAATCAGATGAGAGGGATATGTGTGAGATGATTGAATGATTAAATGAGCATCATGTCTCCCCTTTTTATATCCATGATTGTGGGTGTCTAACACATATTTTGGGGCCTGTGAGCCTACATTACAATTCTGGTTGACCTTGACAATTTGCACATGTGTGGAAAATAAATTAAAAATACACATTCTTCTCATCCAAAAAAGATGATATTTAGATCAATATTGCACCTCTCTAAAAGAGGAATCCAACAAAAATATCATATCCATCATATGAGCAGTGTAACATGGATTTTGGCCCTAGTTTCCAAATTTAACAATGAGGCCAAGGGATGAGTACACTATTTCCATTATTTCATCAACTATTTTAGATGTAATTCCTCATATTACTAATGAGATTGAAAAATTGTACATTTATGTTGATGATGACACCAAACATTTCCGTGATTTTGTGCAAATTATAAAAAGGCAGACAAGTTCCTGTATTTCCCCACATTAGCTTTTGCAGGATTCCTTAAAATATTATAGCCATTTATATTAAAGGGTTTTAAATGTTTGTTTTATAGTCCAAGAGATTCATATCACATTATTACATCAATCTCCCTTTGAAATCGCAACAAGATGAATAATGTATATTGTGCAATATTTTAACTCCATTAACCTATTATATTTTAATAGATCTAAAGTTCTCAATTATTACTAAATAAAAGAGGGAGAAGTTAGTAATGTATGATCATTTGAGGAATAATTCAAGTGATTATAGTTTTGAAACATTGGAAATTCATAGGTGAGCGTGGAAGATATTTTCTATTCTTTTGACTAATTCACCCATCTTGGATCAAAATTAAGTTTCAAGCTTTGAATTTAATTCCATGTGAAATGAAATGTGAAGATGCTTAACTTGTTATTTGGGCTATGTAGCACCATATTTTTGATGTCTGGTGTTGTTGCTAGGCAAGATGGATAAAACATTTAATTTGATAAGATATTTGTTCCTATCGTAATGTCTGGTGATTCCCTACAAATAAGAACGGCATATTTTTTTATTTGGACAGAGCAATCAATGTAGTGAGCACCATCTCTTATGGCAACTTGATAGGCAATATCCATACAACCTAGGTAGACACCACTGGCTCCATTGTGAGAAATTATTATTGTTTTTCCTAGAACCACTAATTGAAGAACAATTAATGTTAGCAGTCCATGTACATGATTCCAAATTTTGAATATTTCACAAAAAATATATGGAGAGCTAAAAGTAACAGGTAAAAATTTACTAGTAGGCAAGAAGGATATGAAGTGAACTGTGCAGCTCCTTTGAAGGATGTACTGAAATTGATCTAAGCATATCAAGTTTTAATGTCATTAATCCAAAAAAAAACCAATAAGTTATAACTCTATAGTTCTAAGAATATTGATCAATAAAAACATATATTCAAATAGAGATATATACTTATTTCTATAGAAAAATGTTCTGACCTTGAAAGAAATAAGAAGAATTATAGACCAACATGGGTAAGGGATTGTACAAATTGGTCGAGGTTAAGTAGCAATAAATCCATACCATAATAGCCTAGTTACATTCCCACGAAATCTAAAATATTGCAAATTTGTTGAGTTAGGTGTTGAGCCCGAAAGGTGTCCTTCCCATTCACCAAATTTCACTTCATTTCCTTTGTCCCTTATCAATTATAGGCTTAAATGATCAATATGATTAATTAAAGTTGCTTTAAGAATGTACATAATGACTAACTTGCTACACTTTCATGGTTTTGTTGTTGTAGTAATTTTTTATTAGATTTAGCTACAGAATGTAGCCATTCTGTAGCTAGTTGTCGATTCCGTAGCTGTCTTCATGTTTTCACAGGTTCCAGGTGTCACCTCAAAGAAAAACACATATGGGTGAATTCCATACTTCATCCACATCATTCCTTGCTCCCTACGAACTCTGAGAAGAATTCTACAAGTGGTTATGCACGTGGGAAACCAAAACTAGGAGATAGACTTCTAATAGGACAAGGACTGTACAAATGTCTTTAATCATAGTACGAGACCACCACCAGAGTTCTAATTTGATTTTAGTTGGGAAAGAAATTTATTCCTATTTTACCTCAAGGGAAGTTATGTAATTTTCTTATAATAATGACTTAGGAGACCGAGAAACAACCAGCTAGATTTATGTTTTGTTGCTAGATCTCAGAAAACCGTGATACTCTGTTTTTGGAAATACTTTTCCTTTAATGAAAGAAGCACCGCTTTATTGCAAGACCTGAGGCAATCTTGAGGATATTTGTATGCTGATCCAGTGGTAAAGGGCCCTACTGCCCGAGAATCTTTGTGCACATTGCTTAGATAACTAACTTTAACCTTGTTGCATTCCTAGTTTAAGCAATTTTCTGAACTTTGTGTTTTATATTCACTTGCATTGGATGCTACAGTATAGTCTTGTTCTTACGAATTATTCCGAAATATCACTAATATTGAATGAGATATAACTATAGTATTTTAAGATTTAGTTGCATTTCTCTGAACTTTATGTTTTTTTGTGCTCAATTACATCAGTTGTTACAGCTAGTCTTGTTCTTATGAACTCTTCCAAAATATCACTAACACTAGATGAGACATAGCTGTGATGTTTTAGATCTTTGTTGCATTTTGTTGAAATTTATGTTTTTATGCTCATTTACATCAATTGTTATAGCTATATTTGTTCTTCCGAATTGTTCCAAAACATCACTAATACTGAACGAGATAGGGCTATAATATCTTAGAGATTAGTTGCATTATAAGTGTAGTTGTAATACTCTGGAGATTAATGGTGCACTAGTTCAGTTTCTATTCACTTTATTTCAAGTTAGATTAATGGCACTCTAGCTCAGATTCTGTTCACTGTATTTCAAGTTAGGATAATGGCATTCTAGTATAGTTGTGGTCACTGTATTTCAAGTTTGAATGATTCCATTTTAGTTCAGCTTTATCCATTGTATTGTTAATTTTATTAGTCAGTTGTATGCTAGTTTTATTCCATTAGATTTCAAGGCCTTCATTATTTACAAACTAATATTTTTATTAATCTCTTCCAATACATCATCATATGGACAGGAATTAGTGATATCAGTTCAAGGCCTTGACTGTTCTACAATCTCTTATAATTGTACAAATAGCCTTTTTCCCAAAACTACTCCAAAAGACTTCTAACTTCCGAATGAGGCTTAGTAGTGACAATTTAAGTTGCAGAATGGATTAATTTCAGTGGCATAGGTTAATTTAGAGTAGATTTCCTCACTGTGTTGCAGACTATCTTTTCCAAATATGTTCCAACAAAATTGTAGCCATGGATAAGATTTTCTCTATGATCTTGTAGGTGGTTGTTTACTTAGAAGAACCTTATGGCACTAACTTATCCTTTTTCTCAAGCTATTCCAACATATTTCTAATGAATGAATGGGATTGAGTTCATGTTGTGAGTTATTGAGTTCTTGCTATGAGTTATTTTTCTTGTTAAATTGAATTTTCTGATTCTCAAGAGCCATACATAATTTAGAATAGGTTTTGCTATGTTTTAGTGTGACCAACAACTTCTCTTTGAAAAAACTTAGTTATTTTCCTCTTAGAATAAAAATAAAAAACCAAAAACATTGGAAAAACACTAAACACAACGTAGTGAGAAACAAATACCTAGGCACATATAGTGCACTTCACTTCAACAGTTTACTAGCCCTGGTTGATAATTTATGACCTCAATTTAGGAACACTAAGTTGAGCAGACATTAGGGACATGAGTTCCAAGGCTGAGGTGGACATGATGCCTGGGACAAATGGAAATAAAGGGATAAAGGGCCAAATTACATGTGGATCATTAGCCTACAAGATTCACCAGTGATGACTAGGCTAACCACCGCAAAAATAAGAGAACAAGGGACAACTGGAGAAGTTTTGGTTTGTCCTAAAAATGTGGATCATGCTGGGCTCTAACCACCAGAATGGAGAGATCAAATAGTGAAAAATAATCTAAGGAGGGAGTATTATGGGGGGGGGGGTTGATGACAGAGTTGACGAATTGAGAAAAATATCATGTTGTCGAAAACAATAGAAAAGAAGAGAACACATGCATTTGACTCTTAGTCGAAGGTGAAGATTCGATACATGCATAGAAGGGAGCTAAGTAGCTTCTCTAAGGTTCCTGGTCCCTTAAATATTGTCCTCGCACCTTTGAACCTAGCTCAGGGGCAACTAGGCCACAAGAAAAGTGAGATTTCGGTATAGGCCAGTCTATTTTTTGGGAGAGAAGCTTGGTCCCATACTTAGTTCTAGTTTACAATCTGATAAGTACCTAATCCTTGACCTGTATTATGAATTTTTGAGGCTTTTATGTGCCATATCCTATCTATTCTAGTTGGAGTTTCTTATAATAAAGCTGGTGTGTCGATGGTTTCTCCATGATCATGTTATGCCTGTCTATATTGCCGACCTTCATTCTTGCCATGCGCATAATTATAGTCCTTTCTAGTTTCTGGCTATACTATACTCGTAAGTGATTCCATTCATATTTTAATAATTTCCTGGTTGACTTCATGGTATAATTCATTATTTCAATATTCTTAGTAACAAATGGGTCAAATGTTACCTTAGCGGTAGTGTCAAAGCCTTGTTACAGTGGAAATGTCGTAAATACCTGTGGATTTTTCAATCTCTACTCTATTCCTTTTTCTTACATGCCCTTTCAAACGATATTTCTGGTGATGCGGTAGGCTTTGTGACATAGTTGCTTGTTATTTTAGATTTCTCACTCATATTACATTTGGGTTATTTTGAAAGATCATGCTTAGGGTCTCAAGACCTCTACCTAGTTCTATTCTCTCATGTTCTTTGTGAGTGTCACTAGCCTTGAAAAAGTACTCTTGATGCTGCAATTTTCATTTTCTCCACCATTACTATTGATGTTGGAGCTAGCATTTACTATGGAGGTGATATTTTAACATGATTTTCAGTGGTTAGTCATAAGATCGATTCCATTTATTCTACATACTCCTAATCTAGTTGATGTGTAATACGATTTTTTTCTTTAGTCAATTTGATTCATGTGTGGAACAAGGCCTTTCCTTGCTACCTCTTCATTAATTAAATTAACAGATGAAGTTTTTTTGATCTCTAGATATATTTTAGTCTTTCAGTTGTAATTGATATTTCAACAAAATCAAGATAATATAAGTTGTTTGTCACAATAATATTATTATAGCCCTAAAACTTTGTGGAATCCCACTTCTCGATTGTTTCTTGTGAATATTGGATGATTACTTCCATGTATCTTCTGGCTTTTAGGTGGTTTTGAGTTTCAAGAAATAAATTATGCACTTATGATAATATGTTTGATATGATCCACTTTCACAAAAATGACATGAGGGTCTGAAATTTTGGACGCTCTATTCACAAAAATTTGTAAAAAATTCTGTAATAGATTTCACATGGTTAATCCATAGAAATAATTTTATATACCTACTATTGAAATTCAATATCCATACACTTGCATTGAATACAAAATTTCTTAGTATCGTTAAACTGGAATGGAGGGGTTAGTCATAAGTTAACAAATTACAATTAGAGAATTTGATGGTTATTCCACTTAGTACTATGCAATTTGTCTTACTACTGGATGAACCTATTATTAATTCTCCGTAAGGTGATAGAGGGTAGATTCTCCATGCTATATATGTTTTTAGTTTTAAGGCCTGTGTGGCACTGTTGCTGTTAAGGAACTGGCTTCACAAAATTAAAATTGTCAGACCTGATATTGGCTTTGTCTTTTTTGTATGCAAAATTATACATTTAGATTGGACACACCCAAATAGTTATTCCAGATCCCTTCACTAGAAAGCTTGAATGGGCTACCTTCACTTATTTTCTCAAGTAGTGACACATGAACAAGTCAAGAGGCATAATTGCCAGAGACGTTTTGATGACTACTGTTAGTGGGATAACATTATTCCATGATCCCAAACATAGGGAAGTGAATAGTTAGATGTCGCTAGAAGAACTTATTGTTGGAAGCCTCGATTTTCCCTACATGTAGTAATTTTGAAAAAAAAGGTTGTTGTAAATTTGAGTTAGCCAATTATTTTTTGTGTTTGGGAAAGAAAACAGGGGTGTTAGGAAAAATTTGATTCCCCCTCCAAAATTGATGAAACCTAAACATTGTTAAAAAGACACATAACGGTGTTATTTTTGGAAATGAACAACATTGAGGGGTTGAAGAATTATTCTTACATTTCCTTAAATTTTTGAATAATCCAATTGCCAACTTGCAGCTACAACAAATGTCATATATTCTAGCTCTCCCATCATTAATGACTATGATAACAAAAAAAAAATGATGCTCCATTGATTTACCATTCTTAAGTATGAAGACAAAGATCCATGCACAGAGCTTCATAAAACATCTAAAATACCTAATTTCATCAAGAGTTCACTTGAATTTGCAAGCGTCCATATTGAAGATATGATGTGTGGAAAGTTGTACCTAGAAAATAAACATGAGGTTAGATATCACTCTAATTTATCATCTCCAGGTATCTCATTTGTTAGTTGAAGGTATGATTATTAACCTCCAATCAGAAAAAAAAAAAAATAAAAAAAATAAAAAAATAAAAAAATAAAAAAATAAAAAAATAAAAAAAAAATAAAAAAAAAATTCATAGTTTTGGCTATGGATAGTACATATACAAAAACATTCCACCAATACAATAATAAAATATTACAAAAAGAGTTGCATAAATACTTGTTGGTAATTGTGGCACTGTTGGAGTGATTTCTTTTAAGAAAATCAAGTCTCTATTATTATTTAAGAGAATTAATCATATTCAGAGATAGAGTTTGAGATCAAGTGGTTGTTAACTTACGAATTTGATTACAAGTTCTAAATATTCTATTGCAACAGTAGGCATAAATTCCTTAAATTAGATTATTACATTCCAAGATGAACTACAAATTATGAAGGGTTAATTGTTGCAGACTTATTGGAATAAAGTGTTTCCAAGATTGTATCAAATATGTGCAAATAGAATTTGATTTTTGAATAGGCTAGTTAGGGATTAAAGGATCTTAATATTTTCACAATCCCTCGCTACAAGGTTTATTTTGGCACTTCGTCTCAAACACATGTTTGTGGAATGAAGTTCTAATCAGGAATTGAACCTATCCTTCAATCAAGCAATGAATTTGGTGTACCAGGATGGTGGAAAATGATGCCTCTTCTTTTTGGTGCAATCTGATCACATTCCGTCAACAAACACTTAATGAGAATTATATTAGAATTATTGGTGACACTTAGATTGGTTTGGAATTTTATTTCAACATGGATGTAGGTCTAAATTTTTTGATGAATGAGGCAAGTATATATGTGTGTGTGTGTGTGTGTCTCAAAGATATACTTTTGAATGTAGGATGCCATTGATCACTCCTAGAAATAGGTCGGTCATTAAAAAATCTAGAGGAATTGCATAACCCAGGCAACCATCTCCATCTAACACAAGCTCATATAAAACTATTAGAAAGCATAAACAAATTAAAAATGAGTATAGCCATGACAGGTTAATACATGGTTGAATTGGGAACCTCACCGTTATTACTCATTGACCTTATATCATTACCACATAAATTATTTAACATGAAATTAATTATTACATCGCTAAGGATGAGAATTTGAAAGAATTGTTTCAAATTGGGAAATAGTTTCAAACCCAATTTTAATTAATAAAATAGCACTGTGCAACAAGATATGAAAAAAATGAAGCTGATATCAGCAACCAATCTATTTAAAATCATAGGGCCAAGTATATATAATATAACATTCAAAATTGTACAAACTTTGGGAAGAGGAAGAGACAAATAGAAGAAGTTGATCTGTATTGACTGTTGTTCTTTTGTTCCACACAATTTGTTGAGATTCCCACCCACTCTACTGAGCCTACACTGATTTTCAATGGGTTCATGCAAAAAAGGTTAATGCAATAGTGTATTAACATGACTAAACTTTGAGACACTGTGATCACTTTTTTGTAATGCTAGAACCACTTGACTAAATATATTACTCTGTTTGTGCCACAATTCTAATTTTCCACTTTGATCTGCAACAATGTTGCCCATTGTGATTCACATTTGGTGTTGATGATTCTTTTTTATTTTCACCTTTCTTACAATGATTGAATTTTCATGACCATACTTGATGAATTTTGTGCTAAACTTGTATCACAAGTTTGATCTATTTGTGACTCACTCTACGATAAACCAACCTCACTTAAGAAATTTTCATGTCGAGCACTCTCCTACAAGTTGGGGAGTGTTAGAAATGACATTAAAATTATTCTGTGGAATTGTTGAGCTTGTGAGGATTGATGAAACTGTTGGGGTGGAGTTTTTTTTTGTATTACACATGCAATCTAGGTACACAATTGAGGGGAAATTGCCACATTATCATCTGGGGGTTTGGAAAATGTTTCTAACTTGGAATTCTTTGTTGGAGATGTTATGAATTGTATTGATGAGGTTTTTGGTCAAATAAAAAATGATAAGTTGATTCTCTATGTGCTAGCAACATTATCCTTGATAGTGTAATCTTTGTAATTTATTAAAAATTGAAGCAATTAGTGTTTGACATGGTGAAACTTGATCATTGTACTTCTTATATATACACATATACTTGAGAAAGTAAGGAATCATAAGAAAAGGTGTAAGTGTGAAAAATAAAAAACAGATAAATAAGAAGTGAGCCAAGTGCTAATATGTTAGTAGTTTCTATAAGAGAAACTTGTTCTATACCTAAAAATAATCAGAAGTACATCTCTACTTTGTTGATAGGTTCCATGACCTTGAAATAAACTTGTATCAATGCTAATAAAAACCGTTAAGGTTGGGTGTGTTTTTTGTAGTGCACAACACATGATAAGATCTTCTTGGAAGGTATAAGCGATGTGGAATACTTTAAATGAACATATAAGTTTCTCCTCCTCTCGAACATGGTATCAAAGCCTATTTTATTATGATATCGGAGAATTACATGTATGTATTAAAGTGTATGTACTTTGATTCTATACTAGATTGAGAGTTTTCTGTTATTGTTGACATTGCTAAGCAAGGAGGGGGGATATCACATTGACTTCAAGGCTTCACTTTCTGAACCTCAAGTTGGTGTTAACGTTTAGGGTTACTCCAAAAGTGCTTTTTCTCTTGTTAGGTGAGCATTGTATCTCCAAGATCCTTGATGATGCTTTGTGGGCATATGGATGGCTCAAATGGGGTGGATTCTTGACATTAGAGTGATGCCTTGGTATTCTTACTTATGGGGTTGATGACCTAGTCAATTTGTTGAATAACCCATTGGGTTTGGACAATAGGGTATTTAGTTGCTAGATTAGAAGAGCTGTCTATATAGGAGGAGCATTGGGCACTTAGCCCTTGGAGAGAAATTCAATTCTCAACAACAGCAAAAAGCAAACCATAATTCACTTCTCCACAACTTCAATATGCTAGGTAATCCAAGATAAATGATACCAAGCATATGCCACCAAATTTCATCCCTTCAGGCGCACTTTTCCAAGCGTAAACCATATTTGAATTTATTTTACTTATTTCAGATTTACAACAGTAAATTTTCCATATTATCTTCAAAGTTTTTTGTCAAGAACTTCATATTTTTGGCCCTTAATATGTCAAATTTGTATGAAAAGTGTCAAAAATGGTGCGAACAAGAAAACAATGAAAGGCTGCAAAATAAAATATGAAACTACATGAGTATTGGACAGCTAAAAACTTCATATATGTGTATAAGGATGAAGTACATGTATATATCACAACTTTATTATCACAATGTGATCACAAAATTTCAAGGTCAAAAGAAGAGATAGCTATTAAAAAATAGACACAATAAAAGCATCAACTCTAGGCATATAATGCCAAATCACAGGTAGAAAAATTGAAGAAATTGTAGAATTTTTTTTTTACCAAGATAGATATCAATATTCCTATCTCGATTACACTTTCCATTGGATCTTCTTGCTACTAAAAGTTCTTCCTGATGTATCTTGATTTCCATAGTTCAAAATTCCATGTTTTGGATGGGGTAGGGCTGGCCTCTTGCTGCATATTCCTCCTCTACTTTGACAGCTAATGGAAAAAGTCATATTTCATAATAGGGGTTTCGGCCTTTGAACCTGTATTTTCCATTGAAGCTAATTCATCTCCTGTGCCTTTAGCTTCAACTCTAGGAATTTTGTTTTTGACTCCTTTGGTGTGTGAGTACTAGTTCATATTATAGTTATTTGCCTAATCTTTGATCCTTTGAAGAATTTTGAAAGTATCTCCTCATTTCAAATGGATTTACTAGTCTCACTACTACATGTAGGGGCGGGGATCTCCTTTTTTCCCTTGACAAAAGACTTATTGGAAACTATTTGTCTCTCTCTTTTTTGAGATCGTTTGCAGGGGAAGGACCTATCTTCGAGAATTTTTTTTTGAATGGCCATATTCATTGTTGGCATTACATTTGAAATGATTCTGACCATAATCACATTTCTCTACAAGTGTAATTATGGAGCCTGAGTTCGTTTTCATTGGGAGGCCAAATTCAAGATCTACATACACACATATAGGTGCACAAGAAAACATTCCAGTTTTGGGTAAGTCTTATTTGTGAATTTTCCTACTTTGTTTATTTTTACTGATGCCTTCCAAAGATTTTTTCATCTTAGATATTCCATAGGAGATGGGAAAAATAGTAAAAAATTGGGACAATCCTAGGCACCTCTTCATTTGGATCAATTTGAAGGGTCCATCTATTCAAGCAGAATTCCTCGAAACCTAGAAAGTAGAGCCTAGATATAAAGATAAAATTTTCATCTCCCTTATACTAAAATTAGTGAGAAATGAAGCCCTTCCTATAGAGGGAGTATTTATGTCTTCCTTATGGGTGGGAGTTTCATTGATTATAGATATAGTTTTCCAATGTCTTTTGATTCAACCAAGTCCCCATAAAATTTCCATTTGAATTTTGTTCTTCGAACTAAAGGGATTTCTCTTCTTGACTCTATTAGAGGGATTTCAAACTTTGGAATTTCTTCTATCCTCACAAATTTTATAGCCTCAAGCTTTTACCTCAATCCATTGGAAATGGCAGTAGATGGGCATATAATTATTCCACTGCCATATCCATTTCTAGGGTTTAAATAGTCGTTGTGATCCCTTTGGGTCATTTGACTCTTCTTCCAGATTTCAAGTAGTAACGTTGCCTTGTTGTTGGGGAAGTTTTTAGGCAAACGGAACTGGGTTGAGCATGAATGTTTTAGAATTCTACTACTTCTAGGAAGGAAAAAGGAGCCTTTTTGGCGGGGGTAAACCCTAGAAATGATTAGAGAATTTAATTTCATTAAACTGCCATTGAAGGGAAAGGAAATCTTTAGGAAAATGATGTTTTAACTATGGTTGTGTGTAGCTTTCTTATATTTAATGATGAATGTAAATTGTTGCAAGAAGGAAATGTAGTTGAAATGATGTCTTTGGTGCACCATAGAGTGGATTTGAAGGAATTAAAAAGTCTTATGATATAAAAGGTGTTGTGAAACCAACTCCAAAAATAGAAGAAAAGAGATATCAATGCCTTAGAAATAAGCCACTTCGAGGGGGAGACCTCCAATACATTACATGAATGAGCAATTCTTGGATGATACAAATTACAAAACCTCCTTTCTATATATAGGAGCCCATGGGGCCATAATGTAATCCTAGCCAACCTAACAATAGTAATTTAAGGGCACAATAATAACAATATGGGGGTTATAGGGGTACAATAATAACAATAAGGGGGTTACACTAACAACAATAAGGGACTATACTAGTAATATAGGGACCTAACATGCCCCTATCCTTCAAAAAAGTGTTGTCCTCAACGCTTGAGTAGCTCTGGGTGCTTTTGTATAAAATTCTCATCCTCCCATGTAGAATCTTTAGTGGGTAAGTTCTTCCACTTGATGAGATACTCTGAAATTGATCGATTTCATAGCTGTCGAGTTCTTGTTTCCATAACCGCTTCAGGTTCCAATATGATTTTTACTTCCTCATCAAGTTCTAGCAATACTATTTGAAGAGGAAGATTTTGTCACATATAACCTTCTTTAAGTATGAAACATGGAAAACTGGACGCACTCGCGAAGAATAAGGAAGCTCCAATTTGTATGCCATAGTACCAATATTTTGCAACACCTTGTAAGGACCATAGTACTTTGGTGATAATTTATTATCCTTATCAACTTTCTTGAGGGAAATTTATTTGTATGGTTGTAGACATAAAAATACCTAGTCTCCTACATCAAAACTTTTCTCGCTGTGATGTTGATCTGCCTGTTGTTTCATTCGATTTTTTGCCAAATTTAGGTTATCCTTACAGGGTTGAGAACTTTGTTGAGGATGTCGATTTGATCTTCCACCTGCTTAGAACCTTAATTTTCTTTAAAGATGATGTGATGGATGAGGATGACATCCATAAAGTGTAGCCATAAATGGGGGTCATTTTTTTCATGTGATGGAAGGACGGTTATGGGTAACTACATTCAAAACGATAGGTAAGAACTCGACCCATTGTGTTTTTTTATCGACACAAAACAAAGAAGATATCCTTCCAAACATTTATTTACTATCTCGCTACCATTGATTGAATTATGATAAGATGAGCTATGAGCTAGTTGAGTACCCAAACAAGAAAATAATTTCGTCCAAAAATTTGCAGTCAAAATGGGATCTCTGCCGCTTACAATAATCTTGGGTTTCCCTGTAAATTTTGAATTGTTTCCATAAATGAAGTAGCAATAGTACTTGATTTAAATGGATGAGATAATGCACAAATGTGTGCATACTTTTTAAGTCTATTAACTACCACCATGATGACACTCTTTCCTTCAGACATAGGTAAACCTCTGATAAAATCCATTGAAATCTCCTCCTAATGTTGACTTGGAATAGATAAAGGTTGTAGAAGACCCGATGTCTTAATTGTCTCAACTTTATTTTGCTAGAAAACCAAAGATTTTGCCACAAACTTTTGAATATCATATTTAAGGCCATCCCCAAAAAAAAAATTCTTCACCTTGTGGTAAGTTTTTAAAAATCCTGAGTGTTCTCCTAAAGGAGAAGTGTTCAATTTCAAAAGAATATTTTGTTTTAGTTGGGAATTCTTACAAAGATATAAGCGATCTTCATACCATAAGGAATCATTTTTCCAACTAATTGTATCAGATGTACTAGGAACTTGCTGCAATTTTTGGAGTGTCCACACTTCTTCGTCCTTCTTCCATTCATCCCTTGATTCAGTTATCCAATCTAGTTGGATAATAGAAATGACACAAAGCAATGCTTCCACCTCTTCATTCTTTCTTAAGAGTGCATATGCACCAACATTTAGCTTCCCTTTTTTGTAGATGATTTCAAAGTCATAACCCAACATCTTGTGACCCATTTTTGCTGCTCTTCTCAAGATAGTCTTTGTTCCAAAAAGTGTTTAAAAATATTATGATTAGTTTTTACCTTGAAGTGTCTTCCCATTAGGCAATTTGCCATTTCCTTTAGCATGCGCATTGCTAAAATTTCCTTCTCATAAATAGATTTTTGTAAATACTTTCATTTCATTGGATGACTTTCAAAATCAATGGGTCTTCCTTCTTGCATTAAAACAACACCAATTCCATTTCCCAAGGCATCACATTCCACAATAAAGGTTTTTGTGAAGTCTGGCATAGCTAAGACCGGTGCTAGGCACATTTCCTCTTTATGATGTTCAAACGCCTTAGTTGCTTCAGGAGTCCATGAAAATGCATCTTTCTTCAATAATGTTGTTATAGGTGTTGCTATTCTCCCATAATTTTTAACAAACTTGCGATAATACCCTGTTAACCTGAGAAATCCTCGCAAATGCTTAATGGTTGTGGGGACTTTCCATTCTTTAATGGCTTTAATTTTGTTAGGGTGTACCTCAACACCCTTGTGAGATACAATATGACCCAGATATTCCACCTCTTGTACTCCAAAGAGACATTTGTATATTTTCGAATATAATTGTTTCTCCTACAATAGTTTGAGCACCCTATCAACATGTTGAACATGATCCTTACAAGACATGCTGTAGATTAGTATATCATCAAAAAATAGTAGCACAAATTTTCTAAGGGTTTTAAAATGGAATTCATCAACCCTTGAAATGTAGAATGTGCATTGGTAAGGCCAAAAGGCATGACCAAAAATTCATAATGACCCTCATGAGTTCAAAATGATTTTTTTGGAATATCTTCAGTCTTCATTCTAATTTGATGATATCTTGAATGAAGATCCAACTTTGTAAAATAAATTGCTCCATGTAATTCATCCAATAATTCATCAATCGTAGGAATGGGAAATTTAACTTTAATGGTGAGCTTATTGAGCTCCCAATAATCCAGACACATGCAATATGATCCATCATTCTTGTATACCAATAGTACAAGAGTAGAGAAAGAACTTTGACTAGGTTAAATTATACTCGCCTCTAACATTTCTGCAATCATACGTTCAATTTCTCTCTTTTGGACATAAGGATATCTATAAGGCCTGATGTTTGGAGGAACACTTCCTATAATCAAATGAATAGCATGATCATGACCACAAATAGGTGGGAGTCCTTTGGGAGTTTCAAACACCTTGGAATGATTGTCCAAGACTTTTTTGAGATCTCTAGAAATAGATGACTTTGATGTTGGAACTTCTAGTGAGCATAATTGTGCAATTACGTCTTGTTGTTCTTTATTTAGAATTTTTTTCATGACATTAGAGATTATTATCTTTCCCGACTTCCCTGCAATACCCCATAATTCGACTTCCTTTCCTTTTAAAAAAAAATTCAAGAAAAGTTCTTGAAAATTAAAAGCTATCGTCCCCAAAGATTGTAGCCATTGTACTCCTAGTACAACATTAGCATCTCCCACGGGAATGGAAAGCATTGGAATATTCAATACATATTCCCCCATGGCTAGCTTGACATTATGGAATTTTCCAGAGCAATTTATAGTTCCTCTATTTGCAACCATCACTTGACATTTTGGTGCTGGGTATAGGAAAAAATTTAATTCCTTGGCTACCTTACAATGAATAAAGTTATGGGTGCTACCTGAATCAATCAACACTATTGTCTTTTTCTTCTTAATATATGCTTCTATCATGAGAGTTTGAGGAGTGGTTATTCCTGCCAATGCATTACATGATATGGTCAAACTCATTTCTTCCTCTTCTAGGGTTGGTTCCTGGTGTATATCCTCTTCTTATTCATTTTCTTCTTCCTCTTCACAATCGATGTAAAATAATTTCTTCTCATCACACTTATGACCTTTAGTGTATTTTTTATCACAACTGTAGCAAAATACCTTTTTCTCTTTTTTCTTCCAATTGTTGTGGTGTCAACCTTGTAGGTTGTGGAAAGCACTTCCATCTTTATGGAAGTGAGTGGTAGGCTTCCCTGTCGCCATAATTTTACATTCAATTTTTCTTTCCAACTTGAATGCCTTCTCTAATGAATCAGGTTCCAAAACGCGAACTTCATGTTGGATGTTATCCTTTAAAGTACCTATGAAGAGATCAATCTTGTGTTCCTCTAGAATATCAGTTACCCTTATATTCAGTTTTTGGAAGACCTCAATGTGCTCCCCCACTGAAAAATTTTGTTTGAGATTTATCAATTGGCTAAATAAAGTGTTTCTCTTTGTATCCTCATAATGTGTTATCATTTCCTCCGTAAAAATTGACCAAGTGAAATTTTTTTTATGGGAGAAAAGCCATTGATACCATATCAATGTATTTTTTTCTAAATGTAAAGCTGCAATGCGTACCTTTTGTGTGTTTTGCACATTATTGAGATCAAAATATTGCTCCATCTATAGTATCCATGTTACAGGATCCTTTCCATCAAACTTCCTCATATCCATTTTTGCAATATGGTGGTTCTTCCCTCCAACATTAGAGTTTATGAAATCACAATTAACATTTATTTTGTTCTCATCATGAGTTTCCTCTACTATCTTTTCACCATTACGAAAAATTTCTTGTATCAGCTTTGTTAAATATTCCATGTTTTCTTTAGATCTTTCTTCATGATTTCCATCTTAGCTTCCATGTCATCCATCTTAGATTCCATGCTAGCTTCCATGCCATCCTTCTTAACTTCCATGCCAATCTTCAAACCATTCATCTTAGATTCCACGCCTTTATTAAAACCATCCATCTTAGTTTCCACACCTTTCTTAAAAGCTCCCATATAATTTTTTGTTGCTCTTTGCGAGAGAGAAATTTGTTACACTTTCTCTTGTAACTTTGATATGTCATGTTGCCATTCTTCATCTTCATGAGTCATAGTAGAGCCTTATAAAGTCTTAATGGGTGTTGAATTCCTTTTAGGGGCCATTTGAGAGTCAAATACCAATATCTATTCTACAATATGCCCTTGGAATCAATTCAACTTGATTCTTCAAACAAGACTTATGCAATTAAAAAAAAAAACACACATTTTACTTTCTTTTGAGGATCTCGATATTGAAATTCACTTATATCTATACTTGCAGATCCTCAATATCTGAAATTTGGCCTGGTCGTAGTCCTCTGAAGCTTCTTTCAAATTCCATAGGTCTGACTTGATTTGGATTCTTAAAGACAATGTTATGTCCAATATCCCACAATGACCTATTTATGGACTAGTTCAGTAGAGTGAACTTGTATTACTTTCCACGTGTCACTGTTTGCTCTTTTGGCTCTCAAATTTATAGAAAGGAAATGACAGTCCATGTAATCCTATCCACTTTTTACATAATTCCAATCTGATGCACAGACAGAGAGTTATGAAGATTTTCCCACAGTCACCTCTTTGAGATGTAATTCGGGGGCTTGAAAAATACCTAACTTCCATAGATGATATCTCCGAAACTATTATGAACAAAGCTCTACAATTTTGCGATGATGTTCCTTAGGATTATGGATTTGTGCTCTAAATATTTTAGCTTATGAACCTTTACAGAAAACAAGTTATGGCAAAACTTCCGTGATGACCTTTTTCAGTGAAATTCAGGAGCCTACAAAAAGCCCTAACTTCCACAGATCATATCTCCGAAAATATTGTAGACGAAGTTCTAAAATTTTGTGCCGATGTTCCTCAAGGCTTCAGCTTCTCACTCTAAAATTTTTAGCTTCTGAACCTTTTTAGAAAAAAAGTTATATAAAAAATTCCACGATGACTTGTTTGAAGTAGCGAAACCCTAGAATCCAAAGCTCTGATACCAAATGTTGTGAAACCAGCTCTAAAAATAGAATAAAAGAGATATCAATGCCTTAGAAATAAACCACTTTGAGGGGGAAACCTCCAATACATTACATGAATGAACAATTCTTGGATGATACAAATTACAAAACCTCCTTTCTATATATAGGATTCCATAGGGCCACAATGTAATCCTAGTGGGGCTAGAATGTAATCCTAGCCGACCTAACAATAATAATATAAGGGCACAATAATAAAAATATGGGGGTTACAGGGGTACAATAATAAAAATAAGGGGGTTACACTAACAACAAGGGACTATAATAGTAATATAGGGACCTAACAAAAGGATAATTCTCTCTCATCCCAATAATTTAAGTTACTGATGCTATGCATAATAATTGTTGTTATATTTGATATTCTGCAAACATGGCATGCAAATTTTGTTTCTCCGTGTGTATTCATGTATTTTTTCAACTATTTACAAACTATTTTTTGTGTTCAATGGTATACAGAGGCACTTTGATAGGTGCTTTAGATCCTAAAAGGCTGACCTTGCATACACAAGAGTCTATATATAAAAGTGAAGATATGATAGATAATAAATTTTATCATGCTCTAATAACCAACTAGGGCTTTAGTGATTAAGATTTAGAAAATATAGTCTAGTGGTTGTTATGTGTATTTTTATTCCTGTAGTACGAGAGTTCCAACATGATTTGATTTATACAACTTCTAAGAAAGTCATTAAGGTAATTTTTACATGTATTATCTACTGCTTTAGACTATTTTAGTGCACTTTGTCTTGATTCTCTTTCTTTGTCACTAAAAATTACTGAGGATCAATTTTTTGGTGATATCTTTGTGCACAAATATTAATGAATAAATAAACTCCTTAAATTATACAGAGATTGTGCATATTTGTTGTGATGAACCTTTTGTTCCCAAAATTGGTTAGATCTCACCAAAATCCTCTTACACCTTATTTATCTTTCGACCTTATTTTCCCTGGAAAAAAATACCCTATCTAATGCGTAAGGCTTATTGTGGGACACACCATATTTAATGATGTGAATTTGTGTCATACATTATGGCAATCCCGTTTCCTATGTCACTTTAGTACATGTGACATATCTGTCAGAGGTTAACCCCAACCAGGGAAAGCCATTTTGGGATCTTGTGATTTGATGTGAGCTATTATAGGAAAGGTCCTAAAAGGCTCACCTTGGTTTTGTTGTTAAAATTTTAGGTCATTAAAGTAACATCAAAATTTTAAATTAGTGTACATGGAATAATTGTGTGTGGTGTAATTTGAGGGTCTATAAAATGGAAACTCAATAAGAGGAAAAACTTCGCTACTTATATGTTGAGAGAGAGATTATAGGAAGTGAAAGGTTATTGGAAAAATAAAGAGTCATAGGAATTGGAATGTTTAGTGTTAAAAGCTCTATTATATGCTTATGTGCTTCCAAATCCATTTTATTTTTCTTTGTCTTTGGAATAAAATTGTTAGTGTCTCATTTAATAGTATTTTTGTCTTATTAAATGATATAGAATGGAATTAAACAGCTAATGATTCATGGAATATATGAATCCCTTTCTAGCCAAGAGAAACAATTCTTCACCCATCTAAGTGACTAACATCAACAAGAAGAAATACTTTTCTAGTAGAAATCACAAGTACAATGGCTCAAGAAGGATAACACAACTTGATGATTCAACATTGGAATTTTAATAGAATTACTCATCTCAAGAAAAATCAAGGTAATAAGCTAACTTCTCGACATATTGGGCACAAACTAGGAAAATGTTTCTGATCTCTCCTCTCAAAAATAAAATAGGACAGTTTCACTGCCATTCACATGATCACCAAATACATCCCTTAATTGGTCTTGAAATAACACACTGCCAGTCCCATGGGACCCATCACTTTAATAGATGTCAAATTAAGTATCATGGATATGCCTACCATAAAATGTCCAAGTCCTAACATTATCATCACAAATTTCTTCCACAACTAAAAATGAGGCCTAGGCATTGAAAGAAAATTCACACCAAATATGAGGTGCCTTTCCAACCATAAATGCTACCTTCATCACTCTAATTCAAAAAGAGGAAAAATCACTCAATCCCTCCAAATTCCAAGCTATAGGTCTCTACTATGTTATTTACAAAATGAGATGACATGGGTGCACTGGCTTGTGTTGTAATACAATGATTGAAACATGTAGATCAAGTCACCTCTTAAGGTTTCCATCTCACACCGTTACTAGATCTAACACTGGTGGGTTTTTACAATCAAAACACTGTTACTGATGAAATAGGTAACCACACTGTTACCTACCTTTTTTTGGTAGCATAAAAAGCACCCGATTTTGAAAAGTGGTGATGCAGAATCACCTTTTTTTTTAGCACATTTTTGACACTCTAATATTTTTATTCATGAAGTATGAATATTTGTTTTAAAATGTTAGTGATTTTCATGCTAATTTTGAAACGTATTGATGTAGCATCAACTTTTTTTTTAGAGCGGTGATTTTCAAGCTAATTTTGAAACATATTGATGCAACATCAATATTTTTTTTTAGAGTGGTGACTTTCATGTTGGTAATAAAACACAAAAATTAGATAATATATATATATATATATATATATATATATATATATATATATATATATATATATATATATATATATATATATATATATATAAAACAATAAAAAAAACCAATAAAAATGTAAAAAAAAAACAAAAATATTCAAAAATTATATCAAAAGAAATGACAAAATTTGAAAAAAAAAACACATAATTTAAAGAAAAAAACAAAAATTAACCAAAAAAATAAAAAAATAAAAACATCAAAAACATTTTTTTCTAAGTTATTAAAAGAACCATATAATTTAAAAAAAAAATTAAAATAGAAAATTTAAAAAAAATTTAAATTACAAAATTAAAATTTAGATAAAAAAAATAAAATACAAAAAAGAAAAAATTAAAATAAAATAATAATAATAATAAGAAAACCAAAACACAAATTTTAAAATTAGCAATAAAAACAAATTAAAAAAAAAAAAAACAAAATTGAAAATTGAAAAAGAAAATTAAAATAAAAGAATTAAAATAAAATAAAATAAAATAAAAAAGCTATCATTAAAAAACAAAAAAAATGAAAAAACCATGTGCAAATAATTAAAAAACAAATATCCATAAATTTACCGTTTTTTTTTAAATGAAACAATTTATAAATTTTAAAAACGAAAAACCAAATAAACCAAAAGATTAAAAAAAAACAAAAAATTAAATTAAAATTTAATAAATTTAATGAATAAATTTTAAATTTTAAAAAGTAATTAATCTAAAATATTAACTTTAAAAACAAAACAAAATCAAAAAAAAAAATTAAAACAAATTAAATTTAAAATAAAAAATTTGAATTAAAAAAAAATAAAAAAATTGAAATTAAAAAAATAAAAAAATCAAATTAAAAAAAAAAAAATTGATCATTGTGGCGCCGCCAATCGGCCTCCCGCCCAGGTGGCGGCAGAGGCCAGCCGCTGGGCGGGCGGGGAGGTTGCATGCAGTCTCCCCACCCGCACAGCGGCCGACCTCCGCCGCCACCTGGGTAGGAGGCCGATTCCGGGAATCGCCCTCCCGCGGTGGGAGGCCGATTCCGGGAACCGCTCTCCCACCGCAGGAAGCCGATTCCAGGAACCTCCCACTGCGGGAGGCCGATTCCGATTCCGGGAATCGCCCTCCTGCGGCGAGAGGCCGATTCCGGGAATCGTCTTGAGACCGATTCCGGGAATCGCCCTGAGGCCGATTTTGGGAATCGCCCTCTCACTGTGGGAGGGTGTTTCCAGGAATCACCCTCTCGCGGTGGGAGGGCGATTCTGGGAATTGCCGTCCAACTGCGCGATTCCTGGAATCGGCCGGACGGCGATTCCCAGAATCGGCCTCAGGGCGATTCCCGAAATCGGCCTCTCGTCGTGGGAGGGCGATTCCCGGAATTGCCCTCCCGCTGCGGGAGGGCGATTCTCGGAATCGGCCTCCCACCTAGTGGTCGGCCTCTGCTGTCACCTGGACAGGAGGCCGATTGGCGGCCGCACCATGATCAAAAAAATCTTCTTTTTTTTTTTGAATTTTTATTATTACTTTTTTTTATTTTTTTTTAATTCAAAAAATTTAAAATTATTTTTTGTTAATTTAATTTTTATATTTGAAATTCAATTTGTTTCAATTTTTTTTGTTTTTTCAAATTTTTATTTTATTTTATTTTATTCATTTTTTTGTTTTTAATTTTTTTTTCTCAGTTTTGTTAATAATTTTTATTAATTGTTGTGTATTTTTTTTATTTAATTGATTTTTTTTTTAATCTTTTCATTTTTTTTTATTATTAAATTTTATGTTTAGTTTTTTCATTAAATTTTTTAAAATATAGTAAATTTTGTATTTTTTTTTAATTTATTTGAATTTATTTATTTATTTGAAATTTTTAATTTTTTATTATTATTTTTTTAATTACATAAAATTTTTATATTTTTTATATTTCAATTAAAATTGTATATTTAAAATTAGATTTTTTTTAGTTAAAGTTAATATTTTCAAATTAATTTGTTTTTAATTTTATTTTTTATTTAATATATATATTTTTAATTTATTTTTTTCAATTTTTCAATTTTAATTGATTTTTAAAGTTTTTAAAGTTTTTTATTTTAACAATTGTTTTTTTTCTTTTTTCCTTTATATTTAAAATTTATTTTTTATTTCAAAATTTATTTGTTATTTTAATATTAACATTTTTTTTTAAATTTAATATAATCTAATATATATATATATATATATATATATATATATATATATATATATATATAATTTAAATTTAATTTATTTTTTAAAATCTATTTGTTTTTTTAATATATTTTTTTTTAAATTTTAAATTTTTATTGTATTTTATTTTTAATTAATTTTCATTTTTTTTACTTTAATTTCAATAATGTTTTTTTTTTAAGTTTTAAATTTATTAAAATTTAATATATTTCTTTAAATTTAATTTTTTATTTTTAAATTTAAATTTTTAATTTTTAATTTAATAAACGTTTTCTTTTTCTTTTTTAAATTCAATTTCTATATTTAATTTTTTATAATTTCTTTCTTTTTTTAACTTGTTTTTCTTTTTAATTTAATATTTTTATTTTGTTTTTATTTTTATTTTTTTATTTCTATATATTTTTAAATTTTAAGCTTTAAAATGTTTGTTTTAATGTTTGAATTTTAAAAATTAAAAAATGTTATTTCTATTTTTAAAAATGTCAAAAATATGACATTTTTTTTTTTTTTGTTATTCCAGCATCAACTGGTTTTGTTTTGAGGGTGTTTTTTCAATCTTTTTTTCAAGAAACAATTTTGTTTTTAGCATAATTTTATAAAATGTTGAAATTTGACCTTAAAAAAAAACCAAGTGCATTTTGGAATACACCTTTTTTGTTTTTGGGTTGTCTTTTCATGTTTTTTGAGTCTTTTTGGGCTAGAGTTCCCATTTTGAGGTCAGGTTACCTATTTAATCAGTAACAGTGTTTCAAGGGCTCTATACCTTGCCTCATTGAAGTCTTTTGTTTTTGAACTTCCACTAGATCTACTCCCATCAACCACCAAAAAATTGTGACATGCATATTTTTTCACTAGTGTGGCTGGCTATTTACAATAAAACTGGAAGGTGTAGAATTTTGGCTCCATTTCCACATTGGGGTCATAATAGTGATTTTGTGCAGTATTGTAGGTGTTATTCCCTCAAAATGGTTTCCTTCGATACATATCAAAGCCCTATTTGGCAAGGCATTTTTTCCTTTCCTAGGAACTAGATTGAAGTCTACCATTAGAGGCAAATTTTTTATGCCATTTCTGAATTGGTATCGTAATGGTGAATTTGAAAAGTATTGATTTAGACATGACTATTTTGTGTTATGATTTTATTCAACCTCACTTGGATTCACAATCCTCGGAGAAAAGAAAGTTCCATTGGATGTAAAATTTTCTTATTTTTTCTACAAACTCTAGATCTACTTATGTTGCTTCATGGCATACGAACAATCATGAAATTAGATTTTTTGTGCAACATCTAACATATAAAAAAGATGAATTTTCACAACCACCACATTGGGAAACAATGATGGTAATGTTCAAGACCATGTAGCATGTTATGAAACCATCATTTGTCTCAGAGCAAGAGATCTTACTCCTATGGCATTTTTCGTAATGTCAATGATCTTTTTTTTTCTCCAACATCTTCTCTCTCATCTAATTCTCTTCTTGTTGACACCTGCATGCTCAATAGTAGCATAACACTTAGAGTGTTATTATTAATTAATTTTTGTACCTCTTTAATTGGAATTGGGTTAGGTAGCTAGATAGCAACTCTGAGTTTTCTTCCAAGTTTGGGTACTTGTCTATGATTTCTGGCACATACGCAAGCCTTGAAAGCATGAGAATGTGCAAGAATAAAATCCTGTGTGTTAGTGTTGGTATCTTCATCCCTTCGTCAGTGATCAATTTCTCTTGTTTCATTTTATATTAGGTGTCTCACTCAGTCAGGTGCATTCCATTAGGAGCATGGATCATCTGATGGTAGCGGCTTGTTGTACATTTTCCCTCATGTCCTTTACCTGCTGGCCCATTTCCATTCATCAAGATCATCCGCAGTCAGATTTTGTCTTTAAATTTGTAAGAGTCATTTCTAGGGTTTAAGTTTCATTAGGTCTAGGGTTTCATCAAAAAAGGTTTTCAAAATGTCCAATAACAGTCAGCAGGTGCATGAGGAGGTTGAATAAAGTTCCAGTACCAATAAATTTCATAATCACTTGCTCAGAAATGTATTTTTCCTCAAAACCCTATTTTGAGGAAAAATAGAGTATTTTAGGTTTTTATTGTATAAATTGATGTAATTTTAGTTCTCATATGTAAATAACTTTAGTGGCAACCCTAGTCACCTTGCCAAGCTCCAGCAACTCCATCCCCCACAAGGCAAAAAAAAAATCAAGTCATTCAGTTAATCAGAGGTAAAAATGAAGCAAACTGCCTAAATAGAGTTTGAAAAGAAAGTGTCAAAGGTAAACATTACAAAAGTGGGTTTTATGAAGTGAAAAATTAAAGTATTTTGTATATAAGTTATTTCTTGTGTTTAAAAGACTCATTTGCATCCAAAAGAGCAAGAGAGATTTAGAGCAAGCTCGTGGTCACAAAATCGCAGCAAAGAGTTTTAGTTTTAGGGCGCGACGCATTGGGTGAGCGGCATGGCGCATAGAGAAGGCACGGTGCATTGGACCGCCTTCCACAGTATAAAAATTACGCTAGCGCAGTGCATAGATGAGGCGCGGTGCGTTGGGATTGTGGCACGACGCATAGAGCTGCAAGCCATTTTCACAAAAATTTTATCCAAATTCCCAATTTTCTTGGTTTCCTCCAGTCCAAAGTAAGTCAACAACTCTCCAAGTGCCAATGAAAGTGTTTCTTAAGATGTTTATGATGATTTAGTAAAAAATTTCCAACCCTACTTCCTTGCAATTTTTTCTCAAGACATGATTTCTTAGGACTTGTAAATTTGTTCTTGTGGCCATCACTCCCTCACCTTTTTTCCCTCACTTCTTTTCTAGTTTCATTAACCCATTTTACTATCCTCCATATCCCTAATTCATTCACCCCTATCCCCAATTCCCATTTTCCCAAACCCTAGCTACAAAATTCCCAAACCCTAATTGCTATCCCAAAAGCCTAAAAATTGTCCCTAAAACCCTTCAATTCCCCAAATTCCAGTCAGCAACATTCCCCAAATCCATCTTACCCTCTCCCTTCATAGTCCCTCATACATTCTAATCCTTGGTAGCAGAAAACTGAAAACACCATAAACCTCTCCATACTCATCAAAATGACTCACACATTAGTAAACATGGAGTCAGATTCCTCCTATGACCGAGATGAAGAGACACACAGTGACTCTCCAACCAAAATGCATGCACCAAGGAGACCTCACAAGGGGGGTAAACATGTACGAGAGGATCCTACTTCACTTGCAGAGCTGCAGGCCTGCCCTCTTGCTGTCACATGTTTTCAACACCAATCATGTTATCAGTTCTGTGAGATGGTTGCTAGAGTCTAGTACCATCATGATTTGGCCAGGTTCTTTGTGCTTCATCTACATAATGGTCAAGTCACTCTGGCAGGTGTGACATTCATCTTGACACAGGAGTCTATTTCTCTAGCAACTAGCATTCCAAATGTCGGTGAACAGTGGAATAAAAGGCAGCAAATTGACAGGGAACATTATAAGCCATACATCAAGCTTGGTTATTTGAGAGAACTCAACAGAGTTTTTCCCTTTCGGTACCTGAAATACTCATATGCTCCTTTGATGAAACTTAGAATTAAGTATTTCAGCTGTGAGTGCCGGTTTTCTCGCCTATATGCCTATTACATCAGATTGTTGATGCACTTTACCAGAGTGAGAATGATGAATCTCCCCTACTTCATGTGCCGAAATATTGAGAAGATGACCACCCTAGTGCAAAAGAAAACTCCTCAGCAGCAGTATAACAATATATATCATTTTGCACTCATCAAAATTGTGGTCATGCATTAGCTTGGTTTACAGGACATCTCATGGGAGGATTTCATTTCTCATAAGTTCTTCACGGCTCCTCAGGTACCTCCAGAATCTTTTCATGAGACAGGTGGAAATTCACATTAGCAGGAGGGTCATGAGACACAAACCGCTAGTGTGCTAGTGTTTTTCACCTATCAAAAGGGCACTAGAAGGTTGTTTGCAGTAGAAAAGAGAGTATTATCTCCACCTGGTGTGGAATGGGTCTCGCTTCCTCCATCAGAAGAGCAGGTTCAGGACAAGGGAAAGTGGCCATTATATGATGAGGGGCCTTCAGGAGGGCAAGAGACGGATTTCATTCTCATTCAGGATGATGACACCGAAAGCTCAAAGCTTAAAGAGATCATTCAGGAGCAATGGGCAGACATTAATGCTTTGTCCCTCAACCTACAAAGAGCCAAGTCAATAATAAAATACCTTGAACAAATAAACAATCAGATAGAGGATCAGCAAACCATTATGGTGCTGCAAAACATACGAGAGAACTGGCAAGCCGCCAAAAGGAGCAAAACCAAATTGACATCACTTGAGCAAGAAATTGAAGCTGATCGTGAAAATTGGTTTGAAAGGGTAAATATACATTTGGAAAAGCTATTGGAGAATGCCAACAAAGAGAAAAATATGTTGAGGCACATGGCCAACCATTACTGGGCGAGAAACCATGTGTGCAAAGCAAGAATTAAGATTTTGAAGGCCAAGTTGAAGAAGGCATCGAGGTGGCGAAAAAAGAATGATAGACTTCAGATCTTGGCTGAGGCCTCCTTGG
The DNA here is from genome assembly GCA_034641835.2 of Pinus albicaulis. Taxonomy (NCBI): domain Eukaryota; kingdom Viridiplantae; phylum Streptophyta; class Pinopsida; order Pinales; family Pinaceae; genus Pinus; species Pinus albicaulis. Next base: position 683,645,264 of record CM076579.1, read on the forward strand.
CCCAACACAACACTTGATGGAGAACACTCAGAAAAAATTTCAAAAAATTTGGGACACTTTTTGCATTTTTGAAAATTTTGGGCCAAAACACAGATTTTTCTGCCCAATGCGCTGCGACACTTGGCACTCGCTTTTGATGGAAACCTCATTTTAAGGAAAACTCATCATTTTTGGATTTTTCATGGAAAAATATGCATGACTACCAATTTCCAAGAAATTTTGATAGGTTTTGGGCTTCCAAAAAGGACAAAAACACCCTAAAAATGATCTTGCTGCCCCTTTTTTGACACACAGGAAGTAGTCTTGGGAGAACTTAGTTTTCGAGGGGAAAATGGAGGCCAAATTCAAAAATTCCACTTGTGTTGGAAAGTATACAGGTAGAAATTTCCAAAAATCCCACTTGGAGAAAATTTGGACACCGGGAAGGCCCCCAAAATCAGCTATAAACAGGCGCTACGCATAGGGAAATCAGGTGCAGTGCATTGGAGGAATTTTGCTCATTTTTGGTCAAAAACTTTGTTTTTCGCCTAGTTTTTTTCACAGTTTGACTTTTTCCTTCTAATTTCGAAACTCAGGATGTAATTTAATGTGACATGATGGATTTTGATGTAATTTTTCTAAATTTTCACTCATAGACGTAGATTCATCCATCAAAAAGTAGTTTGCAACTGAATGAATCAGTTTCCTAGTTTTTAGAGGCAAGCTGTTCCACTGCCTACTTTCTAGTTCTCAATTTAGATTTTTTTTGGAACAAATCCTAATATTATGAGCTCAACCCCCAGAGGCTAGGATCAATTTTTTTTTTCCTATATCTTATGTTTTATCAGTCATTAGCATGGTTGGACTTTTGGCAATGCTTTGAGCATTATTGTACATTCATATCTGTAGTTTGGCAAAGGAATAAACCATGGTTTACAACAATCTATGGGATTCATGTGGCATCTTGCTTTCATATTGTGTTTCTTTCTGTAAATGTAATTTTACTTGTGTTTTATGTATGCCATTTTCTCTCTTATTTCTCCTTAACTTAAACAAACAAGGATAAAGGTAGAATCCATTGAAATTGTAGTGCTCTACCTAGGTTTTGTTTAGTTATCTATGTTTTTAGTTGTTTGAAGAGGATCCCTGAAGGTTTCTTGCCCTCTTCAACTCCTCACATGTCTAAATCTCTCAATTTCTTTCAATTTTAAGTGTAAAATTATTTTCCTGCCTTGCCCCATTGAGATCTATGCAAAACTAAGCCTCATTCCCTAGACCCAAAATCTGCCTTTCCATTTGAGCCAAAAAAACATCCTTAATTCAATCAAACTCTTCTGCACACATACCTAGCCTAAGATCAGTATTCACATCATTCATCTCAAGCCTCATTGATCATATTTTGTTGAGATTAACAAGGAGAGAGCCCTCTCCTGACCTGGTAGGGCTACCTACCAGGTTAAGCATGGTTTGATGTTACCCTAAATTCTACCTTTCTCGGCCTAAGGTAGATTTAGGCCCCAACACTATGATTAATACACATTCCATTATAAGGGTTTCACTTATGTTGATGTAACAATGTCACCAAGGACATTTGTTGATAGCTTGACACAAAGACATGGTCAGCAAGGACATTTTTTAGTGTACATCTTGATGTGAATTTGTGGCTTTTTAAACACAAGCATACACCAAAGTGATGCTTCAGTTTTGTGCTTTGAATAAGGTATTTTTAGTTTCCCAAATTTGCTTAATTTTCGAACCTCATCTCACATGCATGAAAATTTTAGTAATTTTTTTTAGCTCCCTTGCAGGTAGTGCTTTTATGTTATGGTGTCTTTCATCTCATAGTCCATTCCAACACTCCACTTGCAGTCTCAACATTCAATCAAGAAAAAACTTGTTATTTTTTATACATACAATCTCTTCATTTCAAAGATTCAAAACATCATGAAGAGATCTCATAATTATTATTCATATACAACATTTATCAGTCCATCAAATTAAAATTATATTAAAATGAAACTAGAATAGCATCATGTGCATGCATCACATTCATTCTAAGCATTTCACAGTACATTCAAAAATTTATTCCAACAACCGAAAGGGCTAAAAATGAGCGTTGCATATCTTTATGAGTAATCAGTTTCCACTTTGGTTTTTCATCCACTTCCAAAGTCATTAAAATATTTTCATGGTGAAGGGTTTCTAACTTAACCATACCCCTTCATGTGAATCCATGCAATATATGCATTAAATTTGAAAAAAAAATATAAATTTTAGTTGAAAGTAATTTTTACCCAATTCCTTTCCTTCACCTTTTTACCTTTTCTTATTGCTTGCTTATTTACTTGATTACCATAATCATCACATTCAATTGAAGCCTTTTGAATGGGTCCAAATAAATTGGAGGATATATATTATTGAAATACTTATCAGTTCATGAAATGATCTCATCCTCACACATTAGTCACAACTTATCGATTCATATATTTCATAAAGAAAATTTCATTATTTATCCAATTCAAGCATGTATACATCCATCCTCCCAAACTATGCATCTTCATTTTGACAAGAATCTATCATACATGCACACATTACATGTTATCCATATGTCGTTATTTTCTAGAGTAAACTTTCAACCTTTATTAGTTTCAAATATTCATTTACATGACTAGGATCATAGTCCCGAGCATATCATATGCATACTAGTAGTGGTAGTTAACAAAATGATATTGGTGGATATTCCACATGACATGGTATCCATTAAATAACCTTACTATGTTATCTAAAACATGGAAAGAAAAAATTTTTATTTACATGCCGCTTACACAGTCATAATATTTTTAAAAATTAAATCACTTATCTTCCTGATATGATGATTCCTAGTAGATTAAATTTCAAATTAAATGGAATCATTATTCTTTTTTTCTTATTTCCTAGTCACTCTCAAACACACATATATGAGCATAAGATAATCTCAATTTTAGTTACGAACTCCCTTCTTCTATCATTTTTATAGCAAAGTATTATTGTGTAGCTAGTCCATGTGGACCTAATTAGGCCTTCTTGATTTACCTTTTATCTTCTTGTACCGTCTGTTAGCACTGTTATTTTCATCCCTCCCATCCCACCTTATTTTACTCTTCTTTCACCTCATCTCCATCATTATCATTGACCTCACTCCATTTTTTAATCATTTTTCCCAAGGGTGACCAAGTCATCATTGTCCACAAGCACTAAACCCTAATTTCCTCTCCAACTGAGCTACGATTTTCTATGGAAACAGAGACATTTCAGAAGAGGACGCATAAGGGAGGTTTCAGCAAGTATGCGGTCATTTCAATGCATAAACCTCATGTCTCCATCATTTTTTGACAAGTCATTCCAAGAGTCAAGTCATTTTCCACTCATAGGGTAAGTTTTTCTTCAAACTATGTTTCTGACCAAAAAAAGATGAATTTAACAAACGTGAGAGAGGTGTTTGTCCATCATAGGTCAGGGAAGAAAATATTCCTTCATTTTTTAGACAGGTGTCATGGTTTTGGAGAAATTTCAAAAATTCAAGTGTTAAAGGAGAGTTGCTGCACTTCTAGAGTAACCTTGGTAAAATCAAGTTATCTCCTAGTTGGAGTGTCCGAATGACTTTCGTGATGAGTCAAATGATAACTAGATAGAGAGATATTTCCAATTCCCTATCATGAGCTCCATTTGGAGTTGAGGAAGGCCTCCAAAATTTTCTTGCAACAGCACTATGCATTTCTGCACCCTCATTCTGGAATTTTTGAGAAGTCTTGGGAAAATCAACTTTTAACAAGGAAAATAAACTTCCATCATTAAAAAAATGTATATTTGGGAAGTATACATGATAATATTTCCAAAGAGCTATCCTGGCCCCAATTTGGATACCAGAAAGGCCTTCAAATCTGGTATGAAAAAAGGTGTTGCACACAGAGGGCGTGTTTACCTGAAGTTGTGCAAAACAGGGTCAGAGGGTGCATTTTTCCTCAACGTTGTGCGTTTAGCCTAAATGATCCACGTTTGGAAAATTTTCTAGTGTTTTCTATTGGTGCTGCACATTTATCTAGGTCACTAGGTGTTTACCTTGGATAGTGCACATTCACCAAGAAATATTCAAAAATTATTTGCCAGATTTCCACCTTACAGTTTCACTCCAAAACTTCAAACATAGATTCTTCCTGCCTTCGAATGCCAGTAAGTAAAAAATTTTCATCACTCCATTTTATCAAAATATCAATTTGAGGGGTGAATTGTGGTTAAGGGAATTTAGTGTCTCCTTCTAAATTGAATACCCTAGTTTTCATTAAAAGCTAACTCACACCTTAATTCCAGTCCCTTAGCTTTCGTATACTCTTCCTCACACCATAACACACTTTCCCAACTCCCTACATTAATATCCCATTTCCCTAAACTATCATATCCTTGAAAAACCTAAGTCCTAGGTTTTATTTGCCTAGGCTCCCTACACCCCACCTACAATTAAATTCCCTATCCTAAAACCCCCCATAATCACCACCCCTGTCATTCCCTCACATTAAAAATCCATATTCCCATCTCCTCAAATTTCATCACACCAACCCTCAATTTATCCACTGAGTTTCCATTCCATATTTCCCTAGGGTTTGACACCAAATACATCATGGCAACCTAGCAGAGGTGAAATTAGCAAGCCTAAGAAGGCTGATTTGGGCACATTGGCACATACCTATCAGAGAGATCATAGTCAGGTTTTTACCCCATATTTGGTGGGAGGATACCCCACCTTATTCGCCAACAAAAATAGGTACAGAAAGATATGGAAAAGGTGATAGATCCATCCATTCATGATGAGGAGAAAAATCATGAAACAAAGCATGAATTTCAATTGGTTGACCTAGATGAGGAGGATGAAGACACAATTAAAAATGCATTAATTAAAGGTAAAGAGGCTAAGATTAGTGAGCTCCAAGCTAGTCTTGATAGGGCTAAATATGTGTGCAATATCCGAAAAGAGAGAATTCAGTAATACAAAAACACAATATAAAAAATGCAGCAATGTAAAGAATAAATCTAAATACACAAAAAACTGCACAGAAATAACTGAGCCATTTATTATATTGGAGATGAAAAATCAAGTACAATCATGCTCAAAATATGAGACACTCAAGCCACAGGGGTGGCCTAGAGTGACCCTATAATTATTTCCAAAGAGGGACTACATAATTGTTGCTATGATGGAAGGTAAAATACGTTTTCCCTACTACAACTATTGGGACTGCAACTGCCTAAAAATTATAAAGTCACATCTAGGTAGAATGGGAGCTTCGATGATGTTGAAATTGTAGATTTGGGCTTAATGATGGATTCCCAAGATAAGCCATAAAGGGTTTCTCAGATATGTAAGAATAAGAAAACCACCCTCTTAGGGCTTCACATATATGCTGTTGGGAATGCAGATCTAAAGCTAGATCTGATGATATGATGGTTGCAATGATGCACAATGAGATCTATGCAAGAATGGCTAAACCTATCACTAGATCCTTGGGCTATAATCTCAAGATCTAGCTCCTCCAATCTCCTCCACTAAAAATAGTTGTTGTAGGAATAAAAACTTCATAAAACTACATTGTCAAAGAGGAAGGCTCAATACCCTACTGCTAGATATGTCAAATCAGCTCATGAATGATGGAAACAATACATCCAATATGAGGAGATTATTCCTCATAGGATTTCCAACTGAAATATTGGAAACTTCCTTCCTCCAATAGATTTACAGGACTGGACTCTGTAATCCTTGAAGGGACTGCTGCTGCATGGAGGTAAAACCCAATGTCCTAAATGCTGGATCTAGATCTGCTGCTCCTAAAAGGCTGGATATGAAGAAGAAAGTGGTAGGATGAATCCTCCACTGGTTTCCTAGCTAAACGCTAGAAAAAACCTCCTGAAGATGGCACCAATGCCTGATAACGAATGAAGAACAATCCTCTTTCCAGAGCTACTCAAAGTAAGAGGTGGGTTTCCCACTCGAGAACACCATGTGCTAAACTACACTACAAACTCTGCTAAACAGCCCAAGTCTGCATAGAAATTTCCTAAGACAAATCTATATCTAAATAGATCAAGAAATGAATAATCCAAATCATGCCTTCCATTGTGCCTTCGCCTTCATTATATGCATGAGCCTTACATAGCCTAGGTCCACTCCAAAACTGCACTGTACATGTGGAAATAGTCTCCATGTTTGACTGTGTTGTGGCTTCATGTCCTCCATTATGTTCACATAGGGTGATCAACCTCTCCGTCATATGTGAATTAAATGCATCACTTCCTCCACTATCTCATCATAAGTGCGTCATGATATTCTTTGAATGCACTATGATCTCAGCTGACCTTATCAAAGATCCTCATGATTTTATATCTAAGATCCATGATCTTATTTGACTATTTCATTCTGCATAATTTATCTCATAAATGAGACATGATCTCCATTATTGGAGCTTTTCCACTACTCCATGATTTTAGATCTAGATCTAGAATATCCACATACACACATTAAAAGTGGAATTTATTCATCTTTGAGGTTTGTGGGTCCCTCCACCCTTTTATTTAACTTAATTAATTAAGTTTATTAAGAACTCTAATATTCCAAATATCATGTGAAAATTTTGGAATATTATGGCCCCCCCCCCGGCAAAACGTTTCTTGTCATTAGGAAACTCCAAAAGTAGATGCAAATCCATCTATTCCCCTCCAAATGGCATCCACATAAGCAAGGCTTTATCCATTTTTTGAAATGTGGGATGTATGTTTGGTTCCAAATTTGTCTTTCAAAAATATATAGGATGACCTCCAACTTTATGGTTAGATGTCCTCCTTCCACCATGAAGTACCAAGTGACAAACATATGATGTCCAAAATCATCATTAATAGATGAGATACATAAAATATTGTGGCTCTTTCCACAAAGGAAAAGCTCCATCTCACAATACATCTCTTCATCCCATGCTTTATGAAATTGATTGAGCATTGAAATGATCTCATCCTTAGCCCCGTTGGCCTTGTTGGATCCAAGCATCATTCCAACATTATGCAAAAGAAGAAAAGTATATATATGGGTAGAAAAAGGTTTCAAACCATATTCTCCCAATAGTATCCACCGGAGTAAGGCCCTTTGCTGCCATCCTTCATCTCCTCCATGTAAGATGGACAAACAAAACTCCCCCAAAAGCAACCAAAGAAATAAGAGATCTTGTCGTTGTCTCTCTTCCTCATGTGTATCATGGAGTAAAAACATACTGATAGACATGTGGAATGTCACATCAACCCAATACAAGAAAACACCATCAATATACATCATGAGAGTATTATTCCAAGTTCAGCCCAATACAAAACACAGACATAGGAGATGTTATATGATGGCCCAACTCTCTCAATGGAAACCAAAATGAACATGCCTTATTTTGCTTCATTCTATCATTGATACACAAGGCATGAATAAAAAAATATGAGCTATTGGGTCGTAACCATACTCACCCAAGAATAGCCAACACAACCATGCCTTCTTCTTCATTTCATAAGTGTTTTTCGAGGCATGGATCAAAGAAATAGGAGCCTTTGGGTAGTGACAAAAATCTCCCAAGAGCAACCAACGTACCCAAACTTATTGGCCCATGTCATATATCTACAAGTGGTCATGCAACCCCTTGCTTATCATCCCCACCCACTCATCCCAATGTGGATGATGAATGATGTACTGCATATTCATGGTATCCTCCCTTTGTAAAATACCATCCTCCCCAAACTACTAAAGAACTTTCCACTTCATGAAATGTTGAAGTCCACCTCCAATGAGATCTCTCAAGGAGATTCTCTTTTCACCAAAGGCCCTCCAAAACCAATGAATTTTTGGATCTACTGCAGGTAGAAGTTTCTCTTTGAGTAGTGAGATGCTCATTGAGAAAGTGTGATATAGAAGGGAGAAAAGATTCCTCATCTCAGTATGTCTACCATCTACCATCTTTACATTCATTGCTTCATGAGTGAAGCTACCTTCAGAATGCTCCAAGAATGATTGGGCTCCTTCTTTATCACTGCTACTAAGTGACAACATTGTAGATCTGCATGGTAATACATTTTTTGTCTCAAAGCAAGGCACAATACTGATCTCATAACCAGTCATTGTACATAGGATTATGCTAATCCCTCTTCCTAAAAATCCACACTTCAACTCAAAGAGTTGAATGTAGTCCATCAATGACAATCTAGGATAGCTTTTCATCTCCTCCTTGATTAGATCAAGGTTCCTCTACGCTGTGATAGTTTTTTGCTTGAAATAAACATTTTTTTCTAACCCTTGGTTATGCATTGGCCCTGATAGAAATTCCCCATAAGTTTCAATAATATCTACTGAAAAAATAGGTGATGAATGTACATGCATACCTTGGATCAACTGATGTGTGGGATCCTCTTGCCAAAACACAAGAGTTCCTCCAACCAGGACAATAGTGTCTTTAACTGTTGTTAAGAGTGATTGCTGCTCTCCTCCAAATGTACCGGCTCTAGAATATTCCTCCTCTTCCTCATGCATCTCCTGAATAATCCATGGGAATCTATGTGTCAAGAGATCAAGAATATATTGCAAAGTTTCAAGTGTCTCTTCTCCGAATGCAAGTACTTTTACAGCTGGTGGTGAATGTAGTGACTTCTTGTCTAGGGTGACAAGATTGACATCCTCCTTTGTTTCCTTAGGAAATGTCTCTTTGTGACACATCTTTGGTTTTCTCACATCAAACTTCTTTCTCAACATGTGAAAGAAATCTAAATATTTAGTCACGTTTACATGCTCCATGTGACCAAACCACTAGTCATTGGCTTCACCTAAAAGATGAAGTGTCGCAATTTGGACAACCTCTTCTTCAGCTACAGGATGTAGCTTGAAAATTGCACCTAACTCTTTCCTCCAATCCTTAATAGTGCTTGAGGAAGATAAATCCAATGTAGGAAAATAAAATTTATTGTGCCTCTTCCTCCTATTGCTACTATAGGATCCTCTTTCTTCTTTGATTTGGAAGAATTCTTGGAGAGTTAGACTCTATTTGAATGCTGTAGACAGTGCTTTGTACTCTTCAAGATATAGACTGAGAGTCTCATGAGTCTCAGGTTTTCTTCTTTCTTCATTGTTATGCCCTTCGCCTTCTCCAAGGAAAGTGGGCATAGTAGATCTATGGGGAGATCTATAATTCTCATGTTTTCTTCTTTGCTGATAGGAATTTCTTGGACCTTCCTCATCAAATCCTCTTCCTAGATATTATTTTTGTCTTTCCTTCACCATTTGATTGAACTCCTTGGAGAGATATTGCACGGATATAAAGAGAGGAATGGAAAAAATATCCTCCTTCACGACAGATCTCATGTATATGCTTCTTCCGTTGATGCAAAAGATTATGTGTCCACAAGCTAAGACAAAGATCATGCTCTGATACCATTGTAATATCCCAAAAGGGAGAATGCATTAATAATAAAATACAATATAAGAACTGCAGAAAAGTAAACAATAAATCTAAATACACATCAAAATGCACAGAAATAACTGAGCCATTTTATTATATTGTAGGTGAAAAAACAAGTACAATAGTGCTAAAAATATGAGACACTCAGGCCACAAGGGTGGCCTTGAAAAACCCTGCAATGATTTCCCGAGAGGGACTACATAACTGCTGCTCTACTAGAAGGTAAATTGTGTTGTCCCTTTTGCAACCATTGGGACTACAACTACCTGAAAAATAGAAAGTTAAATCTAGGCAGAATGGCAGCTCTGATGATGCTGAAATTGTAGATTTGGCCTCAATGATGGATTCCCAAGATAACCTAGAAACGGTTTCTCATATATGTAAGACTAAGAAAACCACCCTCTTAGGGCTTCACATATATGCTGCTAGGAATGAAGATATGAAGCTATATCTGATGATATGATGGTTGAAATGATGCACAATCAGATCTATGCAAGAAGGGTTTGCCCTATCACTAGATCCTTGGGCTAGAATCTCAATATCTAGCTCCTCCAATCTCCTCCACCAAGAACAACAACTTCAGAAAAATGTGTAGTTAGAGAGAGAGGCTCATTAGCCTGCTACTAGATATGTCAAATCAGCTCCAGAATTATGCAAGCAAAATATCCAATGTGAGGAGATGATTCCTCCCAGGATTTCCAGCTGAAATTATTGAAACTTCCTTTCTCCAATAGATCTACAGGCCTGGACTGTGTAATCCTTGAAGGGAGTGTTGCTGCATGGAGGTAAAACCTAATGGCCTGAATATCGGATGTATATCTTCTACTCTTGAAAGGCTGTATATGAGGAACAAAGTGGTAGGATGAATCCCCCACTTATTTCCTAGTTGAATGCTAGAAACAACCTCATGAAGATGGCACCAATAACTGATAAGGAATGAAGAACAATCCTCTTTCCAGAGCTACTCAAAGAAAGAGGTGGGTTTCCCGCTCAGGAACACCCTATGCTAAAAAACACTACAAACTTTGCTAAATAGCCCAAGTCTGCATAGAAATGTCCTAAGATAAATCTAGATCTAAGCAGATCAAGAAACAAATAATCCAAATCATGCCTTCCCTTGTGCCTTCACCTTCATTATATGCATGAGCCTTCCATAGCCTAGGCCCACTCCAAAACTGCGTTGTACATGTGGACATAGTCTCCATGTTTGATTGCGTTGTGGATTCATGTCCTCCATCATGTTGACATGGGATGATCACCCTCTCCATCATACGTGCATTAAATGCATCAATTATGTTATCACCAAAATAGGTCCTGATAGGTTGTTGGTCAGGCTACCTCAGTGTAAATATTGCAAACCAGACTTTTAGTTGAGGCTTAGCCTCCTCAACCTGAGAGGGCTCTCTCAATAGGTTTATGATTTTCAAAAAAAGATTAGATGGGTAACTCTATGAGTAAAATGGATAAAAATGGATAATTGGTTGTACTACTAATCAACAAACATCTATTGGGCTTATGGAGTCAAGTGTGTTTTCACAAAACATGAATATCAGCTTCATTTGGAAGTAAGGGCATTTCAGGGTTTAGATGCATCAAAGAACAGTAGGACAGAAAATAAACACAGTTCATGAACATATGAAGGAAGTTAGAGCACCTTCAGTGAATTCTAAGTAACATACATTCATGCCACTGCAAGTAATTGATAGAGGAAAACCATGAGAATATCAAACAACCATAACCCTTTCTGAATCCTGAGTGATGAAACCAATATCTTTGTATTAATGTAAAAACACAATTTCTGCTACAACAAAACAGTATGCTTGTTAATGTAAATTGCCAAACCTATGCAATTCGATTTCTTGCCTCGTATAGAGTCATCATTACATTTCTTGGATTCTCTCTAAACACTTGAGAAAATTCGAATTTGCTAGCTTGACACCTATCAACTGCTAAAACAAACTTTAATTACATCTGACAGTTAGACTGTATGTTCTAGAGTCCTAACACAACTAGGATTAAAACTCTTTATTATAACTTAACAACCTTATCTAAGCATTAAATCTTCTATCTGACAGCTGCTCCTCCTAAACTTCGGCCTTGATGATGTCCATCTTCTTGCTGTTAGACTGTATTGATTTGCTTCTTATCTGCCCTGAAAGATAGGAACATGCTCCCTGCAAAATAGCTTCATTTATGTTTCTTCAAACCATTTGCTGACCAACTTGTGCTCAAAAACATGTGGGAATGTCTTATTGAACTCATGTGACTTTGCCCTTCTAGCTGTGCCCAAAAACAACCTTTGAAGAAGTGCCAAAAACTGTTAACATTGTTGCACTACGAAATTTTCGTAGCATAGAACTTCACCTTTGAAAACTTCATTTGAAACCTTCAATTTTCTATGTTTTTCCATTGGATCTTCATTTTTGGTCTTTATAAATCCTCCAAAAACATCATAGTTTAATAAACATGCCCTTTTACCCTTTGAAAACTTTCAAAATCGATCAAAATACATCCTGCAGCAGTTTCGTAGCGCACTACGAAACTGCTGTATCTTTTCTTTTCACATCTTGTTTCCAAAAAATTGAGTTTCCCACCTTTAATACCATCCTTGAAGTTATATATAAGCTCTCAATAATCAAATTTGAACTGTTTTCAAAAATGAAACCTTCCACAAAACTCTAAAAATGTGTTAGGAGATGTCACTTACTGTTTACACAGATTTTTTCTGTGGTTGATCTTCAGGCTTTGCTAGCTGTATTTGAAGGTCTTCAACCTGCCTTTTAAGCCTTCTATTATTAGCCCTCAATTTGGTGTTAACCATTCTTATGAAATTTTCTTCCTTGATTGCAGGGACAGTCCATATGAAGAATTGATCCTGACTATTTATTGACTCGCTCTTTGAAATCTTTTCTAGCTCCCACAGACCTTTCAACCTCTTAAAGTTTGACCTTTCCATAGCATGCATTCTCAATTTCTTCCTCAATTTATCAATCTCAATGTTTGCAAGTCTGAGTTTGTCTTTAACCTCCTCATACCTACTCCTTTCTCTCTGAGTATTAAATACTCTGTTTATGTCTACTTCAAGTATTTGAGATGATGTATTAATGGGTTCTTCAAAAAAACTTGCATCCTCACCTCCTATTTGGTCTATCTCCATGTCTAGCTGCTACATTTTCTTAGACTGCCTAGTCTGTGGTTTTCTAGGCTTAAAAAAAAACTCTGACACCTCATCTTCAAAGTCTAATTTTTTGGATGTTTTCAATTTCTTTGATTTTTCACCTGTATCCAGCTTTATGAACTATGCTTGAACCAAGGGAGACTCCTCAATGTCAATAGATTGTAATATATCATTCAAGTCACCTCTTAATTGCAAATTTTCATTTGTGACCACATCCTTACCCTTCTCCTTTGACATTTGACTCCTAGTCAACTTCTTCTGAGCTATTTTACTAATTGACTATTCCTGAATTGTCTTTTTGACCTCAGTTCTCTTCTTTTGTGCATATTGAGGAGTCCTTTGGATTTTTAGTGATGTCTTTATCATAGGTTCTTTAACCTGTTTCCTGGGCTTAAGCTTGACAAACCTCCTTGATTTTGTTTCTGCAGGTACAATAGTATTTGATGAAGATGTTTAATTGATTTGAGGGCTAGCACCTGTTCCTTCAATCCCTATTCCACTCAAAAAGAGAAATGCAACCCATTCTCTTTTCACTTTCTGAAGCTCATGCAAAACTATTAACTTGACTAGACCATGATGAAATAAAGAGGTTTCACATGCTTGAGTTTTCATCTGAACTTTGTCTACCATCTTGGCTAGACTTATAAATAGAAAGAAAGGTAAGTCTAGAGAGATTATTCTTGTGAAATGCAATAAGAGTTTAAAGTGATGAGTGTACACCTTGTAATATCTCCCTTCACAGGTGAAGTATCTTTGGATATTGTAGAGCAGGTTGGCAAATGTATCCTTGACATAACTTATTGGCACAAATTTATTCAAATCAGTATCCATAAAATCTGGTTTCAAAAATATTTTGCAAGGTTGCATTTCAAACCTAAAATTCTTAAACCATCTTTCCTCCCCTCTTCGGATTTCTGTGAATGTTGATATAACTTCAGGAGAAATTGGTAAATTGAGAAAACCAACCTTTGTGTTTGACCTTGTGAAGTTGGTAGAAAATTCTTTGGTGACCTGATTATGCCCTCTTTGAAGCTTTTCACAAAACCTCCAGTACCCTACCTTCTTGAAGGCTTCTTCAACAGATTTATCCCTGGTGAGATTTTCTAAACCTTCAGGTTCTGTCCTCAGGTAGTGACCCGACCGAAGATTTCTTTTTTCTTCTACCATCTTCTTCCTAGAAACCCTGTGTCTTCAACAAAACTGTAATAAACCTCCTTGTTGGATAAACTGGCTCACTTGAGAATTTGGTTCAACCTCGCTTGATGGAAAACTCTGCCTCGCTTGATTTAAAACCTTGTTTCAGTCAGAAACTATTTTCAAACTTATTGGATTTGCAATCGAAACTGCTAACATAATCACCAATTGAATTCTGCCTCGCTTGATTGAAAACTCTGTCTCGCTTGAAAACTTAATGAGAGCTCTAGTATCTTATCATGAGCTTCTCTTTCAACAATACATATGCACACAGTGCTTTCTATTGTAGACAACACCACCGTCACTGTGTCAACAAAGTTATAAAAAATTATAAAACACCAAATGAATTTGATATCAAATGTTGATCCATGACGTTTCAACCAGCCAGGTTTGTTTCACACGTCGCTACAAATTTATGTCACAAGAGAGGGTCCCTGGGCCTCCCACCTTCAACGAAATCTGCAACGCTATTCTCTATACTTGGTGATTAATGACAACGTAATTATGTCGTCCTTTTATTCAATGCCCACAGTTTTCTGATGTTCCTTGGGTTTCCACACTATTATACGTGACAGCTTTTCAATCCGGGCCATTCGCTTGTATTCTATGGCTGCTAAACAAGGGTTTCTACTCTGGCAATCTCTGCAGTGTTACTGTGAGCCTTTTAACTCAATGTTTCCTGACTTCTCTACTATTCTCCGTTGTCTGCAACAATGGCGCTATGCTGGTCGTCGTTGGAGTCTCGTCACCGCTTAGTTCATAATCGTGGAGTCAAAATGAAAGGTTCCACTGGGATTTTCTTTTTTTTTTCTATTTACAATTTTTCTTTAACTGACTGTATTCGTTTGTTGCATCTCCTGTGCTGGTTCCGTCAGGCTTGGTCCAAGTCTCGTTCAACCCTGTTCGTGCTGGAAAATGGTGAGTTATTTATCTATGTTTTAACACTCTCTAGTCTTTCCTTCCCGTCTAAAATTTTGGCTCCTTGTGAGCAGGATCATCGTTTAACCGCCCATTCAAACCCACAAATTCTTCGGCGTGGTTCTGCCCCTTTCGTCTTCCTGTGTAATCTTCAAATTTCTTTCCTCTTAGTTTTGTCAGACATGGACGCATCTTTTGGGTCTTCAAAACTAATCCCGTAACCTTTTCGTAAGGTGTGTATCAACCTTTACCCGAATTTTCCACTTTCCAAATTTTGGTTTGTTGTAGGTTCTTCAACTTGTAACGGTAGGTTCGTCCCTTATTACAACCTCTTTCTTATACTCCGAGTTTAAGTTACTCTTCACATTCGAACCGGCATCGATTTGTCGCAATTCTTGTCTCAATGCACAATAAGCATCTCGTGGTTCGCTCCGCCATTCTCTTTTACCTTCTCGTCCGTCGTCATTACGTTGTGTTATTTCTGCTTGCAGAAATTTCGGGTTTGAAACCCCGACCGTGTTGTACTTTTTATGCTGTGATATTTTACTCGTAGCCGTAGGGTTTGGGTTTTGAACCCTAATGGGCCGTTTGCAGTTTTTCGGTATTATGTAATTGTAAGTCTCCCGGTAGCCTACAGACTAGGACTGTATATTGGATTTGATTTCTTATATAATATTTGTAACTTAAAAGAAAAACTTTTGCTCTCAATACTTTCTGTTGATTTTAAAAAAAACACAGTCCATTAAAATATGTTACCTATAGATATTTCGCTGCTATATTCATTTCTGTTTTTTACTTCACTAAATGTGATGCTTGACTTTTGGGTGACTCCAATATCAGTGGCCTGTAGGCTCTTCCGCATTCATTTTAATGAAAACCCGTGATTGTTATATCTCCAGCAACACCTGTAGCAATTCCTTCTTCTTCTTTTTTTTAAGGAAAAAACATAAAAGCATAAATAATGTCTTCTAAATAAAATCAAGTATTTTTTATTTCAGTAACCGAGAGTAATTTAACATAGTTATTTGACACAGATGATTTGTAAGGCAACACTTCGTTTTTGTTTCTATTTCTCTTCTTTGACAGATTCCTTTGATAATTTGCGTAACCCCGCGTAATGCACTTTCCTCTTTTTGTATCTCCGTAGAAGAAAAGTAGTTTCCAGTTGGAAACTGCCTTGCTTTCAGTTACACTTAGTCATTGGTTTCCAACTGTTTCTAAATTAACGAAAAATAAAATATCTAACTAATCCTACAAACTTAAATAAAACAGCCAACTATTATCACTTAGTTTAATGAAATTTCCTAACCGTAAACAGTCTTCTAAAAAAAAATTAAACATTTATAGGTTCAAAGACCTGTCAATTTGTCACACATCACCAAGAGACAAAAACCTGCTGCTGTTTGTCTACCCTGAGCCTGATTCGGATGCTCCTACATCAGGCTCCCGGGGTAACAAAAAGTCATGGCTCCGTTCCATGAGATCGTCCACCAAATAGCCAGCTTTCTGGATCTGTGCTGCATCAAGCCAGGAACTGTCCTCAATAGGACGGTTCTTCCACTTGACCAAGTACTGTAAATATTCTTTCCTGCACGTTCGCTTGGCTACTTGTGTGTCGAGGATACCCTTGATCTCAAGGGGCTGCGTTGTAGGCATCTGCCTCAACCAAGAATCCTTGCTAACTTGGGTGTCTCGTTCTGGCCTTGCTGCCCCGTCGTCTACAGGATTGGCAGTGTAATGAAACAGATCCGCCACATTAAATATGGGTGAAATGCCTATCCCTGGAGGCAACTGTATCTCATAAGCATTGGCAGAAAACTTGCGAAGAATTTTGCAGGGGCCAATCTTTTTAAACTTCAGTTTGTTATATTCCCCCTTCGAGAAACGTTCCTTGCGCAAGTGAGCAAGTACTTCGTCCCCAACATTGAATTGAACTTCGCGCCTTTTTAAATCTTCATGTTGTTTGTATATTTGACTGCTATCCTGTAACTTCGACTTCACCTGCTCGTGTAAATCACTCATCGCTTGAGCGAAATATTCTCCATCTGCGCTTCTTTTTTCGAGTTTCCCCAAATCCCGCAGCTCATGCACTCCGCGAGGATGCATGCCATATAGAATCTGAAAAGGACTGTAGCCTGTGCTGTGATTTAGTGAATCATTGTATGCAAATTCCGCTTGAGCAAGTACGCGATCCCACATTCGCGAATTTTCTCCTATCAAACTTCCTAGCAGGTTTCCCAAGCTCCTGTTCACCACCTCCGTTTGCCCATCGGTCTGTGGGTGATAAGCGGAGCTAAAATTCAGCTGGGTGTCCAAATTTTTCCACAGGGTACGCAAACAGTGTCCTATAAACCGCACATCCCTATCAGAAATAATGGACCTCGGCAAGCCATGCAGTCTAACAATCTCCGTAAAAAACAAGTGGGCTACGTGAGTAGCATCACTAGTTTTTCGACAAGGTATGAAAT
The DNA here is from genome assembly GCA_034641835.2 of Pinus albicaulis. Lineage (NCBI taxonomy): Eukaryota > Viridiplantae > Streptophyta > Pinopsida > Pinales > Pinaceae > Pinus > Pinus albicaulis. Next base: position 683,662,504 of record CM076579.1, read on the forward strand.
GCGCCATCTTCGAAAACCTATCCACCACCACCATTACTGAATCAAACCCCCGTTGTGTCCTGGGCAGACCCAAGACAAAGTCCAAACTGACTGAGTCCCACGGCCTACTCAGAATGGGTAGTGGCATATAAAGCCCGGCATTTTGACTGCCGCCTTTCGCTAACTGACACATTTTACACCTGCTTACATACTTCTGCACATCCCGTCGCAACTTTGGCCAGTAATAAAAACGTTCTATCTGGGATAATGTTTTGTCTATGCCGAAATGTCCGGCTAGACCTCCACTGTGCTTTTCCCGAATAATGTTCTCCCGCATTGAACAATCGGGAATGCACAACTGTCCTCCCCTAAATAACAATCCCTCTTGCAAATTATAGTCCAGCCATGGACTATTGTTTCGCAGCAAAGGGTTTTGACACGCCTCATGGGCCTCCTTAAAATCTGTATCTATCTGATATAAATCCTTCAAATGCTCAAAACCCAGCACCTGCACCATACTCTCCTGCAAGAGAAAAGCTCTTCTACTCAATGCATCCGCCACCTTGTTGGACTGCCCGCTAATATGCTTCAATACAAATGTAAAGCTTTGCAGATATTCCACCCACTTTGCATGCTTATGATTCAACTTATGTTGCTGCATAACGTACTGTAAGGCAGAATTATCAGAAAATAAAACAAACTCATTACCTAACAAATAGTGCCTCCAGTGCTTCAAAGATTGAACGACCGCATAAAATTCCTTGTCATAAGATGAATACTTCTGCCTACTCTCGTTCAGTTTCTCACTGAAATAAGCGACCGGTCTATCCTCTTGGCTAAGTACTGCCCCAATGGCTGTACCGCTGGCATCACAACGAACTTGAAAAAGTTTGCTGAAATCTAGCAATCGCAAGATCGGCCTCTCAGTGATCTTCTTCTTTAAAATCTGAAAACTGTTGTCTGCTGCTTCAGTCCAACAAAAAGGTTGATTTGCCTTCTTAATTGTGTCCAACATGGGGCGCAAATCCCACTAAAATCCCTGATAAATTTCCTGTAGAAGCTTGCTAGTCCATGAAAGCTTCGAACCTCGAACAAATTCTTTGGAGATGGCCAGTTAACTATGGCTGCAATCTTTTCTGGGTCCATCTTCAACTCATTTTCTGCAATCACAAAACCCAGATAAAATAATTCCTATTGAAAAAAAGTACATTTTTTTAAATTTATCAGCAGCTTGTTCTGCTGCAATCTTCTCAATACACTTCGAACATGTCGGAAGTGTTCCTCCTTTGTTCTGCTGAAAATCAAAATGTCATCCAAATAAACAATCACAAATTTCCCAATGAACTCCTTCAGCACTTCGTTCATTAGGCACATAAAAGTACTAGGGGCGTTACTCAAACCGAATGGCATCACCAACCATTCGTACAACCCTTCGTTCGTCTTGAAGGCTTTCTTCCATTCATCTCCTTCCCGGATTCGGATCTGGTGGTATCCACTCTTCAAGTCAATCTTCGAAAAGTATGCTGCTCCACTCAAGCAGTCCATCATGTCATCCATTCATGGCAGTGGAAACCTGTACCTGATCGTAATCTTGTTAATGGCCCTTGAGTCTGTGCACATTCGCCATTCGCCACCTCTTAGGAGCTAACACTGTCGGAACTGCACAGGGACTCATACTCTCCCTGATCAGCCCTTTATCAAGCAATTCCTGCACCTGTTTCCGAATTTCTTCATTATCTTTTGGGCTCATACGATAAGCTGCCTTATTTTGCAAGATAGCTCCTGGTATAAAATCAATATAGTGGCTGATGCTTCTCTTAGGTGGTAATTCGTCAGGTAAGTCATCTACTATGATATCACCAAAATCCTGCAACATATCTTGGATCTCCTCTGGCAGATCTGTGATCTTTGTGAGCAATACCACTATCTTTGGCCTCCTCACAACAGCAAAATTAACATCATTATCCTCAATCTGCTTCAAGAACTGTTTGCCGCCCACAAGTAATGCCTTTACTCCACTAGCTTCTGTTGTGCTTTCCTCCTTGATGGGCACAAGTGTGTGCTTTATCCCATCCTTGAAAAACTTGTAACAGTTTGTCTTCCCATCATGAACTAATTTTCTGTCATACTGCCAGGGTCTCCCTAACAGTATATGATAGACATCCATTGGCATAACATCGCAGATAATTTTGTCCTTGTATCTGCCTATCTGGAATTCTACTTCACACTGTTCGTCCACCAACAGTTGATGCCCCTTTTGCAGCCACGACACTTTATAAGGAGTGGGATGCTTCAGCCTTTTCAATCCCAATTTCTCCACCATTTCCATGGCCACCAAATTATTGGTACTCCCGCTGTCAATGATCAGTTTGCAGCACTTACCCTGTGATTTGCAAACTTTCCGGAACAAAGACTTTCTTTGATCTGGTTCTACAATTTCTTTTGCTGGTTTTATCAGCACCTTGTTCAACACCAAGGCTTCCCCTGTTTCTGGTGCATTTTCCACTTCCTGAGGCTGTGCTTCTGCTTCCTCAGTTTGGGCAACATAAGCTCCTCTCCCACCTGCTGGTTCACCTTCAGTACATTCATACGACTTGTGTCCCCACTTGTGGCACCTATAGCACTGGACAACTCCTCTGCCCCGATCATTACCTCTCCCTTGCTGGTTTGGTCGTCCCCCTCTAGTGTTGTTGTCCTTTTCTGTTGTTCCTGCAGATTTGGAACTGTTGCCTTCTTCATTGGAACCTGTACCTCTGCCTCTGCCAAAGGCCTTCCCCTTTCCTCTGCCAGATCCACCTCCTCTTCTGGCATTCTGCTTCCTGATTATTTTCTCTTCCGCCTTCAAGGCAAACTAATATGCCTCATCCAAAGTTCTGGGTGAGAGAATACCGATTTCATCCAGTATCTCCCCTCTCAATCCATTTACAAACCTCGCTGTTTTTTTTAGGGTATCTTCTATATATCCTGCCCTCAAATTCAATTTATAGAATTCTTCTGTATACTCTTTGACTGTCATTCCCTTTGCCTTAAGTTCTGTACTTGTCTGTACAGCATAATCTGATAATCTTTAGGCAGAAACTTCTCTTTCAGCTTGGCCTCCATCCGAGCCCACTTCCTTATAGGCTGTTTATTTAGCCTTTTCCTTTCTACCTGAACGCTGTCCCACCACAAGGACGCATGTCCTTTCAGCTTGGTGGCAGCGAATTTCACTCGCTTGTCCTCGCTGATCCCTTCAAAATCAAAATATTTGTTCACTTCACTCAGCCAATCCAATAACACATCTGCTGACAAACTCCCGTCATAAGTAGAAAGTTCATGTTTTGGCTTATGACTGGATAACAAAACTGACCTCAATAATCTGAGTTCAGGTGCCTCTCCTTCCAAACCATCTGCTTGTTCTGCAACCTCTTCATCACTGTCATCCCCTTCTGTGGGGTCTCTCCTCCGTCCAGCTTCCACTGCTGCTAATCTCTCATTCAAGATTCAAATCTCCTCTCTCGCCCCTTCCTCGCTTACTCCAAATTTTCTCCCCTTCCTCATTCTCATCTACCAACCTCCATATTTGCCTAACCACATTCTGCTTCTTTGATACCAATTTTGATGAACACCAGCTCACAGCCAGGTCAACAGGTTATAAAACAATATAAAACACCAAATGAATTTGATATCAAATGTTGATCCGTGATGTGAATCTCGGGCCCGGTTTGTTTCACACGTCGCTATTACTGATTTTGCGTTTATTGTGATAATCTCGGGCCTCCCACCTTCAACAAAATCTGCAATGCTATTCTTTGTACTTGGCGATTAATGACAACGTAATTGCATCATCCTTTCAGTCGATGCCCACAGTTTTGCGATGTTCCTCGTGTTTCTACACTATTATCCGTGACAACTTTTCAATCCGAGCCATTCGCTTGTATTCTATGGCTGCTAAAGAAGGGTTTCTACTCCGCAATCTCTGCAGCGTTACTGTGAGCCTTTTAACTCAAGTTGCCTGACTTCTCTACTATTCTCCATTGTCTGCAACAATGGCGCTGTCGTTCTTACGTGAGTCTCGTCATCGTTTTTCTTGTGGCACCGTGAGTCAAATGAAAGGTTCCGCTGTGATTTTCTTTTTTTTCCAAGCCAATTTTTTTTAACCGATCGTATTCGTTTGTTGCATCTCCCAGGTTGGTTCCGCCTCTACTTCTCGTCCAAATTTCATTCAACCCCGTTCTCGCGCTCGGGAAAATGGTGAGTTATCTCTCTATGTTTTAACACTCTCTGGTCTTTCCTTCCTGTCTAAACTTTGGGCTCCTTGTGAGCAGGATTGGCGGTTTCAACTAGTCATTCAAACCCACAAATTCTTCGGCGTGTTCGGCCCTTGCTCCAGGTAATCGTCATTCTCTTTCCCTCTTAGTTTTGATATATTATGGACGCATCTTATGGGTCTTCAAAACTAACCTTGCAACCTTCGGTAGGTGTATCAACCCTTCCCTCGGCTTTTCGACCTTCCAAATTTCGCCTTGTTGTGGCCCTCTCAACTTGCAATGTGAGGTTTGTCCCTTGTCATGCCTCTTCTTTATACCGAGTTGCAGCGTCTTCGCGCTCAGAATCGGCATCGATTTTGTCGTAGTTCTTGTCTTAATGCAATGCTGGGGTTATCCTGTGTCTGCTCTGCCGTTCTCTACCTTCGTCCGTCGTTGTCACACTGTGTTATTTTTTCTTGCAAAAATTTCGGGTTTGAAACCCTCACTGTGTTGTAATTATGCGTTTCGGATATTTGCTCAGTAGCCGTAGGGTTTGGGTTTTGAAACCCTATCAGCGTTTCCAGTTTTCTTTTGTGGTCTTATGTAATTGTAAGTCTCCTGTAGTCTACAGGACTGGGACTGTATATTGGATTCGATTGTTTATATAATATTTGTAACTTAAAAGAAAAAAATTTGCTCTCAATACTTTCTGTTGATTTAAAAACTTTTTCTCTCAATACTTTCTGTTGATTTAAAGAAAACACAGTCCTTTAAAATATGTTACCTATAGATATTTCGCCGCTATATTCGTTTATGTTTGTTACTTCACTAAATGTGATGCTCGACTGTTTGGGTGACTCCAATCTCAGTGGCCTGTAGGCTCTTCTGCTCTCATTTTAATGAAAACCCGTGATTTTTATATCTCCAGCAACACCTGTAGCAATTCCTTATTCTTTTTTTCCCAAGGACAAAACATAAAAGTATAAATACTGTCTTCTAAATAAAATTGTTAGTATTTTAGATTTCGGTAACCGAGAGTAATTTAACACAGTTATTTGACACAGATAATTCGTAAGGCAACACTTCATTTTTGTTTCTATTTCTCTTCTTTGACAGATTCCTTGATAATATGCAGAACCCCTTCAGAATGCACTTCTTCCTCTTTTTGTATCTCCGTGGAAGAAAAGTAGTTTCCAGTTGGAAACTGCCTTTGTTTCAGTTACACTTAGTCATTGGCTTCCAACTATTTCTAAATTAATGAAAAATAAAATATCTAACTAACCCTACAAACTTAAATAAAACAACCAACTATTTTCACTTAGTTTAATCAAATTTCCTAACCATAAACAATCTTCTAAAAACAAATTAAAAATTTACAGGTTGAAATACCTGTCAATTTGTTCACACATCACCACAAGACTAAAACCTGCTGTTGTTTGTCTACCCTGAGCCAGAGTCGGATGCTTCTGCATCACATTGCATGAGATAAAAACAATAATAACCAATTCCCTTTTCAAATTTGCAAAGGGAAAATGAAAAATGATGGCTAATGAATCTCATAATGATTTCATAACTACTTTGGATGGTTGCATGTGTGTAGGAGGATTCGTGGACTGACACCATGATTGTGGATTGAGATTATAATCATGAAAATTTAACCCCAAGTTGATGGATGTGACAGCTAAATTGAAAATTCTGAAACCCTGATTTCGTAGCACTGGTATTTTTATTTCGGGATTTTGCGCTATGAAAAGACCAGTGTTTTCTAGCGCAGAAGATATTTTTTACACCGAGCATGCTACAAAAACATGGTTTCATGGCTTATTCGAATTTTTTTTGACAAATACTTAAATATGGGTTTCAAAACATGGCATGAGACTACCAAAGTGTAAAAAAAAGTTTATGAAGTTGGTTTGGTGATGAAATGAGAATCTAAAACTATGACTTAGACCCTATAAAACATAAAAATGACTCAAACGCAATCTTAATACCATGACTTAAGAACAAGTATGAACTGACTAAATTTAGAGGATTTTAATAGTGATAACTGTGGCTCCACTTGGGATAGTGTGCCCCTGTGGTACACTAAGAACTTGCAGCTCCAGTGCGATCCAATTTTTAATAAAAACATAAATTTTGTTGACAAGCATCTTCTTCAAACTGTTGGGCCTTGACCTAGGGCTTAAGATTTCTATTTCAACTTGTCATTTATTAGAAAAAACTGACAAATATGAATATATACAATGTCATGAGTGATTTATAATACTTCAACAAACATAATTCTTTAGGAACTTTCCATTAACAGGCCCTCCAACATATGATCCTCCATCAATTTCCTACAATATGTAATTGTTGTTCCCATGAAAACAAACAATATGAAAAGGACCCTTTCATAAATTTTTAAACTTACCATGCTTGCCCTTTTCCTCAACTTTGGCCTCCCATTTCAGCACTTTTTCATGAATCTGAAAACTTTCCTCTTTGATCCTTCTGTCAAATGTATTCTTGATTCTGTTTTGAACATGCTGATGACTGTCATAGACTTCATTTCTCTTCTCTTGCAAGGCTATCAGCTGGTTTATCCTCCTTTGGATGGCATTTGGTTTTTCTTCAAGTCCTTGAATTAATTCATAACCGGTACCCCCAGTGATGTTGGGAAAACAACTTCAGCCCCATAGACTAGTTCATATGGCGAAGTTCCAATTGATCTCTTTGTACAAATCCTATCAACTCATAGGGCATACTTCAGCTTTAAATGCCAACCTTTCTTGTTCTCTTGCAGTACCTTTTTTATGATTCTTACAATGCTCTTATTTGATGATTCAACAAGACCATTACCTTGCGAATAGTATGTTGTAGAGTGTCCACGAGTGATGTGATATTGAAGGGAAAAATTTAACATCTTCTTGCACTTAAATTCCTGAGAATTATCTATTATAATCTTCATGGGACAACCAAATCTTGACAATATATTATTCTCCAAGAAAGAAATAATTGCAGAGTCATTAGCTTGCCTGGTTGGTATCGCTTCTATCCATTTGGTGAAGTAGTATGTTGTTGTAAGAATCGAGTGATGCTACCCTGATGAAGATGGATGTATCTCTCCAATAAAGTCTAACCCCCATTGTTGAAAAGGAGCTTCAACATAGATAGGAACTAAAGGTAGGGGTACAAGCTTTCTTCTTCCTTCAAAAATTTGACACTCATGACATGTAGCAATCTTTTTGTAAATGTCTTTAAACATTGTTAGCCAAAAATATCCATCTATTAGGATCTTGTTTGCTGTAGCTTTCCAATAATGATGTCCTTGACATTCATCTCTATGGAATTCTTCAATGATCTTTTCAGCCTCTTCTTCAAGTAGACAATTAAGAAAAATTCCTCCTGCATCTTTCCAAAATAGATTTCTGTCATAAACAAAATACCGTAATGATTTTAGCTTAAAAAACCTTGGTTTGGACTTTGATAAATTAGCGGGAGCTTTATTATGCTGTAGAACAAAAACTACATCCTTATACCATTCTGAAGTCAGAAATTTTTCATCAACTTGGAGCAATTCTTCCTCATTTTCAGAAATTTTTGATATTTCTCCATTCATATTTATACCAAGACAGTCCATATTTGACTGAGTCATTAGTTTTACCAAGCCTTTTCCCTTCACCAAATTTGTTGGTTTGATATCTATATCATATTCCAACAATTTGGTGATCCATTTTCCCCTTTTTCCATCCAGATCTGCCTGAGTTAGAATGTCCTTTACCACAACACTTGTAACATATGCTATGATGTGCGAATGAAAAATATAGATTCTGAAATATTTTATAGCTTTCACCAAAGCATAGGCCTACTTCTCTAGAATATTATACTTCAGTTCAACATTTTCTAATGTCCTACTAAAGAAAGAAATAGGCTGTTCAATACCTTGCTTTCCTTTTTCTAGCAAAAATCTAGCAATTGTGTTTTCGGAAGAAAATGTAAAAACCAAAAATTCTTAGGAAAAATCTGGACTGATGAGTACTGGTGCTTGTATGAGTGCCTTCTTGATTTCTTCAAAATATTTCTTTGCCTCTGTTGTCCATTTAATGTAAACTCATTTCTTTGACATCCTTGTTATATCTTTTACAATCTCAGCAAAATTAGGAATGAAACGCCTAAAAAAATTCACTTTCCCAAGAAAAGATTGAATCTCTTTCCCACTTCTTGGCAAATCTACCCTTTGATTTGCATTAACCATATTAGGATCAATCCTAATTCCTTCTTCAGAAATAATATGGCTAAGTAATTTGCCTAATGTTAAAGCAAAGATGCTTTTAGTAGGACTAAGAGAGATACCAAACCTTCTACATTTCAGCATAATTTTTTCTAGGTGTTTCAAATGATCTTCTTCATTCTTTGAATAGACTGTGATATCATCAAGATAAACAACTACCAACTTATCATTTTCTTCAGAAAAAGAAATATCCATTGCTCTTTGGAAATTGGCTCCTGCATTCATGAGACCAAAGGGCATTTTAGTGTACATGAATGTACCCCATGGTGTTCTGAATGTTGTTTTTTCTTGATCATCTGGATGCACAAGGATCTGATTATAACCTGAAAAGCCATCAAGCATAGACATCCTTTGTGAACCAGCAATATTTTGCAAAATTGAATCCATATTAGGAAGAGGATAGTTATCCTTTAGTGAAGCCTTATTTAAATTTCTGAAGTGAATACAAATTCTGATTTCTCCACTCTTCTTCCTTACCGGAACTAAATTTGCAAGCTAATTTGAAAATCTGATTGGAACAATGATCTTTGCATCAAAGAGTTCCTTAACCTCCTTTTCAACCAATGGCATGAAAAATTGATTAATTCTCCTCAATTTTTTCTTGAAAGGCTTATCATTTTCCTTGATAGGAATAGTATGCTAAATAATGGAAGGATCATATTGCTTTAAATCAGAATAAATCCAAGAAACAAAATCCATAAACCTTCTCCTCATCTCAATATACTTGGATTTCACATCAGCTAAAAGAAGATTTGAGATTTTAATCATTTTAGGCAATGCTAATGTACCAAGATTACAACTCTCTACTTCCTCTTCATCAACTTGCAATTTTGGTGCTTTAAAAACATCACTTTGATCAAAAAGCTTCTAAAGAGGAATAAGACCCTTTGGTATTGAATTATTCTTCAATTGAAAAATTTCAGAAATTTATTTAGGCTCAACAAGCATATTTTTCTGATCTACATGTGTATTTTGAAATTCTTATTTCAGCTCAATAAAATTATTTACCTATTGATCATCTTCAAAAACTTGCCAATTTATGATATTGTCTAGTATAGCTACCCTATGACAAACTTAAATCTCATATTTTTCATTTTAATGCATAGGAATGATGAAAAGACTTGCGGAAACAGTAAGAGAATCAGCAATAGAATTCTGATCTCTAGTTCTGACTATAAAGGAATAAGACTGAAAGCTTTCCAACAAGTCTAAAACTAGATTTCTGTAAGGCCTCATCCTTACATCCTTCGTCTGATAGAAACCTTCCACTTGTCTGATAATCAATTCAGAATCTCCAAAAACTGAAATATTTCGAGCTTTCAACTTTTTCAAAATATCTAGACCCAAAATCAAAGATTCATATTCAGCCACGTTGTTTGTGCAATCAAAATTCAGTTTGTAAGAGTAGAACTTACTTTCATCATTTGGATTTGTAATCCAAATCCCTGCTCCTTCCCCTTCTTTTCTTGTTGATCCATCAAAGTACAATGACCACCATTCCACCATCTCTTTTTCATTTACTTGTCGATTTTCTACATGCTGATTTTCCGAGTGTTGATTTTCTACATGGTGATTTTCTGAGTGCTGATTTTCTGTATGTTGATTTTCTGAGTGGTGATTTTCTACATGCCCATTTTCTGCTTTTATTTCTTCCTCAAGACTATCATCAGATTCATTGAAAAGAGTGGTAGATCCAAGTTCAGTCTCAATGGCGTAAATAGGAAAATTATGAGGCTTATCTTTGCTACTTACCATGTAAGCCATTGTAGTCTCCCGATACAATCTCCTTTGTTCACCAAAAACTAGAATATTAGCGTAGGAAAGATTCATCTGCATTGTGCCTTTGATTTTGGCTGCCCATGATCTTGAAAATAGCTTACCAAACTTTAGAGGAACATCAGCTACAACAATATCCATAACAACTGTCTTTGCTGGGATTTGCATTAAACCAAAAACAACATCTTTGATTAGACCAATACATTAAACCCTCTTGGAATCAAAAGAAAACAAATCTTTATATGGTCTTGTGATTTGCAATCCCATTCTCTCCATGGTAACCTTGGGCATGAGGTTATGAGAAGCTCCTGAATCTAACATAGCATTATCCAAATTCATATCATGAATACTAATGCTTACATAAAAAGGAGGAAACTCTTCATTTTGATCATCTTCTAACCTTGGACCCAAATATATAGTAGGATTGTCTTCTTGGACATTCAAGATATTAGCAGCCCCTAGTTGTGAATTCAACATCTTAAATATCTTCCTTCTATATTCATTCACCGTGAGAATCTCACTAAAACAGACTGATATTTTAATCTTTGAAATTTCATTCTCAAGGTTGAAAACAGAAACACACTTTTCAACATCTTAGAGAAGAGGAGGAAGTTGAGTGTATTTCTTACCAAGTGGAATATTATTTTTACCTTCAACCACCTTTGGGGTATCATTCTTAGCTTCAACAGCCTTTGGAGGATTTTTCTTGGGTTGCACTGTGTTTGCAATGATAGGCACATTTCTATTTCTGATATTATATTTCTTTTGCATCTCAAAAATAGCATGTCGATACTCTTTAAAATAATCTGAGGGTTCTTCTCCTTGATTAGCCAAATCTGACTCATCATTTTCTTCTTTAGTTAAGAAGATTCCTAAAATTTCTTCATTAAGACAATGGATGGATTCTTCAGGAATCTCAGGCTCATCTTCTTCATCTACCAAATTTTGTTGAAAAGGGGTCCTCACTGGAGGGTCAGCTTGCTGATTTCTATTCTCTCTCGGACTTTGTTGATTTTGTGGTCTCCTAAATTGTGGATTTCTGAATTGAGGTTCATGTTGCACGGGAGGAACAGAAGTGTTACTAAGAGCTAACCTATCCATCAACTTCTCCATGGTTTTCATCATTGAATCAAATTTGTCTTCAGAAGTTGAGGTGGCTGGTTTCTATTCTTCTTTCAGTTTAGTTTTTCCCATTTTTTACTTTTTAGCAGCTATCATGTTTACCTCAGCCTTAACTGCATCACTCTGCATTTCAGCAAGTGTGGGTGACTCTCTTTCCCTCAATAGGATAGAAAATTCATAGTCAAATGCTTCAACATATCTCATTTCTGCTAAGGCTTCCAGAGGTTTCAAATGAGCTAGAATTCAGTCAAAAACTTCATTAAATCTCTTTGAAAAGTTTTGGGTAGATTCATCAACTACCCTCCTAAGGCTATTGTATTCAGTGAACTCTTGGACTGGATTGGCTCTATTACCCAATTTTATTAAGAATTTGTCTTCAAAATCATTCCAAGTTCTAATGCTGCCTAGTGCAAGGGCCTTAAACCATTTTCTAACTTCACTAATAAAACTCTGTGAAAATAACCTTAACTTCACATCCTCATCATCAACTTCTTCCCTATCTACAAAATCATTAAATCTATCTACAAGTTCCTCTGCTGAAATTTCCTCATCACTACCCCAAGTAAGATTCCTAGCAGCATATTTACTAGGAAGGTCATGGAAAATAGCAAGAAGTACCAGTGGCGCATACCTAGCAGGGGCAGCCATGTTTGGAGGATGAATAGTAGTTGTAGGAGGTGCAGAAAAAGAAGATGAAGAACTAACATGAGGGGGACTACATGGTCTTTGTAAGCCACTGACAATAGAACTCCAATTTGGAAGGGGTAAACCAGCTTTGGATTTTAGCAAGACTTCGAAAGGGTCAGTTTCTTTGAGTTTATCTAAAGACTCTTTTTCTAGCAGTAGTTTAGAGGTAACAACTTCCCAAAAATCTTCCTTGTCTTCTTGTGTCACTAAGGCTGAAGTGTCAATTCCTCCTTTTTGGAAGTCTAAGATAATATCAATGAGTTATTTTTCACTTTTAGATATAAACAACACTTCATGAATCTTGTCATCAACTTTCTTATCTTCAGGACTTCTTAATATTTCATAGGACAAAGATTTCAAATGAGATGGAGTACCCAATATTTCTAAAATTCTTTGACTTTTTGAAATAGTGTTTGGATTGTCCACAACAGTAGGTGGATTGGGATCAGGATTGCTTCGTGTGTATCTCCTTCTCTAAGCCACCTTTAAACTTTGAAAAAAAAATGTATGGAGTCACCAAGGTAGATTGCAGCCTCGAAAAAGTTTCTGAGCTCCTGCTACCTTCAGAATTCCAGCTTCTTGATTTTGGGAATGAATAATCTTCAGCTTCTCGGTAGACGCACCAAAATGTTGTCACCAAAATAGGTCCTAATAGGCTGTTAGTCAGGCTACCTCAGTGTAACTATTTCAAACCAGGCTTTTAGTTAAGGCTTAGCCTCCTCAACCTAAGAGGTATCTCTCAATAGTTTTATGATTTTCAAATAAGGATTAGATGGCTAACTCTATGAGTAAAATGGATAAAATAGATAATTGGTTGTACTAATAATAAACAAACATCTATTGGGCATATGCAGTCAAGTGTATTTTCAAAAAACATGAATATCAGCTTCATATGGAAGTCAAGGCATTTCAGGGTTTAGATGCATCAAAAGAACAATAGGACAGAAAATAACACAGTTCATGAACATATGAAGGAAGTTAGAGCACCTTCAGTGAATTCTAAGTAACATACATTCATGCCATTGCAAGTAATTAAAATAGGAAAAATATGAGAATAACACACAACCATAACATTTTTGAATCCTGAGTGATGAAACCAATATATCTGTATTAACATGAAAGCATAGTCCTCTGCTACAACAATAGTATGCTTTATTATGAAAATTTCCAGCCCTATGGAACTCGACTTCTTGTATTTTATAAAGTCATTATTACATTCTTGGATTCTCTCCAATTACTTGAGAGAAATTTGAATTTGCTAGCTTGACACCTATCAACTGCTAAAACAAACTTTAATTACATCTGACAATTAAACTGTCTGTTCTAGAGTCCTAACAAAACTAGGATTAAAACTCTTCATTATAAATTAACAACCTTATCTAAGCATTAAATATTCTATATGATAGATACTCCTCATAAAATTCGGCTTTGATGATGTCCATATCCTTACTGTTGAACTATAATGATTTTCTTCTTATCTGCCCTGAAAAATAGGAACATGCTCCCTACAAACTAGGTGTACTGCTTCATTTATGTTTCTTCACAACATATGCTGACCATTTTATGCTCAAAACATGTGGAAAAGTCATATTAAACTCTTGTGACTTCCTATTCTCAACTGTGCCCAAAACAAAACGTTGAAGAAGTGCCCAAAACTATTAACATTGTTGTGCTACAAAATTGTCTGTTGTTTTCGTAGCGCAGAACTTCACCTCTGAAAAATTAATTTGAAACCTACAACTTTCTATGTTTTTCCATTGGATCTTCATTTTTGGTCTTGATATATCCTCCAGAAGCATCAAAGTTTAGTAAACATGCCCTTTTACCCTTTGAAAGCTTTAAAAATCGATCAAACTGCATCCTATAGCAGTTTCGTAGCGCGCTACAAAACCGCTATGTCTTTTCTTTTCACAGCTTGTTTCCAAAAATTTGAGTTTGCCACCTTTACTACCATCCTTGAAGTTATATATAAGCTCTCAATAATAAACTTTTAACTATTTTAAAAAATTAAACCTTCAAAAAAACTCCAAAAATGTGTTAAGAGATGTCACTTACTGTTTACACATATTTCTATTATGGTTAATCTTCAGGCTTTGCTTGTTGTATTTGAAGGTTTTCAACTTGCCCTTTAAGCCTTCTGTTATTAGCCCTCAGTTTGGTGTTAACCATTCTTATTAACTTTGCTTCCTTGATTGCAGGGATGGTCGATATGAAGAATTGATCCTGACTGCTGATTGACTCACTATTTGAAACCTTTTCCATCTCACACAGACCTTTCAACCTCTCAAAGTTTGATCTTTCCATAGCATGCATTCTCACTTTCTTCCTCAATTTATCAATCTCAATGTTTGCAAGTCTGAGTTTGTATTTAATCTCCTCATAGCTACTCCTTTCTCTCAGAGTATTAAATACTCTGTTTCTATCTTCTTCAAGTATTTGAGATGATGTATTAATGGGTTCTTTAAAAACACTTGCATCCTCACCTCCTATTTTGTCTATCTCCATGTATGGCTGCTGCATTTTCTTAGAATACCTAGTATGTGGTTTTCTAGGCTTAAAAACAAACTCCAACACCTCATCCTCAAAGTATAATTTTTTGGATGTATTCAATTTCTTTGATTTTCCACCTGTATCTAGCTTTATGAACTCTTCTTGAACCAAGGGAGACTCCTAAATGTAAAAAGCTTGTAATATATCATTCAAGTCACCTCTTAATTGCGAATTTTCATTTGTGACCACAACCTTACCCTTATCCTTTGATCTTTGAATCCTAGTCAACTTATTTTGAGTTGTTTTACTAATTGATTGTTCGTGAATTATCTTTTTTACCTCAGTTCTCTTCCTTTGTGCAGATTGAGGAGTCTTTGTGGTTTTTAGTGATGTATTTATCATAGGTTCCTTAACCTGTTTCCTGGGCTTAAGCTTGAAAAATCTTCTTGACTTTTATTCTGCAGGTTCAGTAGTCTTTCATGAAGATGTTTCTTTGACTAGAGGGCTAGCACCTGTTCCTTCATCCCATATTCCACTCAAAAAGAGAAAAGCAGACCATTCTCTATTCACTTTCTGAAGCTCATGCAAAAGTATTAACTTGACTAGACCATGATGAAATAATTATGTTTCACATGCTTGGGCTTTCATCTGAACTTTGTCTGCCATCTTGGCCAGACTTCGAAATAGAAAGAAAGGCATGTATAGAGAGATTATACCTGTGAAATGCAATAATATTTTAAAATGATAAGTGTACACCTTGTGATATCACCCTTCGCAGGTGAAGTATCTTTGGATATTGTAGAGTGGGTTAGCAAATGCATCCTTGACATAAATTCTTGGCACAACTTTATTTAAATCAGTATCCATAAACTCTAGCTTCAAAAATATTTTGCAGTGTTTCATTTCAAACCTAAAATTCTTAAACCATTTTTCCTCCCCTCTTGGGATTTCTATGACTGCTGATATAAGTTCAGGAGAAATTTGTAAATTAAGAAAACCAACCTTTGTGTTTGACCCTGTGAAGTTGGTAGAAAATTATTTGGTGACCTGATTATGCCCTCCTTGAAGCTTTTCACAGAACCTCCAGCAGCCTACCTTCTTGAAGGCTTCTTCAACAGATTTATCCCTGGTGAGATTTTCTAAACCTTCAGGTTCTGTCCTCTGGAAGTGACCCGATCGGTGACTTCTTTTTCTTCTACCATCTCCTTCCTAGAAACCCTGTGTCTTCAGCAAAACTATAATAAAACTTCCTTGTTGGATAAAATGGCTCGCATGAGAATTTAGTTCAGCCTCACTTGATGGAAAAATTTGCCTTGCTTGATTAAGGCTTTGATTTAGTCAACAACTATTTTCAAACTTGCTGGATTTGCAATCGAAACTGCTGACATAATCACCAATTGTATTTTGCCTCGCTTGATTGAAAAATCTGCCTCGCTTGAAAACTTAATGAGAGCTCTGGTATCTCATCATGATATTCTCTTTCAGTAATAGATATGCACGCATTTCTTTCTTTGCATGAGATAAAAACAATGATAACCAACTCCCGATTCAAATTTGGAAAGGGAAAATGACAAATGACTGCTAATGAATCTCATAATGGTTTCATAACTTCTTTGGACGGTTGCATGTGTGTAGGAGGATTCGTGGACTGACACCATGATTGTGGATTGACATTATAATCATGAAAATTTAACCCAAATTTGATGAATGTGACAACTAAACCGAAAATTCCGAAACCTCGATTTCGTAGTGCTCGTAGTGTTATTTCGGGATTTTGTGCTATGAAAAGACCAGCATTTTTGTAGTGCAGAAGCAATTTTTTACACTGAGCGCACTATGAAAACGTGGTTTCATGGCTTATTAATTTTTTTTTTGAAAAATACTTAAAATATGGGTTTCAAAACATGGCATGAGACTACTAAAGCGTAAAAAAAAGTTTATGAAGTTGGTTTAGTGATGAAATGAGACTCTAAAACTATGACTTAGACCCTATAAAACATAAAAATGGCTCAAACCCTATCTTAATACCATGACTTAAGAACAAGTATGAATTGACTGAATTTAGAGGATTTTAATAGTGATAACAACTTCCTCCACTATCTCATCATAAGTGCTTCATGATCTTCTTTGAATGCACTACGATCTCAGTTGACCTTATCAAATATCATCATGATTTTATATTTAAGATCCATGATCTTATTTGACTGTTTCATTCTCCATACTCTATCTCATAAATGAGACATGATCTTCATTAATGGACTTGCTCCACTACTCCATGATTTTAGATCTAGATCTAGAATATCCACATACACACATTAAAAGTGGATTTTATTCATCATTGAGGTTTTTGGGTCCCTCCACCCTTTTATTTAACTTACTTAATTAACTTTATTAAGAACTCTAATATTCCAAATATCATGTGAAAATTTGGGAATATTACAATGTAATTCACTTTCTTGAGCATGAAAATGAGCAGTGGAAGAAAAAACACACCATTAATGAAGTGAGATGCATCAAATCAGTAAGATAGGCAGAGAAGGCTAAATTATTGCTTGAAGAGACATTAGAGAAATTTGGTGAACCTCATAATGATTAGGATCAACCTCCAAGAAAGAGACCGAGGACTAGAGGGTTGAAAAGAGCTCTAGCCCTAGAGAAATAAAAGGAAGCTGAGCTAGTAGACCAACTTACCTTAAATGAACAAATTTCTTTAGAAATGAGTGAGAATAGGGAACCATGGCTTGATAGGGCCAATATACACATGGAAAAGTTGATAGAGAAGGAAAACAAGGATAATGACTTGTTGAGGACAAAGGTCAAACTTCATGCCTAGAAAGAGAGAATTTCATTGGCCAAGCTGAAAAGAGCCAACGCCAAAATTGAAGACTTGACCAAACAACAATAGAAAAGGAGGCTAGATATACTTGTCAAGGTGACACTCCATGCCTAAAACACATGATCAGAAAATATATCACCAATTTTGACAAAGTTTTAGAAAGTTTAGCATTTTGGCACATTTTTGTGTTTTTAAGGGTATTTTTCACACAATCAAATTTCTAAATGTGCAGCACCTTAGACACTACGCTTTTTTTAGGCAGCTAATGGAAAAATGACCACCACCATCACATTCATAATGATGAGTATATCTACCCTATGAATTTTCTAAGATTTTGGAGTAGAATTAGTCACCGAAAAGAAAAAAGAATAACCATGTTTCTACCTCAATTTTTTCTTGGTCATTACGCATTTACCAGTCTCAAGAGAAGTGATTTTTGATAGGGAAAATGGGGTTCATTTTACAAACTGAAGGTAGTTTTGGAAAGTAGACTTGAAGGGATTTCCAAAAATCCATATTGGAGAAAATTTGGACACTAGGAAGGAACCCAAATTTAGCCTTGAACATAGAGGACACATTTGACACGAAAAGGGCATGTTTAACAAGAAAATGGTGCATTTGGTAGTCCTCTGAAATTTTTTGAGTTTCACTCCAGTTTTAATTTTTATCTTGGGAAATTTTTATTTTACATATGTAAATGATAAAATGAATGTAATTATCACATTTTTACTTTTTACTAGGGTAAATACGTTAAGTAAATCAATACAATGTGGTGTAATGAATCAGTTCACAAAAGTTAGGTATGAGTCACTTTGACCACCCTACACTCTAGGTTTTACTTCAGAATTTAGTGGATCAGCTCCTCCTCTCATGGATTCGACCCGTAAGGTTGGGAGAGGTTGTTTTAGGACTATATCATGCCATTTTTTACTCATTTTCAAATTTTGGAAGTTGAAATCAGTTTTATTTTTCTAGTTGATCAAGGGAACTTGTACTCAGTTTTGGCCAAGCTAATAAAGAGGAGTTGCAACTACATTTATGGGATACCTGTGGTATTCAATGTATTTCATAGTTTCTTCTTCAGTCACATATGTTTGAATGTATTTTTGATGTCAATTTCATGTCTATTTTATGATCTTTTACAAGTTTGAAATTCAGAATACATGTTTTCCATGCTCTGTTTTGGGTAATAGATCTTATTTTGTTCATTATCTTCTGTCTGAGAGAAATAAATCCCTTATTCTTTTCTCAGCCTTCTTACAGTTTCAAACCATTCCACAACCATTTCCTTCAAGCGATTGGCATTGTACCTACCTTTCCCCATTGATCACTACAACCTTAACTCATTTGCCCTGACCTGGTTTTCGTTGACCTAATTCCTTTATCCACTGATTTCCCCAACCAAATAAATTAAAAAATAGCCTCCCTACACTCTATATCTATCCTAAAATCCCTAATTTCTCCATTCCTTCTGGTTGTGACCCTTTTGGAGAGAGCCCTCTCTGGCTTGATAGGTCTAGCTATCAAGTCAAAAGCATGGTTTGCGGTTACCTTTGTTGGGATTCATTCTTTGGCCTTGGGAATCTCGCAGAGTGATAACACCCTTTAATGGAGTTTATCTTATGTCTAAAAATTTAATCAAAGTCTTGAAATTCTAGTTGGGCTCCATTCTATTCCTCTCAATGAGCATCTTTCCTCTCGAGTCTCCACACCCAATGAATCAGCAAGACCAACCCATAAATGGAATGAAGAGAAAAATGAAAAACAAAGAAAAAAAATAACAAACTATGAAAGATAACATATGACATGGCCATGTTGAAGGTCACCAAAACAAAAACATGTAGATAACAACAAATAAAAAATTGCAAAATATCTCAATTCACAATTCAATCAACTTTATATATTTAATTCATCAAGAGCACTTAGTACATGCAAAAAATTTCAATGAGAATCTTTTGCAATAACTTGAAGATCCCAAAAAAGATATCTAAACACCTTGTCCAAATGATGGATCCACATTGGGATTCAAAACGTCGATGAATGTTCGATAACACTATGGATAATCCGGAGAGTTCTTCAATAAATGATGACCACATGATCTTGAAAAACATAATATTTATAAACAATTCGAGAGGAATTTTTTGTATTTCAAAGAGATTGAGGCGATGCTTCCTTATCTTTCTTCCTCCTTGATTTATCTCCTTTAGTATTTTTAGTTATTGGTTTATGTTCTTTCATTTGTGACATTATATATTCTTCTTTTGTTATTTGCTAGATGGCTCATGGATCAAGTGTTCTTCTCGAAAACATCAACATTTCAATAGCCTTTTTGTCTTCGCAACCTTATAAGTTTTCTCCTTGATGTTTTCATTATGATACTATTTCATTTATCTAAAGGTTGGTGCATGGCACAACAATATTACATTTATGATAAATGTTGTAGCAACATTGTGTTTAGTTTTTCCCATTCTTATTCTTTTCTAATGATTCCTTCATTCTTTTCTTTGAAAATATTTCACTCATAGTTAAAGCTACTAAAGTTATCTATTCTACTAGGGAAAATTTCTTCTTCTTGCTCATGATTGACTTGGTCCATGTTACATTTTTTGGTATAGTTTTCCATTTATTTATTTCTTGTTGCAACTGTCTCTTCTTATCTGAACAAAGTTACAAACTTAATCAGAATTATATTAAGTCCTCCACTTTTTAGAGGATGCATCAAATCATGATATTCATGTCAATTTATTGATTGGACATCACTCCTTTTCTTTGGAGAAGAATATTTTTGACACTTTAAAATTCTTATGTATTAAGTATGGACATATTTTAAAATGTTGGTGATTTTCATGCCAATTTTGAAAAGTACTCATACAATATTGAGTTTTTATTGTGGGGTATATTTCTTAGACTTTAAATTTCCATGTGTATTAAGTATGGAATTTTTTTTTAATGTTGTAGATTTTCATGTTGAATTTCATGCAACATTAAGCTATTTTTTGTGCATATTTTTTATAGTTTAAATTTTATGATGCCTTAATTATGAACATGTTTTTTTTAAAAGTTGGTTACTTAATCATTATTCATGTTGTATTATTCTTCTTTTTCTTCTTTCTCATTGTGATATTTGATTTTAAAGTTTTCTTTCAAGTTTTTGTTCTTTATTTTTCTTTGCATTTGCTTTTTTGGGAAGAAATTTTCAATTTTTTCCAAAGTTAAAAAAATTGTAAAATTAATATTTTGATTTTAAGAAATTTTATATATTTATGTATCATTAATTAATACTTCAATCCATATAAAATACTTGTCGCTAAAAAATAATATTATGAAACAGTAGATTAAAAACATAAAAAATTTACAAATACATATAGTTAAAGAAATACAGAATTATGGACATTTTGCTAAAAATACCATGCCAAATAAAAGATTTTTATGGAACATTTTGAAAAATAAAAGCTGAAAAAATATCAAAATATATGAATTTTATGTACAATAATGATAATATTCAAAGTCTATTTTTTTTTTCAAAAAATAATGATTCACATAAAATTGTAAATAAAAGTAGCAAAAATAAATTAAAAATAGTAAAAATAATAAAATAAAAATAAATAGTTTAAATGAAAAACAAAAGATCTAAAAAAAACGTGAAAACAAAATTTTAAAAAAGTTATAATAATTAGAAAAATGTTTAAAACAAAAATTTGAAAAAAAATAAAATAAAATAAAGAACAATACCAAGGTTAGAATAAATAAAGGAAAGAAATAATTTAAAAATTATAATCAAGTTAAAACTAAAATTTATTTAAAAAGTTGAATAGGAAAATTAAAAGCAAAAATATTAAAAAATAAAAATTTTTAAACACTTATAAAATTTTGAAAATAAATAAATATATTAATAAAATTGTTTGAAAAATTATAAGGAAAAAATTATTAAAAAATTGAAATGTTATTAAAATTAAAGAAATTGATTAAAAAAACAAAATGAATTGAAAAGAAAACTATCCAAGAAAGACTTAAAAAAAAAAAAAAATCGCAAAAAGCAAAATTTCAAAAAGTATTAAAAAAATTACTTTGTGTGTTTCTTGTTTAAGTGGAATTTCCTACTTGAGCCACCAACTGGATAGATGATGTAGGAAGCTTGTTCCACACTATTCACCCAATCAGTGGCCCCTGGGTAACGATTCCCTGAATCGAAGCCTGCCACACAATGCTTTCTGGGGACCCACTTGAGTCGACGGGTGTCACCAAAGAAACATGTGGTCAATTCTCAGAATAAAACCCCACACCAACACAAATCTTTGTGAGGAAAATTGTGGGGGAGTAGGTACATGACGAGGTGGGGGTTGAGTTGATTCCACCAACAGATGCCCTGCATGACCCAACGATGTTAATAGGACACTCCAGGCACCATTATAGTAGTCCCTTAGTGTTGTCCTAGTGCATGAAACATAGAGTACTTTTTTTCAATTTTTATTTGAATTTTTTAATTATTAATTTTTTTAATTATTAAATTATTTAGCGCTATATTTTTAATTTTTATTTCATAAATATTTATTTTTCTGAGTCATGTTTTATTTCATTTTTATTTCTATTAAAATATTTTTATTTATTTATGCATATTTTGTGTTTTTAGCATATTTTTTGTTTTTTATTTTCTTTTATTTTTGGTCTGTTGTTAAATTTTTTTTTTTTTTTTGGCATGTTTGAATCTTTCTCTTTTATGAGTTTTTTTGTTGCTTATTTGATGTTAGGCTAGCAACCTGATTCCACTAACACACTATATGTCAATTTGATAGTTGATTTTTAAGTTTTTGTTACAATGGATCAAGTTCCTCCCCATTATGTGTTAGATTCATAGTTGTTTTTTAGGTTTTCATTGCAATGGGTCAAGTCTGCACTCATTTCATGTCAATTTGATGGTTGATTTTTAAATTTTCATTGCCATGTGTCAAGATTTCCTAGGTTAAGATTTTAATGGAGCTATATGTTTAGCACTTAAAAAAAAATACTCCTTGTATAATGACTCTTTGATTTAGGAATTAATTTGTAAGGATTTTTCTAGTCATGAAATTTGTTCTTGAAAAAACTGAAATTTAAGGTTTTTTAGAGTCGTGATATTTATCTTTATTTTCATCCTTGAAAAATGTCAAAATTTTAATGTTTTCTAGAGTCATGATGATTATCTCTAATGCCTTGGTTGAACATTTTTGGAATTTCTAGGTTTCTTAGAGTGGTGATATTTTATCTTTAAACTTATCGTAAAAAACTATTGGAGTTTTAATTTCTTTCAGAGTCATGATAATCAGTTTTTAATGTTACCATTCCTAAGAAAAAATGAAATTTAAACTCAAACAAAATATTGATGTATCATCAACACGTTTCAATTTCAAAGTGTCTTACAATGTTTATTACATAAAATATTTAGTTTTTAATGCCATTGCAAAAAAATAATTGTATTTTTATCCCCAAAAAGATGATGATTCAACATTATATATAGTATCAACACTTTCATTTTCAATGTGTTTTTTCATGTTTATTGCACAAAAATTTTGGTTTTAATGTTGTTACTAAAAAAAAAAAATTAACGCAAAATATAAAAAAAAAAAAAACATTTATTTAGCATCAAGAATTTTCATTTTGAGTGTGTTTTTTCATGTTTTTTGCGTAAAAATAGTGGTTTTCTACGCTGAAGTTCTCATTTTCAGGATACAATTCTCGTTAAGTTGGTAACATTTTTGTGCTATCGCACACGCACACACACACAGAAATATTAGTTAACTCGTTCATGAATACATCAATGGTTTACCTTAGTCTACTAGTTTGATACATGATGATTTCAAAGTATTCAATAACTCTGAATCCATGTTGGTCAAATCTAGAGTAAAATATGTGTAAGAATATAAGAAAATTTATCAACCACATTAGTTGTAAGTATAAAGAAATTCAACATATGAAAAAATTGAAACGTTATATTAAGTTCTATCCCTAATATTTTTTAGGTTCAGTACTGAAGCTATGCTCTAAGACCACTATGTATCAAAGCTTCAAATGTTCTCTTTAAAGGCCTATCCAATCCAAGTGTTCAACTTCTACCTCATATGGTGTATTTTTGGTCCTCTAGCCCAAGCATTTGAACATGGCTCTGATACCAATATGTAACACTCCAACCCATCCCCTTGTACTATATTTGACCATAGAAGGTGCTACTTTCCATTTGACCCAACCTCCAAGGTTTGTTATGAATATGGGGTCACAAATTCCACATTTCCCAATGTCATTAAAATTCAAAACCAATGACACCATTTTGTTCAAATTTTTGTGAGCTTTACAATTATATAAATTTTATCTCAATCTAACTCTTTGATTGAAATTCATGCCCTTTTAAATTTTAATATATTATATTTTTCCACACCAACAATGCCTTTCCACATGGAATCCATGTGGAACTCCCATGTCAACATAATTTGAGTCCACATCATCACTGGATTCCTATGTGGCCCCCACGTGGTCCCTATTAGGCCTATTTAGCACCAAGGACTCAAGACTGGCATGCGTTCCCAACAAGCCTTCCCGATTTATGTTTTCTAGTGATTTTCTTTGTTATCTGGTTAGAGGGGAATCCAACTTGACAATGTTGTGCCAATTTTTCTACTCTTCGAGGCCCTTGAATACCTAAATCCACCTCTTCTTTTAAACATTCTAGCTCAAAGCCCATCTAGCTCCCCATAAGGGGTGCACTTATTATAACCCCATATCTCATACTCTTGAATCAAATATAGGTTACGAAGATAGAATCTAGCTATTAGGACTTGTCAACTCATATCCTCCTAATCCACCTCCAAATATTTTGAATACCATATTGAATTTACTATAATGTATTGTGGGTCTTGTGTGTTGTGGTCCCCACCCATAAGAAGAAAAGGTAGTAGTTATCCGGTCCAAAATAAATCTAGTCCATGTATAAGATAAATCACTACCATAGCCTCTAAATTTATTGATAAATGGATCATTTGTACCATAAGGGGGAAATATACCAATGTAGTGATTTTGTCGCCACAGTAAACAATTCTATTGATCCCACCTAGATTACTTGATTTCTAGACGTCCATGCAATAAAACAAATGGAAATCTGGTGTCATCACATTTGGGAAATTTCTGAATTGAAACTACAACCAACCCAAATTTTTTTATTCCTAGATTTTCCGCAAGCGATGTAGAGACAAAATATAGAAAGAATTAAGGAAAACCCTTATAACATGGGGCATAAACCCAAAAAACAATTATGAGGTAGATGGCCAAGGCCTAAACATAAGCTCTCGGAAACAATGTATATTATCTAGAAAGAATAATAGGGTATCAATGGGATCCAAACTGCACCAAATCCAAAGTAAGATAACGAAAGGGTTCCAAGCATCAATTCACTCAAGTTCATGCATTCCTACTATACTTTATTTTATATTTTAATTAATTTCATCATTAATATAAGATTTCTTCATTCATTTTCAAGAAGGCATATAGATTAGTATTATTACCAAGAGAGTTGTAGACCATATACTAAGCACTAAATCATAGGTTATTTGGATATTTACAATTTTATGTTACAACAATATTTAAATTTTCATAATTCATGGAAACATCGAGTTATTCATAGACTAAGTGGCCATCATATCTAACCAGATATTCATTTTAACAAATGGAATATAAATTAAAATCATAACCTATAAATAAACCTGTAATCATGGTTATGGTAGTGAGCTTCCCAAATTCATAAACATATAACATAATAGAGAACTTATAACAATATAATTTGTTAATCATGAGCAATTTTCAGAAAAACAACCAGGAGCATATTAGGAAAATTATAATTCGTTGATATGGTAGTAACCACATAACTCAATATTTCATTAGCATCATAGACAACCAGGATATCTGTGACCATTAAAATGCATTGATTCATACACTTCACAAATCATACAAGACCTTACATCATCCAATCAACATAACAAGCATAACCGTAATCCATAAATCAAATATGTGTAAATATCATAATGATACCAATAATTTAAAGTAGCTAGTAACTAAAGAGGGGATTTTCATTCTCCACCATACCATAGGATACCTACACTATAACCTATTTTTTAAATGACCACCCTAAAGCCAAATTTATAGTCTTAAGGGATGCTTGCGTAGGGGTAAATTTACACCAATGTATTAGCTAAACACTTAGGAGATGGGTTCCAATATCTAGGTGGTTTAATAGCTATAGAACAAGTACCATAGTGACCCACTTTCTCCTGGAGTTTGAAAACACAAGGCTTCACCGAATTCAAGAGTGTCATGTTATTCATCTTCTTAGGATTAAATCTAATAGGAAAGTTTTTTAACAACAAATTGGTGAGAACTATGTGGTCTAATATACAAGAACAAGAAGTAAGTTGTTTCATAGCCAACAACAAGTAGCTAATATGCACATGATTTTGCAAGAAATTGGAAATAACTAAGTGGTTTCATAGACGAAAACAAGAAATCAATTCTTGAATTTAAATTGTTAAATAGTAAACTGGAAACATAAAATCACATGTGGATTTCAATGGTATTAAACAAAATCACTGAGAAAAACACCAAAAGCCACAAATCACCATCTCATGATTTTAGGGCACCAACTAAGATTTAGCTCCAACAATGATAAATCATTCACATTATCCTTTAGAGCTCCCAATCCACCTAAAACTAGTTAGGAATCCTTCAAAATGAATATGAAATATTTCTTGAGCCAACACAAGTCAAAATATTACCAAAACTCCCTTGTCCTCCACTGTGAGGTTGCATATATCCTTCTGAGCATCTGTCTGTGAGTTCTTGGGAGAGAAAGTGAGAGAAAAACACCTTATTCATGTTTGTATTCTACTCCAGAGTGTATCTTTTCTCTTTTTAGTGTTCTCTCTCTTTTTTCCATTTTGTTTCTTCACCACCATCTTCTGAAGAGTTATCTCATAAATCGTTGAGAAGGAAAGGGGAATGGTAAGTTCCTGCACTTCCACTATCCCAATCCATGTTTGTTAGTGTCTACTCCAACTCATTTTAGCCTCAATATCATCTCATTAATCCCATAAGAGAAATGGCTCTCAAGGTTTTCAAGAAACCTTAGAATTAAATTTGGTTCGGCCATGTCATGTCTTTTCAAGCCAAAAACGAAACTAAGTTGCTTCACGAATTAACGTGGATAGAACAAGTTAGAAAGAAATATTCCCTCATATCAACGATTTTGTTGTAGCTGCTACAAACACCATGAATTTTCAACATATTCTAAAATTTGGATTCCCCATACTTTGAATCTTCAAGTGATAAATCTCCTTGTTTCCCTAAGTCATCTAGGAGACAAATGTTTTCACTTGCTAATTTTTCAAAATAAGGCTAGCACATCTCTCTATACTTTAACACATCACACTCATCCTTGGTGCAACAAAGTGCTATTAATTACTGGAGCACAATATTATTCCTTAGCATGGCACATCATAACGAAAACTCCACTATCACAACCCCGCCATTGCATCCTACTTATTCAACCTCATCTCACCACCTTAAATTTTTGCACAAGTATTCCCACACAACTACATTTAATGCACATCCAATCCCTCCCAAAATGTGTGATAACTCTATATAAGGGGCACACTCCACTTCATTGTTACCTAACTATCTTCTCACCCAGACCATCAACTTATCAATTAAGGAAAACACTATAGAATGTGCTCTACTATTTGATATCCCACCACCACCATGAGTCAGATCATTATGCTTTTTGTCAGGTAGCTTCTCGTCCCTACCTGTTTCGTTTCACTTTCTTTATCGTTTCACATTCGAGCAACATTTGGAATTACAATCTGTTGAATTTCCCTATGCCCTTGTATTTTTTATATAATCCTTAATCCTAATATTTTTCATTTTCTTTTACACTTTCACTCACCATTTAGGCATACATTTATCAACAATTGGCCTTTTATTTCTTTTTGTTAGCCCCATAGCACAATTTAAGGTTTTTCTTCGTACAGTAGTGCCCCTCTACTCAAACCTTGCATAACAATTCAATCCCCTCTCATCCCTTTCTATAGAGATGTGAAGTTTACCAATAATATAGCCACTAATTCATGTAAAATGATGCTCTCAAACAAAATGTTGTTATTTTTGTTGTTTCTACAATGCAGATCCAAACATCTAATTATCCCATATATTTGTGCAACAGTGCAACCACCACATCATGGCTTGATTTATTTATTTATGTGACACTGTAAAATTGAAACCTAAATGGTAATATTGAATTACATTCCATCCTCAAAAGAACCTTTTCCTACAACATGCACAATAATGCAACGATGTACCATAATTTATAGAACACAACGCATTTATTTATTTATTTTTCTTCTAAAGTACTTTTCAATCATGAATACTTTTTAATGTTCAGTACAATAGATTTGAATTGTTTCAACATCTACTCATCAACATGAGGTATGGATCCTACCATGGACAAAATTCTAGGCAAAGGGATTGCAAAAGGTAGTGATGAATGGGTAGTGGAAAATTTTATAATCTCATTTCCTGTATATGAAAACATAGCTTGCTATGTGGAGAAGTCAATAACAATGACTTATTTTTCTATATTTGAAGTGGTTTCTTAAACGGAGGTGCCTAAATATGAAGAGAATATTGAAGCATATCATAATGTAAATAAGTGTTGCCTTCATGAAGTAGCAACACACCTTGCTATCCTACAATGTGTTGAAACAATTGAATGAATAATCAAGTGCATATATACAAAATATATGAATTTCTGGGATAACCATGGTTTATATGTAGAAATGTACATAAATCACTACATTGTCAAATATTAAAAACTTTTAAGCTACCGATTGTCCCACATCGAAGTGTTTTCTAAATTTCCTCTAGCCAACAATGATATCCTTAGGACTTCATGGCAAGATCCGAGTAAGTTCAAATACTAATAATATGGGATATACAATACCATGTTACGAAGAATGAATAGTAGATGGTAGAAGCAATGTAGTGGATATTTTTTGTTAAGAAAGATGAAAAAATGTTTAAAGAGAATTAGGTACCAATGATATAAACATATACTAAATATGGGAGAGTATTTAATTAGGCATAGATTCTAGTAGCTTCCATCACAAAAAATGTAAAATAAGTGTAGAAGCCAGTAGATGAAAACAACCTAAATTTTATGTGGAATCATATCTACTAGATTCCATATGTGTAAGGTGTCAATTTGAGTCATTGGGATGGAAGTGGAACTTTTCTTCCAACATACCACCTATCCACATACACTTCAAGATTCTATCGCACACTAGTTGCAAGGGGATGTGCCATCAAATTTCTAAGAATTTTATTTCACCAATATACCACAGACTCTTCAACACATAATCTCCACATATGTCATAAAGAGCTAGAGAAACATTAGAGGATATTACTCATTGGTTCACACCCATATATTCAATGTATATAAGGGAATTTGGAGCTTGAAAGCCTCCTCATCAAGTTCATGTGTTTGTTACATATAAAATAGTCTTGCAAAAGGTCACATACTAGGTCATAATAGTATTGATAGGTATGCTAGTCTAAAAAAATATGACAACCTGGACCAATTTTCCAATATATATGTTGGCATATATGGTGTGCTTGGTTTGAGAAAAGTGGAGGTGGAAACTAGTGGTCTAGAATTATTTAAATTTAGTGAACGAAGTTTTAAAATATATTATTATAGGCATATCAATGCAAATAACTATAAAAAAATAAAGTATAGATGGTCATACACCTTGACCATTGATGAGAAAGAATACATATTAAAGAATTTTTATAATGTTTCGAAGGCTATGGAAGAAAGCAAGGGAATAATTAGCTATTAGTCAATGATCAATCCTAATCATGAAAAAAAAAATTATCTCTAGGATAAGCCCAACAAAGTAAACCTACCTTAAAGAGAGAGAGGGATAAGGAGGAAAAAAAAAAAAAATATTAGAAAAGCTAAAAGTTAAGTGAGAAGCTAAGAAACAAGAAGATGACAAGCAGAAGAAGGAAGAAGAAAACTGGAAGTTAGAGGAAACCAAAAGAAAGTAATAGGAAGAGAAAATGTGACAAGAAGAAGTAAATCAGAGGATTGAATAAGGAAGCCTTGCATAGGAGAGCTTAGATAAGAAAATTTAGGAAGAAATTAGACAAAAATATCAATATCATAATGAAGTGAAAGCCATATTTTTTCCCATCGATGTTGATCCTCTTAAGACACTCATCAGAGAATGTCTAGTACTTAGAGACATTAATATTTCAACTGAAGAGGAATATTGGGTGCTAGACCTTTCATATTTTAGATTTGACCATGGATTAAATAAGACTATTAAAGAAAAAAAAATGCTTAGCCTGAGGACTAGCTAAACAAGTGTCAGTGACCAATGAAAGAGATATAATGGTAGATACTATAAACAATTCTATGGTGGTATATTCCACATGATCTCCATTCTCCACTACAACAGAGAAGAACAATGATCTTCTAGTGAAAAAGGTCAAAAAACCAACAAGGAAGCTATCTAGTTCACAAAAAGAGAATGAAATAATTCACACAAATCCAAGTCTCAATAGCCTCAACTTATCATGAGGAGGATTTCCTGATCGCTTCACTAAAAGAGATAAGAGTTCTTAAATAAATCATGAAATAACCTTATAAGGAGATGATTACTCCTAAAAAAAATATTTTCCACATTAATCGATGTCCAAAATGACCTCAATGACAAAGGTGCATTGTTAAAAGAAACATCGATTTCATTAGACCTCATGTATGAATCGGACAAAAATGATCTTGATGCACCAACTAAATTATCTATAAATGATAACATTATTAAGGAATAAGACAATGTAGAAGTTAGGATGTCTATTCAATACTAAGAGAATTTGGGAGAGGATGTGGCTGAAAAATTAAGTATCTATTGGCAGCTTCATAGAACATTGGAAACCCTTATCAAGTATCACAAGTTAGATTTTGTATGAGCATGAGGAATAGTAATAATGAAGTAGGAATTTTAGAAATAAATTCAAGAGATGATGGATGAAAGAAAGAAAGCTATAATTTCTCATAATGGCCTAGATCCTACAAGAGAAGCCATTGAAAAACATGCGGTGGAGCCTAAAAAGTTGCACATAATGGTCTCTCCGATTTCCAACCTAGCACAAATGGATATGAGGAAAATGACACCTAATTCTCCCTAATATGAAATCATATTTCAAATGATAATATGCAAGAAAGTTAGATCCATTATGGTTGATTGCAAAGCATGGCATTTTCACCTAACTCAATATTTTCAAGTTAAAACATTACACTTAGCCATTATGAGAATAGTTCCATGGAGGGTGTTATTTTACGATTTTTGTTTCTCATGTAATATGTAGAAAATTAGAATTGAAAGTAAATTTCGAATTGAAATTGGAATATGTAGGGAAATAGAAAATTCATATGGAAAATGAAAAGTCTTGAGGGATGTTGAAAGCTCATGGGATGTGAACAGTCACCCCACTTTGTACAAATATACCCTCATGGGTGGTTATAAATGAATTTTAGTTTAGGAATCCTTAGAGCACCTTGCAAAGGGAAAGAATATACATTCCTTTTTAAGATCAAGTGACATTTTACATTTCCACTATTGGATTTCATGGATTCATAGTGTAATGGTGTAGTGGAATTTCAACTTCATTTTGAGAAGCTATTTTTGGCCAAGGCAAGCATTTAATTCATGTCATGTTGAGCATCATAAGAAATTTCTTGTGATGGTTTAATGATATGTGATTTTTATTAATTCATTGAAAATTGAAGAAATATTTCTTTATTTTAGAACTAATATATTAGATGATATTGTTTTTTGATTTACTTGTGCCTTCATAATGGTTACTAATTGTGAACTACTTTACAATTGGTGGCTAGGATAATTCTTTATTCATGTATCTTAATTGAAGTTTCTTCATAATATTTATTTGAGATTCATATCCATTTCCATAGGTATTTTTATGTTCTTTGTATATTTTATTTGAGGTATTTGATAAATTTGTTATAACTTGCACTCTATTGGAATTCTTATTGGGATTTCCTTTCTTGTGCTAACTTCTTCCAAAAAACATTCCCAAACTAACATGGCAATATTCAAGCCCACATACAGGATGGGACTCCTATCCCAAACAGTGTAAGGTTTAGTTGGGAATTTATACTACAGAGATCTCCTAACCGTCGATAGTGCATATCCCCCCGTCAACAGATCCCTAATTCTATCCCTTTGTCAATTGTGTTAATCAAATAATTATATTTAACTAGTAATTAGCATATGTTTAATAAGAGGTATAGTGAGTCATTGTTCTTCCACAATGGTCTTATAGTTACAATTATCTTGAAAATAATTAAGGGTACTAGACAAGAAGGATGTTATAGTGGTCATATTTAAGTTATCAACATGCAGCACTTCCATTTCACAAAATACTTCAGCTTATAGATAGATTTAAAATTGTTCCAGTTCCCGCTTTAACCCATGTTCTAGAGTTGGTGGTCAGCCTTAAACCACCATTAGTAGAAGGGTCCAGTTTTTTCTAGCTCATTTTTTTTGGTCTTCTTTAAACCACCATTTAAGAGAGCACATAGAACCATTAGATAGTATCCACCTTTGTGTTTCAATTCTCTTCTTGGATGCATATATACCACTCATATTAAGGTGGGAAATGTAGGAAACATAATCCTCTTGGGGTATACAAACTTGGATTATTCACTTGAGAGGATGGCGAATAACTTCAATTGAAGGAAAAATATCATGAGATGTCCAAGAGGCCATTTGGTGATGACAACCAACGGCCATGAAAAATGTATTTATATGTATATTTTGTGAATAATATGAAATCTCACATTTATCTTAATCTATTGTCCATTTTCGTGAGTGAGTTTTAAATTATGGTTTACCTCACTATGGATCTATAAAAAGAATCCATAGTGGGTTCTACTTTCATATAAAACTTAACATATATCAAACATGTGTATACACTTCAAATTGGAGTAGACCTATAATGAGTAAGGAAAAAATACAATAAAATTGTAGTTTTCATATCCCTCCAAAACTATTTACACGTATGGTTGACATAATCATCTTGAATCCAATTAGTTATTTTAAATTTATTTTCATAGCACACACTTAATTTTGAGGACCATCTTTAACCTAAAAAATTCTTTAATGATTATCTTTAGAAATAAAGTATTTTTTTCTTGTTAATCCATTGATTTTTATATCTAAACCTTTGAATGTAATACCTCCATTTTTTCCTATACATGTTAAATTCAATAAAAGAAATTTGGACGTTAGTCATAGTATTATATTCCTCAATTAGACTAACCAACACCTTAGGAATTTCCCTATGTAGCAGGACAACATTCTATAGATATCCATCATGTAGGTGAATTTTCTCTCTCTCTCACACACACACTTGGATATATTCCTTTAGAGTATTAATTAGATATTCATTGACTTAAATTTCTAGATGTGTATTTTACATTTTTCTATTGGTTATTTGTGCAAAAACAATTTGTTACTCACCATCCAAAAAAAAATGGCTTCCCTCCTACATTAACCTTCTCACTTGAGACGATTTCAACCATAGTATACTCTAAAATTAGTTTTTTCCTAAAAAAGCTTTTCTTCAATACATGTGCCTTGATATCGAAAATAAACATCTTTAGATTCAACTCAGTTCACTCTACATATTTTTGTAACAAGGCTAGTTTCACTTTTCTTGATAATTTACATGCTCACTCAATTCCCCAAGATAGCCGTTTTTTAAAATTCATCTATATTAATTACTAATAAATCACTAATACCCTTTGGCACCACTACATGTTCTATTTTCATGTTCATGGTGCCCTCGTGGTTCTCAATTACTATTTTCTCAACATCCATCATCTATTGCTTATCCCATATAATAAGAACATATTTTGTGATACAATTATCAACTTTCTATGTATATTCCTTTCCTAAGAATCCATTTTTATTCTATTTTTTGATGAAGGAGCATCTGGATTTAGCCAAAAATGAGATTGTGTGTTCACATGTTCTGGCTAACAAGAGGTGGAAAAAAATTGATTATTAACATTTTATTTATTTTTAATTTTGAGAATTTAGTTTGTTTGGATTTCCTTAGTTAAATAGGAATAAAATAGAAATTGGTTCTCCATGTGAGGAGATTAAGCCAAGTAGGTTAGAGAATTTATATAGGATAGAAATTGTTTGTTAGATTGGTTCAGCAGGAAGCGAATAAAAGACAAAGTGAACCTCTTTCAGGTAGATATATATAAGCATGAATAGGTGTTAGAATACTGTGTGGAATAGGTGTGAGAGAAGAGTGAGAGAGGTGTGGCAAGCGAGTGGACAAAGAGAAGAAGAAATGTAAAGTTCAGCCATTAAGAGCTCAACTCTGTGTATTTGCATTATTGTTTAATTCCATTTATATTTTTAGTTTTATTCAGCTATCTGTGTTAATTTCTTTGATGAGTTTGGATATCACGCTGCACATAATAGGGTTATTGTGTAAAAGTTTTATGTGAATTTATTTGATTCGAGCCAAGCTTTGAATTTTTTCATCAGCCATCACACAACACGTCAGGAGAAGGGATAATTGGTAGAGCGAATAAGCAAATACACAAGTGTGGACCATCAGATCGAACAAAGACTAATGGTGGAGATTAAATCACACCTAGAGTGATTTTGAAAATCATATATTTTAGTGTTTAGTGTTAAGACATCACACGGTAAGTTATTTTTGATGTGATGCGATGCAATCGCATAGGATAAGAAGCATATTTATTGTTAAACATTAAATTTTGCGACGTGTTGTATGGAATTTGTTGCGATTTGTGAAGTCGCAATATTGTTAAATTTCTGAAAGTTACGAAGTTGAGAAAGTTAAGTTAATAAAGTTGTGATGGGGATCCATCATGATTATCAGGATTTGTGTGGGCCCATAAACCATAGATCCATGTGTATTCTGATATTTTCATCTTGTTTGCATCATTTGGTATCAGATCTGTTCTCAGGGATTGTAGCAGATATTCCACCCAAGAGAGGAGACGACATAGGCTGGGGAAGACTTGAAGCCAACGCGGTTTTTCTAGAAGATATTAAACACCTTCATACAAAGGATGGAGACAATGGATAGTGCTCAAATGAGAGAACCTAATGAAGGAGATGCTAGCGCAGTAGAGGAAAATTTTGAGGAAGAAGCAGAAGAAGATGACGTAGCTAAAGTTTTCAAGATATTAGCAAAGGTTAGTGGGAAACCAGGAACAGATATTCCTTCATATGAGGAGAGCCTTAATGTGGATGAGCTGATGGATTGGATTAGTTTAGTTGATAAGTATTTCGACTTAGAAGAGATCGAAGATAAGAAGAAGGTAAAGTTAGTAGCTACCAAGTTGAAGGGCCATGCATCTATCTGGTTGGATGAACTACAAACATCCATGGTTAGAAAGGGAAAACCTATGATCAAGAAATGGGATAAAATGGTAAGTATGCTAAAGAATAAGTTTATTCCAAAATACTATCAGTTGAATATTTTTAAACAGTTGCCAAATTTGAGGTAGAAAGGAATGACTGTGAAGGAGTATACATAGGGGTTTTACAAGCTTAGCATTAGAGCAGGACATGTTGAAGATAATATAGAGAAAGTATCTAAATACACAAATGGTTTAAGGTATGACATATAGAATGAAATAAATTTTCTGAGTCTGAAGACGATTGAGGATGCCTACCAAGCATCTTTGAAGGCATAGGAGATACTGTTGAGGAAACAAATTCAAAGGAATAGAGGTAAAAGTTCAGCAAGAGGAAGAGGATCTTTCAGATCAAGATTTCAGCACTCTCCGGATGAAGTAGGAGGTTCGAGTAGCGGACCGTCATAGAGAGGAGAATTTGGTAGAGGGAGATTCTCACCCAGAGGTAGACATTGAGGAAGATAAATTCGGTGTTACACATGTGGAGAATGGGGACATGGATCATGGGATTGTCCTCACAACAAACTAGCAAATCAGGAGAATGTGAATGTAGCTGAGGAAAAGGAAGAAAATCCTCAAATCATAGGAAAATAAGAGACACCTGAGGTAGGATAGTATTTATTGCTCAAAAGAGTATTGATTAAGGAATAGAAGCAAGAAAATTAGCCAGCACAAAGATAGAGTTTATTCAGAATTGTATGAAGTCTAAAGAAAAGTGCTGCAAAGTTGTGTTTGATAGTGGAAGAAATGATAATATTGTTTCCACAAATATGGATGAGAAATTGGGGTTGATTAAGATGGTACACCCTACTCCCTACAAAGTGTCGTGGCTACAAAAGGGACATAATATTTTGGTGATAAAATAGTGCAAAATAGAGATACATATCAGTGCATATAAGGATGTCATATTGTCTGATGTAATGCCAATGGACATGTGCCATGTATTACTAAGAAGCAATTGGAAATTTGATATAAAATCCATTCATGATGGAAAAAATAATACCTATACCATAGAGAAGGATGGAAAGAAGCACACATTGCTACCTTTAAGGGTGAAGCAGACAAAGGAGCAACTAGAAATAATGTTATGTTGATTAGTGGAAAGGAATTATTGCAAGAAGTCAAGAAGGAGAAAGAAATGCATTTTGTTGTTGTGGGTAAACCCAAGGTAATTCTTACGTCTACTATTTTATACAATATATGTGTGGAAATTAAAAATATGTTAGATGATTATGCTAATATAGTTGTTGAAGAATTACCAAGTAAATTGCCACCAATCAAAATTATTAGTCATCACATAGATTTAATACCTAGTGCAAGTTTAGAAAAAAAAGCAGCATATAGAATGACCCCTCGAGAGAATGAAGAAGTTAGAAGATAGGTACAGGAGTTGTTAGATAAAGGACTAATCGAAGAAAGCGTTAGGTCATGTGAAGTACAAGTCATGCTCATTCTAATGAAAGGAGGTGAGTGGCGCATGTGTACTGATTCCAGAGCCATAAAAAAAATCACTATCAGGTATAGATTACCATTACCATGCATAGATGATTTGACGGATTGTTTAAGTCAGTCAAAGTATTTTACTAAAATAGATCTGAAGAGTGGATACCATCAAATAAGGATTAGAGAAGGATATGAATGGAAGATTGCATTTAAGACCAACAATGGATTGTATGAGTGGTTAGTGATACCTTTTGGGCTCACTAATGCACCAAGCACATTTATGAGACTAGTGAATGAGGTCTTGAAAGAGTATGCAGGTAAATTTGTGATAGTATATCTTGATGAAATTATGATTTTCAGTCAGAGTAAGGAGGAACATTTGGAATATGTCAAGCTGGTGTTAAATACTTTGAAAAAAGAGAAATTTCTTATAAATTTGAAGAAGTGTAGTTTCATGAAGAAGGAGCTCATTTACTTGGGATTTATATTCTTAAAAGAAGGGTTGAGGATGGACCCAGAAAAGATCTAGGTAATATTGGATTGGCCAACTCCGAGAAGTGTATTTGAGGTAAGTAGTTTTCATGGTCTTGCAAGTATTTACAGAAAGTTTATAAGAGGTTTTAGTCAAATCTGTGCACAAATAATTGAAACAATAAAGGAGAGAAACCAGCCATTTAAGTGGATAGAAGAAACAAATAAGAATATAAATTTTCTGAAAAATAAGATCACTCAAAGACCTGTTTTTGCCTTGCCAAATTTTGATAAAATATTCCATGTTGAGGTTGATGCTTGTGGGATAGCAATTGGAGTTGTCTTGAGTCAAGAGCAGAGATTGATAGCTTATTTCTGTGAAAGAATGAGGCCAAGAGGACGTATTCATCCTATGATAAGGATTTATATGCTATTGTGCAGGCTTTGAATAAATGGAGGCACTGTTTGTTAACCAAAGAATTTGTGTTGTATTTAGATAACCATGCACTGTAGTTCATAAATAATTAGCTGAAGTTGAACCAAATGCATGCTAAGTGGGTGGAGGTTTTGTAGAGTTTTACCTTTGTAATCATACACATAAGTGGTAATTTAAATAAAGTTGTCGATGCTTTGAGTAGAGTAAATTTGGTTATGTAGGAATTCAAGATTGGCATTTTTGGGTTTGAAGAGATAATTGATATGTATGAGGAAGACACATATTTCAATGAAATGTATGTAGCTGTTAAAAATCCTATGATTCATAATAGAAGGCTATGGTTAGACTACCTAATTCAAAGAGGATTATTGTTCAATAATAATAAACTATGTATACCTAAGTGCTCCATGAGGGAAAATATGATTAAGGGAAAACACAGCAAAACACAGTTTGGACACTTTGGACAGATAAAACATTTTCTCAAGTAATTGATTTTTATTATTGGCCAAAAATGAAAACTAATATCGAGAATTTTATTGAGAAGTGCAGGATTTGTCAACATGCCAAAGGAAGAAGCAAAAACACTGGGTTATATAAGCCATTACCAATACCCAATAGACCTTGGGATGTTGTCAGCATGGATTTTGTTTCAGGTTTTCTGAAGGGTCAAAGAGGACATGATTCTATCTATGTTGTCATAGATAGGATTTCTAAAATGGATCATTTTATTGCATCTAAGAAAAATAGTGATGCAACTCACATTGCTAATTTATTTTTCTCTAAAGTTATAACATTACATGGAATGCCTATGAGTATTGTTTTAGATAGGGATACAAAGTTCGTAGGACACTTATGGAGGATTCTATGGAAGAATCTAGGTACAAACCTTAGTTTCAGTTCATCCTATCATGCTCAGATGGATGGACAAACTAAAGTGGTGAATAGGAGCCTCAAAAACATATTAAGGAGTTTGGTTTACACAAATCCAAAGCAATGGAACTTAGCACTTGCTCAGGCTAAGTTTTCTTATAATGATACTCCTAACAGGAGTACCAAAATGAGTCTATTTCATATTGTTTTTGGGATGCATCCAAGAGGTGTATATGAACCTAGGGATTTTTAAAAAAAAGAGACAAGGAGTGCAAAAGTGGAAGAATTTGCAAAATAGATACAAAAGTTGTAGGAATATGTCAATCATAGCTTACAAAAAAACACCCAAACGTATAAACAAAGGGTTGATATGAAGAGAACTGAAAGAGAGTTTCAAGTAGATGATTTAGTCATGGTTTATCTAAGGAAGGAAAGGTTTCCTGTCGGGACCTATAACAAACTGAAAAATGAAAAAGATATGGCCATGTATAATTTTGAGGAAGTTTTCCTAAAATACATATGAGATTGAATTACTAGAATGAATTGAGATATCACCCATCTTTAATGTTGCAGATTTGTACCCATTCAAAGGAAAAGAGGAAGAACTACAAGAAGAACCTACAAAAGACGAGGACTAGACTTTGAATTGGAAGGAATAGATGCCAGAGATAATAAAGAAAGAAGTGTAAGCCATTCTGGAGAAAAGAGCAACAAATAATACTAGAGGAAAAACCTATTATCAATATATAGTGAAATGGAAGGGACAACCAGTGGAAAATTCCAGCTGGATGACATCAGCAGAGTTACAGAATTTTAATGCAGATCCTGAAACGTTCATGGATCAAACTTTTCTTCCTCAGGAGTCTAATGCAGGAGCATCCGGATTTAACCATCAATGTGATTGTGTGTTCACATGTTGTGGCTAATAAGAGGTGGAAAAACATTGATTATTAATATTTTTTTTAGTTTTGATTATGAGAAGTTAGTTTGTTTTGATTTCCTAACTTAAAAAGGAAAAAAATAGCAATTTGTTCTCCCTAGGAGGAGATTAAGCGAGCTAGGCTAGAGAATTTAGATAAGATAGAAATTGATTGTTATAGTGGTTTAGTAGGAAGCTAATAAAAGAAAAAGTGAACCAATTTTAGGTAGATATATATAAGAATGAATAGGTGTGAGAATAGTGTGTGGAATAAGTGCGAGATAAGAGTGATAAACGTGTGATAGACGAGTGGAAAGAGAGAAAAAAAATGTAAAATTCAGCCATTAAGGGCTCGACTCTGTTTATTTGCATTACTGTTTAATTCCAAGTATATTTGTACTTTTCTTCAGCTCTCTATGTTAATTTCTTTCTCGAGTTTGGATATCACATCGCACAAAGCAGGGTTGTTGCATAAAAGGTTTATGTGAATTTACTTGATTTGTGCCAAGCATCGAAGTTGTGCATCAACCATCACACAACACATCCGGAGAAGGGTTGATTTACAGAGCAAACAAGAAAAGACACAAGTATGGACCATCATATCTAACAATGACCAACGATGGAGATTAAATCGCACTTAGAGCGATTTCGCAAATAAGATATTTTAGTGTTTAATGTTAATACAACACACGGTAAGTTATTTTTGATGTGAGGAAATGCGATTGCATATAACATAAGATAAGGAGCATATTTATTGTTAAAAATGAAATTTTGCAATGCGTGGTATGGAATTTGCTGCGAGTTGCGAAGTCGCAATATTGTTAAATTGATGAAAGTTGTGAAGTTGCGGAAGTTAAGTTAATAAAGTTGATATGGGGATATATCATGATTATCAGGATTTGTGTGGGCCCATAAACCACGGATCCATATTTATTTTGATATTTTCAGCTTATCGACATCATTTTTTCATTTCTAATTCCCCTCTTATACCTATCATCCTTAGGGATTGAAACATGTAAAAAAAAAGTAGAGCAAGGAAAATATTTTGATGAAAATTTGTTCTATTATGAGGGGCTCATGGTGTTGAAAGTGAATATCCATGAGGTTACAAGGTTCCATCTCCATCATGAACTCCTAGTACTACAAAAAGCCAATAAATGTGTAAATATATATCTCCAATGGAAATAATGGCTAACTCACCCTCTTTTATGCATGCAACATTAAAGAAATCCCATCAAAGGAAATTTGTATGTAATATCCTTCATCAGCATCCCATCGAGGATGTAATTTGGTAGCATGTGATGATATTTTTTAATCCCATATACCTCAATGTAACTTATATTACCTACTATGTACTATTCAAGCATTAAATCCAACATTGTCATGGTTCCAAATCTAAAACAAGGAATCTTTGTGTTAGTAATGATAGTTTCCACCTATAAAAACCTTCAACGAATATCAAATTAATGTGCTTCATATTTTCCATTTTCATCCCTTGAAAATGTGCATTAAGTACCATGTTATCAACATGCATTTTTTTTAACCAAAAAAACAATTATAACTTAGCACAACTGGAGTCCATTAAATAATGTGTCATATCAAACTAGTGAATCCTATCACCTAACTTGAATTACTTACCTTATTTATACTTTGACACAAGCTAGTATGATGGTTCAATACTACATGAATGACTTAAACTGGATTAGTCAATTGGCTATCCACACTAGGTTCCCCATAAATTTGAGTGACGAATAAAATCATAACCTATAAGCTCATGTTCAAATATGCAATATCATACACTGATTACTTGGTATTTTCAAGTTGTACTGGGAGCTCCACTAAGGATTTATCAAGTAATATAGGTAATTCTCATCCATGTAATTTTCAATCCTTATTTCAATTAATTTCACATATGCCTCATGTGTCCTTTAATATATTTGTACAAATGTTAGTTCAAATTAAGAAATTAAATTTCTAGTCCAAGTATTAATTAATTTCATTTCTAATTCAACCTACTCATGTTTTTTTAGATTATGTCACCACATGGAAGGAGATATTTGTCAGTTGAAACCCTATGAGGTTCTTAGAGGGGGTTCGTAGAGATTAACATTAGAATCCATACCTATTTGATTTTTGGCCATTAATAAGGAAATGCCTTTGCTATCGAGGGGTGTCTTGACTTGTTCATAATATTTAAAATGATATAAATATGAATACTTCAATGAGAGTGATATAGAAATAGACATATCCAAGTGAAGTGTTTCTAATTCAGTCATTATTCTTATTTGTATTATTTACTATCCTCATACCCTTGTAGGATAACCTAACATTAACACAATTTAACAAAATAATAAACACTCATACAAAGTAATCTAAAAAATCAATTAAGGAATGAGGAAGGAGTGGAGGATACACCTCAAAAACATATTGGCCTAATAGATAATATAAAAATCAATAATAAATATAATATATGAAGGTTACGATCACTATAATGAGAATAATTAGGCTTCCTTTGAGGTGATTTCTTTGTTTCTCTAGAAATATAATGAAAATGGAAATGAAACCATTATAGAAAATAGTAAATTAAAATATTAGCATATGAAAATATTACCCAGTAAATCCATTTCTTGCCCACTCTATCAAACTCATGAACATTATTCTCTCATATGTTTGAGATTCAACACACTAACCTAACTTAGGTTTTTACAAATAACAAGTAAGAAAACAGCATTGAACTACATGAATCTCATCAATGGTTTTAAAACCTTCTTTCCTTCCATATCAATACCATGAAAATAGTTAAAAATTCAACTAGAATTATTAAGAGATTTAATACTTGTACCACATCATTCAATCAATATAAATTTTAATATAGTTGATATATATCATCCTAGAAAAGTATCACATTTCCTAAGAGGTTCTGAGCCATAAAATGCAAGAAATGATTAACATGTTCCATAATAAGTCGCAAGAGAATACTATCCAACTTCTTAAGATTGAAATTAATCCAAAACATATCCATGAAATATGTTGGTATATTTTTATTATCCATTGGTAGTGTCAATAGATTAGGAAAAAGTTTGCATGCTTCTAAATAGAAAATCCTTTTTTTTCTCAGTAAATCCATGTGCAAATATGTATATTATTACACCTTGATTCCTTGGTTGTCAACAAATTTTAATAGCATTTGAACAATCTACAAGTAAATAAGCTAAAAAAATAATAATGGGAATTGAAAGAAGAAAGAGCATTAGGAGAGCAGTGCATTTCCTCTAGAATATAAAGAGAAGTAAATACATGTCAAAGCATGCAACACCCTCCCAAAAAAATAGTTTTTTCCCCAAAAGTATAAACTTATTAAGTTAAATGCATCATTATTGCTGGGAGGATAAAATGAAATAGATATTTCCTTCCCTATTTACCCTAATACATCCAACAATTTATTTTTTCTTGTTTGATGTTTTCCTTCCATAGATTAGGTCTAGTTAAGTTGTAGAGATGAAAACTTAGATTCCCCTTGTTCAATTACTAGGCTTGGGAACCCTATTGATGAAAATTTGTCTTAGTACATGTTACTCCATCGAATGAAGTTGAGTGAAGTTTGAATAGCCAAAAGAAAATAATTTAGTTTGAAGAGATATAGTGAAAACTAAGAGATGAAAATACAATGTTCCCTTCTGCAAGTAGCAAGCTTAGTTACCCTAGCAGTGCATCTCTCTCTCAATACTTGTTACACCATTCAGTGGTGTCTAGTGAAGTTTGAATAGCGAAAAATACATTGTTACTTACCTATGGGTGAAAATTTTCCTATTTAGTGGTGAAAATCCTTCCTTATGCATTTTCATCCCTTAATTCGATCTAGGAGGTTCTAAAATGATAAAATTCACAAATTTTGTCTCCTTGTGGCATCTCTACCTTCTTTGGTAGTGTACATTACTTTCTTTGGTGGTAAACAAGGTTCT
Source organism: Pinus albicaulis (assembly GCA_034641835.2). Taxonomy (NCBI): domain Eukaryota; kingdom Viridiplantae; phylum Streptophyta; class Pinopsida; order Pinales; family Pinaceae; genus Pinus; species Pinus albicaulis. Next base: position 683,705,563 of record CM076579.1, read on the forward strand.
AAAAAGTATACATATGCAAGGGGTATGGCCATAGTATCTAGATATTGTTCCTTAATGGCCCCAATGCCTATTTGGTGCTCAAACCAAGCATTCTTAATTTCAATATAATAATAAATTACTTGAAAAATAGGATTTTACAAATAAAAATCATAATAATACCTATTGAATACTAAAATCATTTGAACACATGGAGAATCGCATTAGGATATTTAATTCATTGTAAGTCCAAATACATAGTAAAATCATTTGAGCACATAGTGAATTAGATTAGGAAAATTAATCTACTTTGAAGGTGATAGAATTTTGATGACTCCCTTCCCATGTTTGCAACAATGGATACAAGGATTTTAGCATGGATAATTGATATATATATCATGAGATAATACCAAGAATACTTGAATGTTAAGAGACGATGAGAGAAAAATATACAAATATGCCATGAAATTTATCACAGATATATTGATAAAAATGCAAGAACTAAATACATCACAAAAATATGGAGAGAGAGAGAGAGAGATCATTGGAGAAGAATAATTCCATTAGGAAGAACAATTTTATGCAACAAGGCAAATTTTTATACCTATCCTTATTCACCTTCAATCTGTAGGCTATTTCCTTTGGATAAGGTGTCATGTTGACACAGTAAAATTTAGTTACGATTTACTCCATTATATGCATATCTATCAAATTCCATTTTACCTAAAATATGACTCTATAACTTATATATATCCAAAATTAGACTATAATCCCATATAAGATTCTGATCAATCCCCCTTCTTAGAAAATCATGCTCCCTATCATTCAACCATGGTGAAAAAGGAGATACAATGTTATGTTTAATGCACAAAATTATATGAGATAATGAAGAGAATGGTTTTGTGTGGTTAACCCATAACAATGGGTTTGTCGATGATCCATAACCATCATGATTACAATGTCACAAATTCCAATGAAGATAATGGGCATCCCCCATAACTATGGTTGAAATGGAAATCTTGGAGATGGGTTTCATGTGGTTTACCTATAACCATGGGTTTTTGGATGACCCATAACTGAGGGTTTATTTTTTTGAATTTTTTTTGGTAATGGACCTCTTGTTGCAACTTTGTTCAATAAAATTTTCTATAGGCAATGGAATTAAATTACCTTGAAGACACATTTGAGGTATTGATACACCTTTTCGTTGATATAATAGCATTTCTATGTAATTATCTATGGAGTGAAAAATTCATTCCTGAAATTCAGGGCACACATGGCATTGCTACTTTACATACATGTGTGATCTTGATTGGTGATATCTCTCAAACCAAAAATCCAAATAAAATTTTGAAAAAAATCCACTTGAGAGAAAAAAAAATATTTTTAAATGATATATTGTGAACCCTTTGAATTCATCTATAGAGTTATTGGCACCTACATGAAGTTCGTTGAATATTGTTGCTTTTCATTTTTTCCATTATTGTACTTCTATGACGACCATACCACCACATAAAAGATGAAGAATGGATGAAATGAGTTTTTCAAAGAATATATATATATAATATGTTATGGCATGGTCATATAAATCTACAATAATAATGAATTATATAATACCAAGTGTAGAGAGCCATAAAATATGCCAAGGATTTGTAGAGCAACATGGGTTGTTGTAGAGGTCATGGAACCTTCGTGTTATAGATCAATGGATGGAGTGATTCCACATAAGAATTCTCTTACAATGGTGAACGATTCTCTGAGGATAGAAAATAATATAATTTTCATGGACCAGCTATGATACACATTGTGTATGGCCAAGCAAATGGACTCCAAAAGTGACAAAAGGAGGTTGGATATTGTTGCAAGTTCAATTTGGATCTTGGGGGGTGAAACCGATAAGGATTCAATGCTGATAGATAAATTGGATTCATTGAATATAATGGTTTTTGTTAATGGAATTCTTCTTCTCTAATTTTATCTATGTGTGTGTGTGTGTGTGTGTGTGTGTGTATTTGATGTATTCAATTGATGAACTTTTATCAATGTCCGTATGATTAGTTTCATGGCATATGTGTATGTTCTCTCCTCCTCTCTCAACATTCAAGCCTTTTATGTAATACCCCTTCAGGTTTATGATGTAAATATATGTACATTGATATTAGGCTAGTGAGTTAGAGTTATTTTTTAGGCCTGCATGCCTATGTATATGTGCATATGGTTTTTGGGGCTAGTCTGACTATGGACATATATGTTGTTTTAGAAAAGTGGTCGTGGGGACATGATTTAAAAATTATTGTAAATATTGTACACATTTTTCTATTATTAAAATAAAAGTTGGCTATGGATCCCACTCCATAGAAAATAATATATGGGGAAGTTCAACTCCATGGTGAAAATGACAAGTTGTTATGTTTAATGTTGGGATAAATGGCACCTAGGGGGCCCATGTCACTTTGGAAAGGTGAAACATGGAAAAGAGGGACCATGAATTTATAATAAAAATTAAAGGGCCATCATTTTGGTGGTTGTTCACCACTCATAATTGGTATTCATCACTAATGTAGTTAACCATCATCATGATTCCTCATCCATTCTATGGTAGGTGGAAGAGAAATTACTTTTGGTGAGCCCTGCATTGGGTTCTACAACTGACAGGAAACTAACCTAGTTATAGAATGGAAGCCCTATAAGTAGCACAAGGTCCTATAGACATGCACTGAGAAGTTCTTGGATTTTCATAAGGTACCCTCGAAGGTGGCCACCATAGAAGGTTTGGCAAGTCCCGGAGAAGGGTGTGACACATGGGTACAAGTTCAGGGAAGAAGAGCGTAGTGGTTAGCGTTGTGACTATTGGTTTGGCGCCTTGATGTATTGTTATTTTTTTTTTCTCACCATTTCTTGTCGAGTTTCATCCCCAGCTCGGCGATGAACAATGGTTGAGATACAAGAGCCACAATGTTTATGGTTGAGTGGAACACGGAGATACGAAAATCATTTGATCATTTTACCTGGATATGTATTCATAATATTTAACAATAATAAAATTAAATTTTTCTAATTTAGTGACCTGAAGGTCGATTTTAATTTACTAAATGAAAGTGTTACAATAATCATAGTTAATGGTGTCATCCCAAAAGCATAAATAGTTTGTGAACAAAAATATATTATTGGAAAATAATTAGTTTCTCAAATTAACAATTAAATAGTATACAATTTGAATTGATCAGATATGCCAAGAAATGAAGGTTGGGTGTGCATTTAAGTCAGTCAAGGAAATTTTGGCCCGCTTCACAAAAATGCACACCCAACCTTCATTTCAAGGAAAAATTGAATGATTTAACTTGGAGAGTATTTTTTACTTCTAAGTAACATTGATGCCATTAAATATTTCTTTTTTTTCAAAAAAATACTCCAAATTGCATGGATTCGATAGGGTAAAAGGTCAAGTTTGTGTGTGTTAAATAAGCATACACTAGCACATTTTAATTAATTGGGACTAATATAGTGATCATTTCATCCTGTCAATCTATATAATTGTACCATAATCTTGTGGTGTAAAAAGACCATAATGCGCCTCATTATTTTGTTGTAACAACACCCTAATGAGCCTCAATATTGTGGTGTAATAATGCCCTAGTGGGCCTCAGTATTTCAGTGTAAAAATTCCCTTGTCGGCCTCAATTCTTGCGTAAGACAATGACATATTTATCCCTTCTTATCTTCGATATGGGAAAAAATATTATAGAGATATGAAGGAGATATGTTGAGCCCTATAATAGAGATGTCATAATAGACCTATGACAGAGATATCATGATAGACCTTTGACTGCTTTGCTACATTGTTAATGCAAATGTTCTCTGTAATTAAATGGTTATGATTATATGGGGTGATTGCAATGTGAAAATTTTTTTAAAGTGAAATTATATATGATAGACACTTCTATCCCTAAGAAAATTAACACTATTATTTCTCTACTTGTTAATAGTTAATGATCAATATACTCGAGTAAATGTTGAAAAATGCAATAAATTATATGGCTATGAAAATTTCTCCATAAAATTAAACATATATGTGGAAAAAGGGAAAGGTATTAATGACACGTGGATGATAATGAGCCTATTTTCGTTGTCAATAATATGGATATATTTATAATTTTAGAATATATATATATATATATATATAGTTTTTTTGGATTTTAAAGTGATTGTTGATTTTATTGGTATTGTAAAACACTAAAAAATTCTTTGGTCGTCTAATCCTCTCTTTTTTTTTCTTTTTCCCATGTTGTGATAGTCATAATTCTGGCAAAACTTTGAGTCTTTGAATTAGGAAATTCCTAGAGCATGTTACAATGAAAATATGCATGAAATCAGGAAGGATATGAGTCACCTATCTAATCAATTTTAAGGCTTTCAGAAGGCCATGGTCTACACTAGTTACCCAAATGAAAAAGAATGTAGAGTTGGAAGGGTAAAGAGTTCAAGGACCCTAGTTATTTAATGCATGTTATGGTGGGAAATATTCCATCGATATGGTGAGAAAAATTCCACCGATATATTATTCTAGGATGATTTCATTTATCCTATCATAGTCCAACCATTTCCATCCAATTTTACAATTATAATGTACAACAATTTTCATTGGCTAAATATGGAAACCAAGAGTATGCTACTCGTACTCTATGTTGCAAGAAATGAAAATTGACATATAAACAAAACAATATCTAACTAAATTACTTAAATCCAATTTTTGATACATCGTTCTCCATCCAGATAAAAAAGTCGATCCACTTTTGTTTTGTAACATGTCCTTTTATAAGTGTGATTAAAGACAACCATATTTTTCCTCCTCTCAAAACATGGCACATGGACTATTTAAACTAATTAATATGAAATCATTCTTTTTTTAAGACCATTCTGGCTACTATGATGTGTGTCACTTCATTTTGCAATCCTAGCCTTAGAGGCCTTGTCCTGAAACATATACTAATTGAATTTATCTATGCATAAATAAAATATAATTTCTTTTAAGAACTTTGATATAATGTTATGATAAAATTAGAATACCTTGTTACTCTCCTCACCGGGCATCCATCGTTCATCCAACTTCTCATATAGTTTTACAAGTTCTTTCCATAAATTTATACTTACAAAAACTCAGCTTATATTGAGCCTTTACTCAGGTGGGAATATTTTGATATTTTTTATTTTATTTGACATTAATCGCTTGTTGTATTGAGACATTTGTAGTTTAACTTTTTTTAAATACCAACCTATGCTAAATTCAATATCCATGTCGTGAATTAATTAATTTTGTTGGTGAAGTGTTCTATTTGATAATATAAAATGGAGATGGTCTTTGAACCATTAAAGGAATGATTACTTCAAACTATTCACAATAACTTTCCCACCATCTAATCTACAAATTTCACCTAAAACCACACCATATTCTATCCTTCTATCGCAACTACAAATGAAATTTTTATAATGTGGCATGGTGGAACAAGAGATTCATGTCCCAAGTGTGAATTGGGCATTGGAATACGTTGTTTCTTTTTCCAAATTCTTAGTGGCTATTCTTAATGATTTATTCCTTGATCTTATTCTCGCTTCAAGAGTGGTTGGGGAATCAAATGACTCCCTTTGAAATGGTTCATATTCTTGCAATGTTTCATATGTTTTAGTTGATCATTTTTCTATTTATCTAGAAATAATTTTCAACTCTACACCATCATGTTTGTTAAGCGCCTCCATCCTCAATATCAAAGTGAAGGCCTCTTTCTCCGGGTCAGTCTCTTATCCCTAGACATATAAAGTAGTTTTATGTTTTAATTTTGGAATAAAAAAAATGAAAAATAAAAGAGAAGGTTTAAACTATTACATATTTGTAATTTCACAATGGCTTATGTCATTCTGTCCATATTACTCTCCATTCCATTTGATCAATATTCTGAGGCTTGGATAGGAGATCATATCTATGGAGGAAATCGATGGAAAATAGTGTGTTGTTAGGAAATATACCGAGTAGGGGGGAACATGAATCAGTATTTTCCACACTTCAATTTTTCTAATTTCTTATTATAATTTACATATACTACTATCATTGAAGAAACAACTGTATATGTGTGACATTGATCAATGCAACTCACGTACATGTAGATAACTAGTTGATAATTAAAATCATTAATTGTTCATATTTAACCAATGAAACATTACTTCATTATTCATTCATTTTGAAACAATAAAGAGTAGATATATCATCAAAACACAAGAAACATATAAACACACATGAGAAACTGGATTTTTAAGTGGAAACCCAATGTGGGATAAAACCACAATTGGTGTTGTCTTTTTCTTATTATTTTATTATAAATAAAATATTCTTGCAATATTGTACTAGCTTAGACTCTAACCAGTACGTAGGAACCCATCTACAGAAGCCTACAACCTTCTCTAATCTTCCAAAAACTACTGGAAGGGAGCTAATGCCCCCTTTCTCAAGGTTTCTACCCTCAATTCCTTGTTAACAACCTTTCAAAATGTTTCAAACTGGATGCACTTATCAAACAATCATCAAACCAACCAGTAGGCCACCTTTCATAAAATTTTCAAATTAGTCCCATATCAACCATAAACCCAAACAAATTCAAGCACTAAATCTGAGACATTTTCACACTATAAATAAACTAAAATATGAAGCATCAAAGCACTAAATGCAGAACATAACCAGAAAAAATAAATATCAATTTTTTTACACAACTTTACTGTATAAGACTCATGTATATACAGAATTTCTTTATGTCACACTTGCGTACATATCTCAGAGTACTGAGCAGTAAATCATTAATCACAGAACTATGCATAAATCATTCCATTAGTTACAGATCACTTGAAAAAATCACAAATTACTCAATCAAACATAGATCACCATCATGTAGCATCATTACCACTTCATCATTTAACCCAGTCAATATTGCTAGACACAAATCATTGTAATAAAGACATCATTGATAAACAAAAACAATCAAAATAGAATTGATCAAATAAATGATTCTTAGGGAAGATAGAAAAACCCTAGAATGTATACATGACTTCCCTGAAGTAGACCCGCGTATGTATGAATTTACAATGCGTATTACTCATGTAGAGATCTGTACATACTAGAATTATTTCACAAAAATATATGCGGTCCTTCATATATGGATCCGAATATGTGCTTGATTATACTGAAAGAAAAGTGTGTACATATCTTGAAAATTATGAGTCAAACCTTCACTACAATATCAACACATATTGCGCATCAAATCATTATTTTCATCACAGATTTATCATTATTGAAAAAAATAGATTAAGCATGTTTATTCACTATTATTTACTATATTTCAGATCTATCATATATGTGTCTTCTCCTTTCTCCCCGGAGCACACCTATTTCAGATTAAATCTTTCATAGAAAACTCAATAGATGCACTCCTAACACTTTCATCTCCATCTCCTTATATAGCTTTATCTTTAACCAATACCTTAGTCCAACCCCTTAGTAATGTCGTTGGTATTCTTTGATAGGATCAACGATCCAAAATTATGAAGGAATGGAATTGAGTAATAATATAAACATAAACACATAAATGTAGTCGAAATAAAACTTCATTTCATTAATATCAAAGAACTGAAATATGCTTACATACATAATGGTAATAAACTAGCTTGGGAGATGATAGCTTATTTCTCAAAAGACATGTAGTGGATACATGCCTTTGAACTATGTTACAATAAGGCTTGGTGGAATTTTTATCATTGAGAAACAATGAGAAACCCTCAACATCCAAAAAAATAACCCTAAGAGATGAAGCACCAAAAGCTGGTGGGCCCTGTTGGGGTAAGTTGGAACGTCAACTTCCCGAGGTCATAAATTTGGCATACGATCTTCGTTTGGATATCATAATACCTTTTTTTGAATATCTAGAAGAGGAGGCCACAAGAAAACTATTAAACACATTTGGGAATTTTCCAGTTTTTTTTTTTTTTTTTTTCCTTAAATAATATTTTAGACCCTCAAAATGGCTTTGGAAGTTTGGGACCCTAAAAACTACCAAAAATAGTAAAGTGTGCTACAATTAAGGAAAATCAAAAACTAAAAGAAATAATGGTGGGGGTCCAAGTGGAATAGGTGGGTGGCCCAATATCCAGCTAGATCATTCCTCCCCCCTTAGGAAGAGATGGTCCCCATTGTGTTTAGTACCTCCATGAGATGGGGAAACTTCCATTGAACTTGGTCCCTAGTGAGAAACTTTCCTTGGTGCATGAATGGGATAGCTTTGACAAACTGACACAGTTGGATCTTCTGGTCGCAAGTGTTCTTGATATATCTATCCATGATTCGATGAGGTGCCTTATTCCATGTATTCAAGGTTTAGCTCTCTTGGTGTGAGTTGTTATGCAATGTCAGATTTATCTAGTAATGGTGGAAAGTATGGTCTAAGGTGGTCCACATTAAACACTAGGTGTAGGATAAGGAATGGTGGAATAATGAGCTTGAAGGCATTATCTCCTACGACCTTGGTGATGGTGTATGGTCCATATCAGAGTGGGAAAACAAATAAGGAAAACACATTTCCTAGTTTGAGAGATGATCTTACTACATTTCATCTTAGTCATTAGGGAGATGGTGGTAGGTGGTGCTACCTTTTGTATCGTGTACAAATTATTTCCAAAAACAATAATAACAATGTGAGGCCTAGATTCATACAAAACATGTCACTTCCACAAGTATGGCTGGCCTAATAATACATCAAAAACTTTGAGAGGAGAAACATCACAAAGTACCTCATCCGTGAAGGGCTTGATTCTATAGGGAAGGCGACATTATTGGTTGATGTGAAGATCTCGTCCTTCATGAAGCCACCTGATGGTGAATGGTTGTGGGTGTCTTGTGGTCGATAGGCCTAGTTGCTTCATAAACTCTACTAAAATGAGGTTCTTTTGGTTCTCGCTATCGACAATGAACTACAACAAATAACCCTTCACCCACATCTGTGAGTGGAAGAGGTGGTCCCCCTCTGGATCTTCAAGCTCATCCTTTTAGATATTTGTGGTGCAAACAGTGGAACTGGTCTCCAAATCTATAATATTCTTCCCTTTTTCACTCCCCTTATCAGGTTCTGACTCAGAGTCAAAGCATGCATCTAATTCATTAGCCTTTAGCTCAGCCACCAGTGACTACTCAGCTCAGCACTCACTCATGTTGTGGGTGGAGCTCTTATGGAACTCACACCACTTTCTCGTGTCCTTATTTTTATTTATGGTGTTATTCTTTTCTTGAAACTTTTATGGGTTGTCCTTGGTTGCCTCGCCTTCTCTTTTCTCTTTTTTTTGCAGTTTGGGGTGCCTTTCCCTTGCTTCAAATTTGGAAATCTAAAGTCCCACTTAGTCTATTTAAACTTATGCTCGATCTTGAAAACATATTGATAGGCAACACCAAGCAAGGAGATATCCAGGAACTCCATTTGTTCTGGATCTACTTATGCAAATAACCATGGTACATGAGTACAAAATTCTTCTTGGATTTCTTGATCCCAAACTTCGTGTGAAGAGCATGAAAACCATCTTTTAACTCAAACACATATTGGTCCCTTCCCTGCCGCAACATGGTGCACTTTATGTATTCCTCTACATATTTATGGACATAGTAATATTGTTCCTTAATGATGTCTCAAAAATAATTCCATGTGTGCACAACTGAGAAAAGTGATGGTTCTCCCTCATCTTTGTCTCGTAGTAGGTTTCGCACTAGTCATTTACATCGAGGGAAACCTTCAAGAGTGTAGAAGTAATATTTTCTTGGTTGGAAAAGTAATGAAATGAAAAATATCCTTGCAATAGATTTAAGCATTTATATATGAAATTTTCATATATCTGAACTTCAAATATGGGAATGTAAAATTTAACTTGTACCTTAAAAGTTGTGGCACCTCGATAGTGGCTATTGGATGAAGATGTGTCACCTGTGTGTAGTAGTTGAAGGATTTCATAAAATTTATCCATCATCAAGAAATATTTTGAAAGGATCTTCTACTCCCTATTATTTTGTTTCCTTTCACCATGGGAGGCCGTAAAGGTTTTTGAGGATGATCTTACAAAGGTTCAACCAGATCGATCCCTAACTCCTTATACCATGACCTCATTGGGAACATGCAAATAAAAACCAAGAAAGACCAGACCGTTCTCATACCACTGATCCAAACATATGTAGGAATACAATATAATACATATACAAACGTAAAAATTGATGTGCAATAGAAATAAAACTTCATTTCATTAATATCGAAGAACTGAAATATGATTACATACATAATGGAAATAAACTAGCTCGGGTAATGGTAGCTTATCTCTGAGAAGAGATATGGCATTTACATGCCTCTAAAATGTGTTACAATGAGGATCGATGGCATTTTTATCATTGATAAACAATGAGAAACCCTCAACATCAAAAAACCTAACAGTAGGAGATGAAGCACCAAAGTTTTGTATGCCCCGTTGGGATAATTTGGAATGTCAACTTCCTGAGTTTCTAACTTTGGCATACGATCTCCATTTGGCTATCATAATACCTTGTTTCGAAGATCTCAAATAGGAGGCCAAAATGAAATGATTATTATTTCTTTAGACTATTATCGTCTCTCTATTTTTCCTAAAATCATCTTTTGGCATCTCAAAACGGCTCTAGAATTTTAGGACCCAAAAAAATGTCAAAAATAGTAAATTCTTCTACCTAATAAGGAAACTAAAAAATTGAAAGAAGCAATGGTGTAGGTCCAAGTGGAATAGGAGGGTAGCCACCAATATCCTCCTGGATCAGTCAAACACTCATTGTCACACTCATTACTATGGGCTAATACCATTGTAAAGACCCTTGGTTTTCTAGTTACCATGGTGCAGATTTTGCACATAACTTTTCTTTACAATGCCCACGTATGTATGTGACCCTTCGGCATAGGATCAATGTATACTTTCCAAAACATCATCTTTATTATTCATTTTTCTCTAAACTAATATTTCTTTGTCCTTATCGCCTCTCACATCTGGATGAGACTGCATAATCATCTTGTTACCATAATGTTGACACCTTTATCAAGTAGGTTGCCATAAAGGAAAACACATTAGCCATAATGCTAACAATCTCCCCCTTTGGAAATCATGGAAATCACTTAGCTGTTTGGTTACCACTTGTAATCACACATCTGCAGATACCAAGGCTTCACACCAATCTTCTCCAAGAATTCTTATCCAAACACCAAGATTGTCTCCCCCTTTGATATCTAGGGAAAAGGTTTGATCAATAGCGAATGAAGGATTTTCTATCTTATTGTACAGAATATCACAGTAGGACTGTTCTATTGAAATCTGCATATTGACCATGCTCCCCCTTAGCATATGCTGGAACTTATAAAGATATACAATAAAAGCATAAGATTTTATGACTCAACCAAATATGACCTATCACCAAGGAATCATGTTTACATCAATCACCCAACATAATGGGGTTACATATTTGACTCATCAATGCATCTATTTTCCAAAATAATGGGATAACATAGAAAGCAGGATTTGACCCCAATATTCCAATCATGAATGAATTTTACAGTGATTTTCACCATGGGTCTTTACATGACCTATACATCAAGAGACGGATATAAAATTTATAAATGAAACTAAATATCTCATTAGTGAGGTAGCAAGACCATGATATTCATTAGCAACCATCATACATCATATATGAACCCGCAATATGATTTTTGATACAAGCAATATAACAACAACATTCAAATTTTGAGTAATAATAGTAGAAGTATCTAGACATGAGTAAAGATATGAAATAAAAAATTCTCCCCCTGAACCAACAAACTGCAACAGACTAATGTTAGCAATATAAGTCCATAATGATGAAGGAATATAGGAGGCTCCCCGTCAATCTATGCCATTTTTACCAATCACTCATATGTATACACGAATTTTAACTTACAAACCATGTACGTATGTGACACTACCTCACATCATCCGCATACAAAAATTAAAATGTAGTAATCTAGACTCTCAACTCTCCCTCAATATGAAATACTAGTTAGAATAATTAGTAGAGTGATGAAGCAAAAATCATTCCTAATTTATATTTGATAAATTTAAAGTAATCACGTGGAAGTGGATTGGTAAATATATCTACAACTTGTTCCTTTGAAGGAACATATTCAAGTTTGAACTTTTTTTCAAGCACATGTTCTCTCATAAAATGATATTTTATTGGAATATTCTTGGTTTTTTAGTGCATGATAGTATTTTTAGAGATACTTATGGAACTAGTATTGTCACAAAGAGTAGGTACAAGTTGAGGAAAAGTGATTTGAATGTCTTGCAATCTTTCCATCATGCACAAAAGTTGAGTACAGAAAGATACAACAACAACATATTCTGCCTTAGTAGTAGATAAAGCAATGTAGCTTTGTTTCTTGGTGAACCATGATACCAATTGGGTTACCAAATAAAATCCTCCTCCACTAGTACTCTTGTGATAATCAATATTACCTACATAATTTTTGTTTGTATAAGCTTGAAGTGCAAGGTATGCATTTTTGGGATACCATAGACCAAAATCTTTAGTTCCTTGTAGATATTTGAATATTCTCTTAACTAATTGGAGATGATTTTCCTTAGGATTGTCTTGAAAGCTTCCAAAAATTCCAACTGCATGGCATAATTTATAGTCTTGTATATGTAAGGTAGACAAATATGCCAATCATAGATCTATATTCTGTTTGATTGACTGAATGAGAATCATCGTTCTGACTAAGGTTGTATCTTGTTACCATTGGTATGCATATCATATTGCAGTCTTCCATTCCATGTTTCTTCAAAATCTATTTTAGGTACTTGATTTGAGAAAGAAAGATAGAATTCTAAGTTTGTTGAACTTGAAGACCAAGGAAGTATCTTAGTTCACCAAGTAGATACATTTCAAATTATTGTTGCATAATTGAAGAAAATTTGTGAGTCATAAATTCTTCATTTCTTTCAAATATGATGGCATATATATAAACAAAAATTATTAAAAATTTATCTGTATCCATTTTTATACATAGGTTACTATGTGCATACCCACTTTTGAATCCATATAATTCTGAGTAAATTTTTCACACAAGATTTTTATCATTTCTGAGACTATACCCTTAAGGTTTCTCTATATAGACCTCTTCTTCTAGATTCCCATTTATGAATGCAAATTTCAAATCCATTCGATATACCATGAAGTTTTGAAAACTTGAAAATGCAAGAAACATTACTATGGATTGAAGTATAGATATAGGTGCAAATGTTTATTCAAAGTTTTTCCCTTCCTATTGAGCATAGCCTTTTCATACAAGTCTTTCTTTGTTTCCAATTACATCTCCATTTTCATTCAGTTTGTTTTTGAGAACTTATTTTTTCCCAATGAAATTTTTATCATGAGGCCTTGATACTAATTCCCGTGTATGGTTCTTTTCTATTTGATCAAGTTCTGGATTCATTTCCTTAAAAACAAAAATCATTTTTTTTTCTTGATTCATCAAGTACAAAGCAGGTATGCACATAATAACCCGCAAAGTTTTTTGTGTAAGTTGCGATGCAGTTGGATCCACCAAAAAAACTATGCCCCCTACTTCTGGCCACTTGCAATACGTGTCATATAATATGAAACCTCATACACTTACCGCATACCCATTCACCACATTATAACTCTGTCAATGTAGCGGATTCCACCCTCCACGTCACCTCATTTTACCTCGCGCTTCACACTTCGCGGATTTAAGAGTTTACCTCCACACTTATAAACTAAAACTTAAACATTATTATCTGCGGGTTATGGTCGGGACCCACTTCCCCTCCACGTCACCTCCCTCCTTGTCGTGCTTCTTAATTCACACTGTTTAGAATTTATCTCTACTGCTTCATGTTAAAGTTTGCGACTTCTAATACGGGCAAGTCCCACTTTCCCTCCACATCACTTACCTTCTCCCTGCGCTTCGTACATCACACATTTTAGAGTTTACCTTTACTGCTTCATGGTAAGGAGTTGCGATCTAAAGGCATGGGTTTGGGCCCACCATAATACTCTCCTCACCAACCTCCACCTTTCCTTCATCTCCAATCACTCCCTTCTCATTTGAAAATCCTTGTTACATTTCACAACCCCTATAGATTTCGAACTTTAAGCATGGGGAGGGGGTCTGAAATGGGTGGTATCCATTACCACCCACTCTTCCATGTGTTTTCCTCTCATCATTTCACACCCTCCTCTCTGATACTGCTTACTACTTGAGACACCCTCTAAAATCCGGTTCGCATTTTTGTAATTCAAAATTCCACATGGGATTTTGATGCAGAACATACAGTTGTGGCTTATGTGGTCTACTGAGGAGATCTCCATTAAATATCCAAGTGTGCTCAGTACAACCTACCTCTTCATAATGGATTAAGTGTAAATCACCAGACTGAGGGAGTGGAGGGTTGCAGGAAATATATGGAATCGTGAAATGACAGTCAACCGATCCAGCTATGATCACTCCTCACCATACCGTCTTAAAAGATCCCATTAATAGCCTCAATCAGTGATTTTTTCCTTTATGTTTTTTGTCTAATTTTGATGATGTTTCTGGTGAAATTTCAATTTCACCCAATTCATGTTTTAATTCTCTCAGTACAGAATTAATTGCTCAATGTACGCTTTACAAGTTAGGTAGAATTTTTTGATTTCATAGATATGGGTCGATCATAAATGATCAAGTACCATAGACCCTCTGGGGAAACTCTATATATAATAAGTTTTAAGATGAAAGTAGGGTTCTAGAATTTTGGAAGAATTTTTGCTCTAGTTTTGTATAATTGTGATCCCTCTCCTCTAAGATACATATTTGGGAGAGTTGTTTGAATTTAATATAATACAACGTTGTGGATTATAGATGGAGAAATAAGTAATATGTATATGTTTTCCTCTGTTATCAATAATCTCTTTTTATGTATAATCTCTCATACTATGCTTCTTTTAAGGTCCATGTAATGTAGTTGTTGGTAGTCTGCAATTTTATTCATGAATTCATGTTTTCATAACGCTTAGGTGTTAATGCTGATGTATTAAGCTTGTTGAACTCCCTTAATTTTCTCTCTAAGAACCTATGTTGTTTCCCATTTCGCATTCATCTTCGTTTTTCTCTAAGGTCACTAGGGCATATATTCTTAGATATCTTAAGCCTCTCTCTTGTGGTTCATTCTCCGTTCTTCCTCACCACCTCTGCACCTTTTAATACTTCTGATTATTGTTTTATACATGGCCCAACTTAAATCCATCAGCCTCACAACCTCTTGATCCCTCTCGTTGTTTATGAAATTCACATGAATCGGGCTCAAATGGTCTTCTCTATTCTTAAACCACCAAAACCCTTATTCTCTTGACCCATATACTGTCAGAGGCTTTTATACAATTTCCCGCATTTAACCTCTGATTTTAATATATCCTAGGCACTAGTCTTTTGTAACTCAAGGTTTTGTCTAGGAGCTACAACATATTTTTGGCGTCATTGTTGGGGAAAATTAGAAAACCTTTCCCTGGGATATGAAATTTTCTTCACACTTCAATCAGGTGAGCACAAAGGGTTGAGAGTTGCATAGCCCTCACCTTAGCAACTCCACTATTATCAAAGTTCCAATCAAGTGTTATCCTGGCTTACACTAGTCCTCATAATTGATAAAACACTGCTCAGCAGAGAACCTCTTCTGTATCGGATCCTGAAAATATTATATTTAAGATAATCTGGATGAAGAAGTAGCCCATCGACACTAACCTACCCTCATTTTCTCTAGAAGATTCACCTTCCTCTTCTTAGAAAGATGATATCTATGGTCCTGGATCCACAGCCCGTGTACTTGAATATCCTCCAGAAACCTCTGCTTTAGCCAGTTCAGACATAAAATACTGAGCCAAGTCCTCTAATACTTATTTTCCTCCCTTTCACCCTACTCCAGAAGTTAAGGAAGTCAAAGAAGTTACAACGCTCCGAAGCTCATTACAGATAAATATCCAAACCTATGCCTAGTATATACCAGTTGCACCATATCCAAATCATCCTCAGAACTTACGACCACCCCTCATGGCTATACCTGGCTTCCTACTCAAAAAACATGCTCCATTGGATTTACCTCAAGTATTTAATGACATGGCTCAAGATTACCTAAAGCTCTTGCCTCGGTTCACCATGGAAGATAGCACTTATTCACATAAACATCTTGAAGACTTTTGCGACTTTGCTGAGAATGTGAATGTGGAGCACCTAGATGTGGCATTGAGGCTTTTCATCCAATCCTTTGATGGAAAGGCCTGAATTTTTTCTAAATACCTTCTTAATAATGCAGTCACAACTTGGGAAGAAATGGAAATTTTATTCACACTAAAATGGGGAGAGAAGAGGGACCATGGATATGTCCTCACAGAGCTCAATGCTCTTAGAAAGAGACAAAATTAGGATGTAACAGAATTCATAGAGAGGTTCAATAAGCTCTACAATAATCTCCCTACCGAGCTAAAGCCTCCCCAAGCAGTTGCTAAGGTGGTTTTCACACGAGCTTTCGAACCCGAGTTTGGGTTCACCCTAAGAGAAAGAAAGTCCACATGTCTTGATGAGATACAAATTGATGCATTGGAGGTGGACACAAACTTTTCTTCTACTGGTAAGTTCAAAGGGAAGATAGAGCATGAAGCTAGAAGAAAGAGCAGGGAGGAGGCTTCCACTTCTAATAATGAGACAGACTCAAAGGAGTACGGAATTGAAGAAATGAATAAGCTGATCAAGAACATATCGAACAAGCTGGTGAAGCTTGAATTGGAAGCTAGGAGTCCCTCTCCTCATCCTAACCAAATGATAAGCCATGGATTTAATCCCCGGTATCGGAGGCCCCCTCTGAAGCAGTTACAATAGGCCGAGGAAGTCAGAGACAACCAAGAAGATCAATTCCTCGCCTACTCTGATGATGAGGAGGGTGAACCCATCGTGAAAGGAGAGCCATAAGAGAACGAAGTCCCCTAAGAGGATTGAGATATTGACAGTTACTGCAGATAGTTTTTGGATTTCATTCAGGTCATCTAGAAAGAGAACCCGAGGGCAAGAAAAAAATGAAGAGTTTATATCAAGAGAAAAAAAAACCCTCCTAGTCCCACTAGTAAAGGGGAGAAGTTGTTAGAAGTGTTAGCCCCTCAAGAGGCCACTGCATCCACTTCCACAAAGTGAGGAGCTCATGTTACCAAGGATAATAAGACCACATCTATACCCTTGAAACAACCCAACCCTCCGAGATACATATTTGGGAGCATTTTTTGAACTCAATATAATACAACGTTGTTATTTTGATTCTAGATGGAGCAATGAGTAGTATGTATCCATTTTCCTCTGTTATAGTAATCACTTTTTATGTATAATCATCTATCATACTATGCTTCTTTGAAGGTCTGTGTAATGTAGTTGCTGGTAGCCTCCAATTTTATTCATGAATTCTTGTTTGCTTAATGCTTAGGTGTTAACGCTCATGTATTAAGCTTAAACCACTCCCTTAATTTGTGCTATAAGAACCTCTGTTGTTTCCCATATCTCATTCATCTTTTTTTACCTCTGAGGTCACTTGGTGATATATTCTTAAATCTCTTAAGTCTATCTCTTGCAGGTTCATTTTCCATTCTTCCTCACTGCCTCTACACATTTTAAAGATTTTTCTTGTTGTTTTATACTTGGCCCAACTAAAATCCATCAGCCTGATAGCCTCTTTATCCCTCTCATTGTTGGGGGAGTTCACATGAATTAGGCTCAAATGGTCTCTATATTCTTCAACCACCAAAGCCATTATTCTCTTGACCCATATTCTGTCAGCGGCATTTATACAATTTCCCACAATTTACCTCTAATTTTAAGATGTCTTAGAAACTGGTATTTTGCAACTCAAGGCTATATTTGGGAGCTACAACATATTTTTGGCATCGTTGCAAGGGAATGAATTAGAAAAAATTTCACTGGGATACAACATTGCCGTCACCCTTCAATCAGGTGAGGACGAAGGGCTAAGAGTTGCATATCCCTCGCATTGGCGATTCCACTATTATCAAAGTTCCAATCAAGTGTAATCTTGGCTTACACTAGGTATCATACCTGATTAGATAATTCTCAGTAGAGAACCCTTTCTGTATCTGATCCTAAAATTATTATATTTAAGAGAATCTAGAAGGAGAAGCAGCCCATCCAGGCTGACCTACCCTCATTTTGTCTAGAACATTCGCCTTCCTCTTCTCAGAAAGTTTATATATATGGTCCTGACTCCACAGCCCGTGTACTTGAATATACTACATAAAACTCTACTTTAGCCAGCTCAGATAGAAAATATGAAGCTAAGTCCATTGATACTTAGTTTCCTCCCTTGCACCCTACTCTAGAAGAAGAGAAATTCAAAGAAGTTATAGTGCTCCAAATATCATTACAGATAAATATCCAAACTTCTCCCCAGCATATACCACTTGCACCACAATCAAATAATCCTCAGAAATTACCACCACCCCTCATGGTTATACCCAGATTCCTCCTCAAGAAATATGCTCCATTGGCTTTACCTCAAGTATTGCATTTACATGTCTCAAGATTACTTAAAGCTCTTGCCTTGATTCACCAGGGAAGATAACACTTCTGTGTAGAAACATATTGAAGACTTCTGCACATTTTATCACAACATGAATGTGGAGCACCTAGATATTGATCTAGGTGGATATCGATGGCCACCCATCTATTCCATTTGGACCCACACCATCAATTCTTGAAACTTTTCACATTCAACACAACTTACTATTTTTAGCAGGTTTTCGAGTCCTGCACTCTCGGAGCCGTTTTGGGGGATTAATGATCCAGGTGGATATTGGTGGCCAGTCACCTATTCCATTTGAACCCCCACCATTAGTTTTTTTAGTTTTAATTTGCAGCACAAATTACTATTTTTAGCAGTTTTTCGGGTCCTGAACTTCTGAAGCCATTTTGAGTCCCTAAACAACCTTTTTTGGGAAACCTGGGAGCAACATCCGTCCATGGACCGATGTTGCTCACATCAAAATTTGTACTCCTTGGATAGATATTTCTAACGAGGTATGATACACGTCTAACAGAGATTTCATGCCGAAGTTACATCCCTAGGAAGTTGAAACACCAATTTACCCAAATGGGGCCCATAGTTTTGGTGCTTCATCTCCTAGGGTTAGGTTTTTGGAAATTTATAGTTCTCCATTGTTTCTCAATAATAAATAAGCCCTCGAGCCTCATTGTAAGATAGTTCAGAAGTCTGTAGCCACCACATATATTATCAGAGATACGCTACCAACACCCTAGCTATGTTTATTTCCATTATGTCTGTAACCATATTTCAGTCATTCTTTATTAATAAAATGAAGTATTTTTTCCGCTGCATGTTTGTGCTTATGTCTATTTCTGTATTTTATTGTGCTACTACATAAATCCAAATCAGTGATATCAGAGTGGTCTGATATTTCTCTTTTTTTCTTTACATGTCCCCAATGCAGTCAGGGTATAAGGAGATAGGGCTTGATCTGATTGAACCCTTGCAATATCAGCCTCGTAAACCCTGACAACCTCCCATGGTGGAAGAAAAGAAAGATGAGGGATCAGGAGATCCCATCAAAATATTGCTCGAGGAGGCCCTCGAGAAATAAAGGAACACGATGATGGATAACTTTGCTCAGATCCTTCAATGACTAACCACCTACGACACATCTACATCAAACAGCCACTCTGGAGGCCCCGCTCCCTTCAAGGTATAGGTAAAGTTTGACATTCTTGTATTTCAGAAATAGATAGATGCAGACGCCATAGATAGATGGTTGAATTTGCAGGATGGGTATTTCTCGGTCCACAATTTCTCTGACTGAGAAAATATCATTTTTTCACTTCTCAAAGCCACTACCCATGTCAAAGACTGGCGGGATATCTACTATAAGAAAGACGACAAAGGGGAACCCTCTCCATTATTGGCCACGCACACTTGGAATCTGTTTCGAGATGGCATCAAGGAACAATATTACCATGTGGGGAGCTATGAGGATAAATACATCCAATGGATCACATTGCGGCAACAAAGGGATCAAGATGTGCACAAACTGATGAATTTGTTCCATACCCGATGCACAAAGTTAGGTATTAAAGATTCAGAGAGACATTTGGTGCTCAAGTATTGTGGATGTCTACTCAAATAAATTCAGGAGGAAATGAAGTTCCTCGACATTACATTTCTTGGCATGGCATATCGCTATGCCACCAAGATCGAGCAGAAATTTAAGCAGAAGAAGCAAGACTTTGGCTCTGTGAATCTGAACCCGGGGAAAGGTTCCCCTAAACTACAGAACAAGGGGAAACGCTAAAGTCAGGAAACTCAGAAAAACACCACAATTCTAAAGAAGGATCCATGGAAGTGGTGTGAATTTCATAACATCTCCACTCATAACACAAACTAGTGTCAGGCCAAACATTCGTTGGTGGCCAAACTAAAGGTACCCGAATCAGATGCATTTTCTAATCCTGATTCAAAAACAGACAAAGGAAATGACAAAGGGAAGAAAATCATTGATGCAGATCCTAGTGCCATTTTTTCCACCACTAATTATAGAGGGACAATCCCGAGGATCTAGAGGAGGGAGAGCGCTTCTTCCATTCATAGATGTTGGTGAAGGGTTCTCCACTACAATTCCTTGTCGATAGCGGAAGCCAAAAGAACCTCATTTTAGCAGAGGTCATGAATCATCTCGACCTACCAACCATAGCACACCCACAGCCGTATACCATCGGGTGGCTTCACCGAGGGAGAGATATCTGCATCTGCCAACATTTTCTCCTTCTGTACAGCATCAAGCCATTCATAGATGACGTATTATGTGATGTTGCTCCTCTTGATGTAGTTGATGTATTATTGGGCCAACCATACTTTTGGAGGCAACATGTTGTGTATGAGTCTAAGCCTCGTGTTGTTATTATTACTTTAGGTAATAACTTGTACAGGCTACTAGAGGTAGTATCGCCTCTTGTCATCTCTTTGACTACTGCAAAACAACGCAGTAAGATTGTTTCCCAAACTAGGAAATTTATTTTCCTTACAACTTGGTCACAGGGAAAGAAGAATATTGTGGCCACAACCTAGAAATAGGTCTCTCCTGCATGGACGCAGTAGATGGACAAAGTCATGGAGGAATACAAGGACATTTTCTCCTCACTCACAGAGGTTCCTCAACACTATCAAGACAAGCACTCCATTGATTTGACCCCCAACACACTGCTGTATGATGTTTCCATACCTCCTAAATATACACATACAGAATCCACACATGTATTATGTGAGGCTAATAAAGAAACCAAAATTATTAAACGCATCCAGCATGTCCGCCCACAAGTCCATGACATCTTCGACAAATTTAATACCTAGTTCAACAAAATTTGCCTCATCTCATGGAAAATCTCAACGCAATGGGGAAAATTGCTTCCTAAGAAGGGAGGAATGATCCAAGTGGATATCAGTTGCCACCCACATATTCCATTTGGACCCGCACCATCAATTCTTGTAGCATTTCACATTCAACACAACTTCCTATGTTTAGCAGGTTTTCTAGTCCTGCACTTCCGGAGCCGTTTTGGGGGCTTAATGATCCAGGTGGATATTGGTGCCTACCCGCCTATTCCTTTTGAACCCACAACATCAGTTCTTTCATTTTTTAATCTATTTTTAGTATTTTTTCAGGTCTTGAACTTCTAAATTTATTTTGAGGCCCTAAACGAAGTTTTTTGGGAAAACTGAGAGAAAAATGGTTCTCTGTATCGATGTTGCTCACATCAAAAGTTGTACTCTTTGGATAGATATTTATAAAAAGGTATGATACGCATCAAACAGAGATCGTATGCCGATTTTACGTCCCTGGGAAGTTGAAACACTAATTTACCCGAATGGGGCCCATTCTTTTGGTGCTTAATCTCCTAAGGTTACGTTTCTAGATGTTTAGAGTTCTCCATTGTTTCTCAATAATAAATAGGCCCTCGACCCTCATTGTAAGACAGCTCAGAATTTTGTAGCCATCGCATCTCTTCTCAGAGATACGCTACCATCACCCTAGCTATTTTTATTTCCATTATTTTTGTAAGCATATTTCAGTCATTCTTTTATTAATAAAATGAAGTATTGTTTCTACCACATCTATTTGTTTATCTCTATTTATGTGTTTTATTGTGTTCCTCCATAAATCAGGATCAATGATATCAGAGTGGTCTGCTCTTTCTCTGTTTTTCTTTGCATTTCCTGAACGCGGTCTCTGTATAAGGATTTAAGGCTCGATCTTATTGAACCCTTGCAAGATCAGCCTTGCAAACCCCGACGACCTCCCATTGCGGAAGAAAAGAAAGACGAGGGAGTAGGACATCCCATCAAAATAATGCTCAAGGAGGCCCTCGAGAAACAAATGAGAGCGATGATGGATACCTTTGCTCAAATCCTTCAACGACTACCCACCTATGGTGCATATGCATCCAACAACCACTCTAGAGGTACCACTCCCTTCAAGGTACAGGTAAAATTTGACATTCCTATATTTGAAGGACAGATATATGCAAATGCCATAGGTAGATGGTTGAATTTTCTGGAAGGGTATTTATCGGTCCATGATTTCTCCCACCGAGAAAAGATTATTTTTGCACTACTCAAAGCCGCTCCCCATGTGTAATATCCCCAAAGGGAAATAACCAGTAATAAACAGAAATATGCCAGACAGATATAGAAAATACAATGCTGAACCAGATCATGGAACAATTACACATAGAATGCCAGAAAACTGAGCCATTTTATTAATCTGAAAGTACATAGAGAGGAGTACAAGAAAATTAGAATGAGGGCACCTATCCTTGCTCAAGGCAAGTGAAGAATCCTCTCAGAAAAATAGGAAATGGCTACTACAGAAACTGCATCCCAGCTGCTGGAAGAAACTGCCGTAAACTGCTGCTGCTGGAGTGAACTGAAGCTAGGGGCTGATCCCCTTGCCGGAATGAGCTAAAAATCTACAGATCACCTATACTCGCTGCTCCGGACAAAACCCAGAAACCGTGAAGCAAATGGACCAACTCCGAAAATCGCCCCCAGAAACCCTCCTCCTACAAAAACGCTGAGCCTTCAGGAACAGCTCAAAAGCTCAAGAAATATGCTGGAAAAAGGGCTGGATCTATCCACAAATCCTCCAGATGAGATGACCAACTCCTCAAGGCTGAAAACACTGAAAAATGCTACCAGAACCCCACATAAAGACCCTACTCATCAGATCTGCGTCCTCCCTGACTGGATCTGCGTCCTCTCTGCCCAAATCTGCTGGATCTGAGTCATACAAGGCTGGATCTGCTACTATCTCTCCAGATCTGCGTCCTACAAGGCTAGATCTGCTGCTAGCTCTTCAGATCTATGCGAGATCTGTCAATATCTCCTCAGATCTGCAATCTCCCAAGCTGGATCTAGTGCTACCCCTCCAGATCTGCAACCTACAGAACCAGATCTGCAAATATCTGCTCAGATCTACAATCTCCAAGGCTGGATCTATCACTGTGCCTTCAGATCTGCTTCCTTCCTCTTCCTACTGGAACAACGTCCTCACTCCAAACTGATCTGCGTCCTTCCTGCTGCTGAAACTGCGTTTTTCCTGCTAGATCTGCGCAGCCACTAGAGGGCTTCTTCCTCTCCGACTCTCCACCTGAAACTGCTACTGAAACCGAAAGATAGAACTCAGAAATTAACCTTACTAGGGCGGGCACTCGAAGTCCCCCGAAGCTAAGGGTGAAACCAGAAATAACCTTACCAGGGCAGGCACTCGAAGTCCCCCGAGGCTAAGGGTGAGATCTCCGACCGGAGACACTCGTGCACTAAACAGTGCTGCAGACCGACTAAGCAACCGGCGTGCTGAAGCAGACCAAAGTCTAGCTCTCAATATATGCTCCAAATGAGGTGAGAACCTCTCCTTTTATAATGCCAAACTCCCTCCAAAACTTAACTCTCCTTTGACCTGCGCAGTTTACCTTGGGTCAGCGTGAGGCCTCCCCTCATATACGTGTGGACCCCCAAGGCCTCCTCTTTAAGTTATAACGTTAATCAACTAGGAAGACACTTTATTTTATAAAGTGAGGTGACTAAAGTGAGGTGACCCCTCTTATTTCTCACTTTATTTATTATTTCCAACTAAAGCGGCAAAATTAAACAAAAATGAGATATTCCAATTAGCAAGGCTAATTGGGAATATTACAGTCTCCCCCGGCAAAACGTTTCTTGTCCTCAAGCAACTGAAGTGATGGATGCTGTAAAGTCTGCTCGCTCTCCCAAGTGGCATCCTCATCCGGCAAAAATTTCTTGTTCTCAAGCAATGCTTGAACAAGCCTACTCTCTAGCTGATGCTCCCCGCCGATACTACAAAATGTGCCTGGGTCCCACTGAAACCTCTCTGTCTCCTGCATCACCCTGATATGAAGGGATATCTCAATGCCAGGATCCCAAACTGGCCTCTCATGGTACCAGCGAATCAATAGTCCTCCCGGATCCCATCGCCACTGTGGCCAATAATCGCACAAGTCCCGTGACTCGAACTGCTCACTGCCTCTGGCTATGACTAAAGACCATGACCGCTGCTGCTCCGCATCTATGACTGTGTAAGCTGGCCCATCAACTGTGAACCAACTCGTCACCTCTCTCCAATCAAGGCATGGAGTCGAAAATATAATGAGGAATATCTCCCTCCTGTGGATCCTCCATCTCCAAGCAATCATCCAGACAAAATGAGCCACCTTCCAACAAGGCAACTCCCGAAAATCTCCTTCCACCTCAAGCTCCGGTAATGAAGGTGGGCTGAAAATATGAACTTGGCAAGCATCATAGCTTACCCCATGCTGTCCTTCTCTCCACTCATGACAAGTGTAGAGTCTATGCTGATCCTGGGCTGCAAAATCATTGCCCTCCAATGGCAAAGTGAAAAACAATCCACCATAGAAGGTTCCTCTATCAATGAAGAACAAGCTGGCCCAAAACAAACCATCCATGAAGAATATGACATAGTCATCATGGATCATCCTAATGAGATGTTTGCTGAAGGTGTTACATGAGGATACATAATGCAAACAATCCCTCACAAGGATACAGCGCAGTCTCATCCACTGCAACCTCAGAAAATCATATGGCAAGCAATGTACAAGATCCATCACATCTACTAATGGATAGTAAATGTCTGAATATGACAACAACATAAGACCAAACACTTGCCCATAGCTGTACAATGGATGAATATCAATCTCATGGCCCACCTCAAAAGAGGACACATATGTAGTAGTGGTGGCCATGCCTCCTCCCATGCTCCTATTAGAACATGTAGTGCAGAAAATACTCAAAGGCACATTCAGCTCATGTGTCTCCCTCATAATCAAGCCTCCTATACAAATCTGGCCAAAGGCTGGAAGTAAGATGGTACATGGATCCATAGATGAGTCCTCCATAGTGTCTAGGCATGCTATGAAGAAGAATGAACCATGTGCTGCAAGAAGATAAGCCTCCTCATGCTTGGAAACCCAAGTCAAGAAGAATATGCCATAGATGTCTCTATTATCATTACCTCCTCTTTGTGCACCAAATATGAAGTGATCCTGGGACCTATGGGTTATAGATCCACCATATCTCTGCTGCGCACACTTCATCCATAATGTCCTGCTCCAAGGTGACAGCGCTGTGAGCTCATGCAAATAAGCTCCTGTCAATACAAGACTCTGTTCTTTGACATGCTCCTTGTCAAAGACTCCTCTAATAATGCTGCAACAAATATGGAATACCTCCCAAGATGGAAGTGCTTCCCAATCAAAGACCAAGGAGATAGTGCCATCTCCTCCTCCTGCAACATCATGCAAAGTGTGGGAGAAAATATGCCCTTGCTCTCCCAAGCAAAGCAACAAGAAATTGTGTTGCCTCTCCATACCTCCATCAAACAACTCATGTGATGAAGACACAAGGAATGATATGAGTAACACATCAACACCATGCATCCATACTCTATGCTGCGCAATGATGCAAGTATCCATCCATCTTTCCTCCACCCTCCGACTCTTAAGAAGAGTGTTTGCCAAGAGATGGCCAAACTCTTTCAAGAGTAACCAGCGCAGCCAAGCCTCCTGCTGCCCGATATCATAGATCTGCAAGTACAAGTGATGGCCAAACTCCCTCAAGAGTAACCAGCGCAGCCAAGCCTCCTGCTGCCTGGTATCACAGATCTGCAAGTAGCCTCCTAGCTCCTTGCTCATCATCCCCATCCACTCAATCACTTGTGGATGCCTCCTTCTCCTCATCCTGGTACTCCTCTCATGAGGGCTACCATCCTCCCAAATCAAATTTCTGATTTTGCACTTCATGGGATTTCGAAATATAAACCTTTCAAGGACCAATGAGACCCTGTCAAGAATCAAATAGGTGGTAGAAAAAACCCTCCCATCATGATGTGTGTGGCTCAAGGAATGTCCAACACAAGCATGAGGGATGTTATCCATCCGAAGATGTCCCCCATCTTCTATCTGCTCTTGTGAGAAGGGAAGAAAGTCATCGCACCCCATGGTGTGTCGAAGTGCATCTCCAGTGAGATCTCTCCTTGAGACCTCCCCTTCATCCATAGTCTGCTCCACCGAGTACCAACTCAAAATCTCTCGCCATCCAATCTCAACACGTGGCTGCTGTACCCTGTGCAACTCTGATCGTCTCATAACACTATCCAAGTCAACATATGAGACCTAACTAGGTGGCTCTGCCTCTCTCTCTCCAACGGGAAGAGATGACCCAACAATACTGCTAGTCCCATCCATGCATACCTGAAGGGGAATGATCTGATGCTGCAATGGGCCCTCTGGTTGTACCATCAGGGAATCCAGCTGTTCCCCAATGCGGACCAACTTGGCCGTCGACTTGGCACAAGTCACTCTCATACCCTCCAGCTCCTGGTCCTGCAATAAAATGGTCTCCCGTACTGACGCGGCCTTCTCCCTCAAAACTCGAAGGTCCGTCCGAAGCCGATGATACCGCTGTCTGCGACCATCATCCAATACCTCTGTATCTCCTAGTGCCTCATCGATAGTGGATATATCTCCTGATACCTCACCCATCTGTCATGTGCTGCTACCACCCGAAGACTCGGACATGGCTCCAGTCATCACCTCAGTGGATGGCTCTACCGGGGTAGGCTCTACCTCCTCCACTACGATATCAACCGGCACGGTCAAGGTAGTCTCTAATGATGGTGAGTCCTGTGTCTCACTAGGTGTAACCTCAGACTCTCTGCAACCCTGTGTTCCCTCATCCTCTTCGCCACTGCTCTCGGAGAAGACCTCAATGAAGTGTGCCTTCCCTGCCGTACACCTGTGTCCTCGTGCCCATGGCTCCCGGCAAGTGAAGCACACCCGCTTCTTCCTCAGCTCTCTCCTGGCCTCATCATCAAACTGCCCTCGTCCAGGATTCGCCTTGGGAGGCGGAGTCCTCGTGTCCTTACCCTTAGGCTGAAAGGCCTGTCTCTGGGGATAAGGTGTCCGAGTCCTGGGTAAGACATCCTGTAAGTCCTGAATCCTGCTGATGGCATCCTGAAGGGTAGCCGGTCTGTTCGACAGGACTAGGCTACGAAGTGGCTCTGACAGCCCTTCCACAAACAAGCCAACCATCCGAGCTGCAGATAAATCAGGTACCAACCCCGAAATCCTCAAGAAGTCTGAAATGTATGTCTCTATACTCCCAGTCTGTTTGAGCTTGATCAGCTCACCAAAATAGGCCCAACCACTACACCAAAAGCTCGAACTGTTAGTGAGGGCGGCGTCCCAGGGTGTTAAGGGTGGGGTCTTAAGGCCCACCGGAGCATCTCGGGACGGGGACCCTCGCGCAGTCCCCCAATTACGCAGACCCCGGCAGCGTGTCAAGGCCCACCTGATCCTCAACAGGGAGGCTGCCCTAAACAGGGATATTACAGCCCACCACGCTCCGTGGGTCTCGACCTCGAGACCTCGGCTCTGATACCACGATGGCCCAACCACTACACCAAAAGCTCGAACTGTTAGTGAGGGCGGCGTCCCAGGGTGTTAAGGGTGGGGTCTTAAGGCCCACCGGAGCATCTCGGGACGGGGACCCTCGCGCAGTCCCCCAATTACGCAGACCCCGACAGCGTGTCAAGGCCCACCTGATCCTCAACAGGGAGGCTGCCCTAAACAGGGATATTACAGCCCACCACGCTCCGTGGGTCTCGACCTCGAGACCTCGGCTCTGATACCACTGTAATATCCCCAAAGGGAAATAACCAGTAATAAACAGAAATATGCCAGACAGATATAGAAAATACAATGCTGAACCAGATCATGGAACAATTACATATAGAATGCCAGAAAACTGAGCCATTTTATTAATCTGAAAGTACATAGAGAGGAGTACAAGAAAATCAGAATGAGGGCACCTATCCTTGCTCAAGGCAAGTGAAGAATCCTCTCAGAAAATAGGAAATGGCTACTACAGAAACTGCATCCCAGCTGCTGGAAGAAACTCCCGTAAACTGCTGCTGCTGGAGTGAACTGAAGCTAGGGGCTGATCCCCTTTCCGGAATGAGCTAAAAATCTACAGATCACCTATACTCGCTGCTCCGGACAAAACCCAGAAACCGTGAAGCAAATGGGCCACCTCCGAAAATCGCCCCCCGCAAACCCTCCCCACAAAAACGCCGAGCTCTTCGCAACGCCCTCGTGTTCAAGAACAATGGGCCGGGCAAAAGGGCCGAGGGCCGGGCAAGAAGGTCTCTTCGTACGAGATGACCTTATATCAAGGTCGAAAACACCGAAAAATGCTACCAACCCCCACAAAGACCCCACTCATCGACCGCGTTCCTCTCGACCGGACCGCGTCCTCTTCCGCAAATTGAGAGGAGATCTCGAGTCATACAAGGTAATACTGCCATTATCTTCGGTGCACCGCGCTCCTGCTGCTGCCAGACCGTCGTTAGCTCTTCGCATCTATGCTAGATTCGGCCAATATCTCTCGCACCGCAACTCAAAGGCCGGATTCCGATGTTATCTCTTCGCATCTAGGGCCGGATCTCGCCAATATCTCTCGTATCCGCAATTCTGCGCCTGATCTATCATCGTGCCTTCGTATCCGCGTCCTTCCTTTCTCCCCTCCGTCGAAACAAAAAGTCCTCACTCCAAACTGATCTGCGTCCTTCCTGCTGCTGAAACTGCGTTTTTCCTGCTAGATCTGCGCAGCCACTAGAGGGCTTCTTCCTCTCCGACTCTCCACCTGAAACTGCTACTGAAACTGAAAGATAGAACTCAGAAATTAACCTTACTAGGGCGGGTACTCGAAGTCCCCCGAAGCTAAGGGTGAAACCAGAAATAACCTTACCAGGGCAGGCACTCGAAGTCCCCCGAGGCTAAGGGTGAGATCTCCGACCGGAGACACTCGTGCACTAAACAGTGCTGCAGACCGACTAAACAACCGGCGTGCTGAAGTAGACAAAAGTCTAGCTCTCAATATCAATATCAAAATATGCATGCTCCAAATGAGGTGAGAACCTCTCCTTTTATAATGCCAAACTCCCTCCAAAACTTAACTCTCCTTTGACCTGCGCAGTTTACCTTGGGTCAGCGTGAGGGCTCCCCTCATATACGTGTGGACCCCCAAGGCCCCTTCTTTAAGTTATAACGTTAATCAACTAGGAAAACACTTTATTTTATAAAGTGAGGTGACTAAAGTGAGGTGACCCCTCTTATTTCTCACTTTATTTATTATTTCCAACTAAAGCGGCAAAATTAAACAAAAATGAGATATTCCAATTAGCAAGGCTAATTGGGAATATTACACCATGTAAAATATTGGTGGGAAACCTACTGTGAGCAAGAGGACGAAGGGGAACCTCCTCCATTCTCGGCCACACCAACTTGGAACTCATTCCAAGACAACATTAGGGAACAATATTACCCCGTGGGGAGCTATCAGGACAAATACATCCAATGGACCATGCTATGGCAGCAAAGGGATCAAGATGTGCATGAACTAACGAATTTGTTCCATACACTGGGCACAAATTTGGGTATTAAAGATTCAGAGAGACATTTGGTGCTCAATTACCATGGTTGCCTACACAAACAAATTCAGGAGGAAATGGAGTTCCTCAACATTACATCACTTGGCACGACATATCGCTATGCCACCAAGATTGAGCAAAAATTTAAGCAGAAGAAGTGAGACTTTGGATATGTGAATCCGAAGCCAGGGAAAGGTGCCCCTGAACTGCAGAACAAGGGTAAAGGCCAAAGCAGGGAAATTCATAACAACACCACTATTCCAAGGAAGGACCCAAGGAAGTGGTTTGAATTTCATAACAATCCCACTCATAGCACAAACAATTTTCAGGCCAAATAATCATTGGTGGCTGAATTAAAGGTACCTGAATCAAATGCATTTTCTAATCCTGAGTTAGAACCAAATAAAGGAAATGAAAAAAGGAAGAAAATAATTGATTCAAATCCCAGTGCCATTCTTGCCACCACCAAGATCTAGAGGGATGATCCCGAGGATCCAGAGGAGGGGGAGTGCCTCTTCCATTCATAGATGTGGATGGACGGTTCTCCACTGCAATTCCTTGTCGATAGCGGAAGCCAAAAGAACCTAATTTCAGTAAAGGTCATGAATGAGCTCACCTTTCCGACCATAGCACACCGACAACCATATACCATTGGGTGGCTTCACCCAAGGACAGATATCCACATCCGCCAATAGTGTCCCCTTCCGTACAACATCAAGCCATTCACGGATGAGGTATTATGTGATGTTACTCCTCTTAATGTAGCTAATGTACTATTTTTCCAATCATGCTCATGGAGGTGGCATGTTGTGTATGATTCTAGGCCTCATGCTATTATTATTACTTTTTGAAATAACTTGTACAAGATATCAGATGTAGTATCACCTCCTGTCATCTCTTTGACTACTACAAAACAATGCAGTAAGATTGTTTCCCAAACGAGGAAATTTATTTTCCTTACAACTAGCTCACAGGGAAAGAAGAATATTATGGCCACAACCTTTAAACATAGCTCCCCTACATGGCTAAAATAGATGGAAAAATTCATGGAGGAATACGAGGAAATTTTCTCCTCACTCACAGAGGTTCCTCTACACTATCAAGACTAGCACTCCATTGACCTGACC
This sequence comes from Pinus albicaulis, assembly GCA_034641835.2. Taxonomy (NCBI): domain Eukaryota; kingdom Viridiplantae; phylum Streptophyta; class Pinopsida; order Pinales; family Pinaceae; genus Pinus; species Pinus albicaulis. The sequence continues at coordinate 683,736,874 of CM076579.1, forward strand.
CCGACGCACTGCCACCTGATGTTGCCATACCTCCTGCAACTACACATACATAATCAACACATGTACTATCTGAGGCTAATAAAGAAACCAAAATTACTAAACGCATCCAGCATGTCCGCACATAGGTCCATGACATCTTCGACAGATCTAATACCGAGTTCAATAGACTTTGCCTCATCTCATGGAGAATCTCAATGCAATGGGTACTGTTGATTCCTAAGAAGGGAGGAATGATCCAGGTGGATATCGGTGGCCACCCACCTATTCCATTTGGACTCGCTTTTTACATTCAACACAAATCACTATTTTTAATAGGTTTTCGGGTCCTACACTCCCAGAGCCATTATGGAGGCTTAATGATCCAGGTGGATATTGGTGGCCACCCACCTATTCCATTTGAATCCCCACTATCAGTTCTTTCAGTTTTTAAGTTGCAGCAGATCTTACTATTTTTAGTAGCTTTTCGGGTCCTGAACTTTCGAACCTATTTTGAGGCCCTAAACAATTTTTTTAGGGAAAACCATAGCAACATGGGTACATGGACCGATGTTTCTCACATCGAAAGTTGTAATTCTTGGATATACCTTTCTAACAAGGTATGATACACGTCAAAAAGAGATCATATGTGGAAGTTACGTCCTCAGGAATTTGAAACACCAATTTACCCAAATGGGGCCCCTAGCTATTTTTATTTCCATTATGTCTGTAATCATATTTTAGTCTTTTTTTTATTATCAAAATGAAGTATTGTTTCCACTGCATATCTGAGTTTATCTCTATTTTTGTATTTTATTGTGTTCCTTCATAAATCCAGATCAGTGGTATCAGAGCGGTCTGCTCTTTCTCTATTTTTCTTTGCATTTCCCCAACACGGTCAGGGAATAAGGAGTTAGGGCTCGATCTGATTGAACCCTTGCAAGATCGGCCTCGCAAACCCTAAAAACCTCCCAAGGTAGAAGAAAATAAAGACGAGGGAGTAGGAGATCCTATCAAAATATTGCTCGAGGAGGCCCTCAAGAAACAAAGGAACGCGATGATGCATAAATTTGCTCAGTTCCTTCAACGACTGCCCAACTGTAGTGCATCTGGATCCAACAACTACTTTGGAGGTGTCGCTCCCTTCAAGGTATAGGTAAACTTTGACATTCATGTATTTGAAGGACAAATGGATATAGACGCCATATATAGATGGTTGAATTTGCTGGAAGGGTATTTCTTGGTCCATGATTTCTTCGTCCGAGAAAAGATTATTTTTGCACTCCTCAAAGCCACTCCGCATGTCAAAGACTGGCGGCAAGAGGATGAAACGCAACCATCTTCATTCGTACTGTGAGTAAGAGGATGAAATGCAACCATCTTCATTCTCGGCCATGGCCACTTGGAATTCGTTTCGAGATGGCATCAAGGAACAATATTACCTTGTGGGGATCTATGAGGACAAATACATCCAATGGACTCTGCTGTGACAGCAAAGGGATCAAGATGTGCATGAAATAACGAATTTTTTCCATACCCTGTGCAAAAAGTCGGGTATTAAAGATTCAGAGAGACATTTGGTGCGTAAGTATTGCGGTTGTCTACACAAACACATTTAGGAGGAAATGGATTTCCTCAACATTACATCGCTTGGCATGGAATATCGCTATCCCACGAAGATCGAGCAGAAATTTAGGCAGAAGAAGTGAGGGTTTGGATCTGTGAATCCGAAGCCAGGGAATGATGCCCCTGAAATGTGGAACAAGGGGAAAGGACAAAGCGGGGCAACTCAGAACAACACCACAATTCTGAAGAAGGACCCAGGGAAGTGGTGTGAATCTCGTAACAAACCTACTCATAGCACAAACGAGTGTCAGGCCAAAGAGTCGTTGGTGGCTGAACTAAAGGCACCTGAATTAGATGCATTTTTTGATCCTGAGTTAGAACCAAAAAAAAGAAATGAAAAAGGGAAGAAAATCATTGATGTGGATCCCAATGCCATTTTTGCGACCACCAAGATCCATAGGAGGGGGAGCGCCTCTTCCATTCACAGATGTGGGTGAAGGGTTCTCCACTACAATTCCTTGTTGATAGCGGAAGCCAAAAGAACCTCATTTGAGCAGAGGTCATGAAGCGGCTTGGCATACTGACCATAGCACACCCACAGCCATATACCATCAGGTGGCTTCACCAGAGAGAGATATTCGCATCCGCCAACATTGTCGCCTTCCGTACAACATCAAGCCATTCACGGATGAGGTATTATGTAATTTTTCTCCTCTTGATTTAGCTAATGTATTATTGGGCCGACCATAGTTGTGGAGGTGACATGTTTTGTATGAGTCTAGGCCTCGTGCTATGATTATTACTTTGAGAAATATCTTGTACAGGATACCGGAGGTAGTACCACCTCTTGTCATCTCTTTAACTACTGCAAAACAACGTAGTAAGATTATTTCCCAAACCAGGAAATTTATTTTCCTTACAACTCACTCACAAAGAAAGAATAATATTGTGGCCACAACCTCAAAACAAGGCTCCCTTGCACGGCTGCAGTAGATGCACAAAGTCATGGAGGAATACGAGGAAATTTTTTCCTCACTCATAGATGTTCCTCTACATTGTTAAGATAAGCACTCCATTGATTTGACCCCCGACACACCGCCGCCTGATGTTGCCATAACTCCTATAGCTACACATACAAAATCCACACATGTACTATACGAGGTTGATAAAGAAACCAAAATTACTAAAGGCATTCAACATGTCTTCCCACAGGTCCATGACATCTTCAAAAAATTTAATACCTAGTTTAATAGAATTTGCCTCATCTCATGGAGAATCTCAATGCAGTGGGGAAAATTTATTCCTAAGAAGGGAGGAATGATCTAGGTGGATATCAGTGGCCACCCACCTATTCCATTTGGACCCACACCATCAATTCTTGTATCTTTTCACATTCAGCACAACTTACTATTTTTAGCAGGTTTTCGAGTCCTGCACTCCCGAAGCCGTTTTGGGGGCTTAATGATCCAGGTGGATATTGGTTGCCACCCACCTATTCCATTTGAACCCCCACCATTAGTTCTTTTAGTTTTTAAGTTGCAGCACAACTTACTATTTTTAGTAGTTTTTTCGGTCCTGAACTTCTGTAGCCGCTTTGAGGCCCTAAACGAAGTTTTTTGGGAAAACTAGGAGCAACATGGGTCCATAAACTGATGTTGTTGACATTGAAAGTTGTACTCCTTATATAGATATTTCTAACGAGATATGATACACATAAAACAGAGATTTTATGCCGAAAGTACGCCCTCGGGAAGTTGAAACACCAATTTACCCAAACGAGGCCCATAGTTTTGGCGCTTCATCTCCTAGGGTTAGGTTTTTGGATGTTTAGAGTTATCCATTATTTCTCAATAATAAATAGGCCCTCAAGCCTCATTTTAAGATATTTTAGAGGTCTGTAGATGCCACATCTCTTCTAAGACATACGCTATCAGCACCCTTGCTATTTTTATTTCCATTATGTCTGTAAGAATATTTTAGTCATTCTTTTATTAATAAAATGAAGTATTTATTCCACTACATCTTTGTGCTTATGTCTATTTATATAATTTATTGTGTTCCTGCATAAATCTGGATAAGTGGTATCAAGGTGGTATGCTCTTTATCTGTTTTTCTTTACATGTCCCCAATACAGTCAGGGTATAAGGATTTAGGGCTTGATCTGATTGAACCCTTGCAAGATCAGCCTCGCAAACGTTGAAGACCTCCCATGGTGGAAGAAAATAAATATGAGGAAGCAGGATATCCCATTAGAATATTGCTCGAGGAGGCCCTTGAGAAACAAAGGAACACGATGATGGATAACTTTGCTTAGATCCTTCAACGACTGCCCACCTATGATGCATCTGCATCCCACAACCACTCTGGAGGTGCCACTCCCTTCAAGGTAGATGTAAAATTTGACATTCCCATATTTGAAGGACGGATATATGCAAACGCCATAGATAGATGGTTAAATTTGCTAGAAGGGTATTTCTCGTTCCATGATTTATCTGACAAAGAAAAGATTATTTTTGCACTCCTCAAAGTTGCTCCCCATGTCAAAGAATGGTGGGAAACCTACTGTGAGAAAGACGACGAAGGGGAACCCTCCCTATTATCTACCACACCCACTTGGAATTTGTTCCAAGACGGAATCAAGGAACAGTCTTACCCCACGGGGAGATACGAGGATAAATACATACAATGGACTACGTTGTGGTAGCAAAGGGCTTAAGATGTGCATGAACTGACGAATTTGTTCCATACCCTGTGCACAAATTTGGGTATTAAAAATTCATAGAGAGATTTGGTGCTCAAGTACCAGGATTTTCCACACAAAAACATTCATAAGGAAATGGATTTCCTAGAAATTACATTGCTTGGCACAACATATCACTATGGCACCGAGATCGAGAAGAAATTTAAGCAGAAGAAGTGAGAGTCTGGATCTATGAATCTGAAGCCGGGGAAAGATGCCCCTGAACCGCAGAACAAGGGGAAAGGAAAAAGTGGGGAAACTCTGAAAAAAACCACTGTTAGTCATCAGTATTTTTCACTTGTTAGTGATGACTAGTTCTCACAGCCAAGTTTTCTAGCAGTTGACCCAAAAATTTGTCATATTTTCCAACTGGGAAAACACCCATAAAACTTTTTTTCCCTCCTAATTTTCAGTCCACCCATGATGAGATGAAACCTCATTATCAAATCCTACCTTGCCTCAGCCATACTAGTCTGCCTATCAGCTCTAAAGAGATGATCCAAATCTGTTCAAAGAACCTCCCCTAAGTTAGGAAGCGGCGCTCTAAGGCATTTCACCCTTGGCAAACTATCCAAGAGCCAAAAACATCCATCTTTTATAGACCATTCATAACGGACCTCCCACTCTACTAATGAAGTCAGTTAGAGCCCTAAGTCGCGCCACTTATACACCCTTAAGTCTCAGCGATACCTTGACCATATTATCAAGCTGATTTTAGTTGTTTTACAGTGTTTAATAGATCTTTCAAGGACAGGAAACATGTCAGCATCTTAGAAGAAAATTCTTGGCTCCACATGAGAAGACAGCTGCTTCTAAATGTGATCTTGAGCCTAAGATGCATCTACAGGGCAAAGAGTTTCTCATCAAACTCTTGCAACCTCATTCGAGGCCTGAAAGGACAGTGGAAGAAAAAACAACACTGTCAAGGGCTGTTAACATCACATGGCTAAAAACCTCCTTCATCTATAAGCAGAGGGTTAAAGTGCCTCCTTCATTCATAAGAAGAGGGCCAAAGCAGGGACTGATTTCAGGTTTTGACTGACCAAGAGACAAATGGTAAGAGCAACAAAAGATACTGAAAGCTTCTGAAAAGGGAAAATCATGTCAAAGTTACAAAAAACTCACCTCCTTCACAAAAGTTGTTGTTGGTTAAAAGACAGGTCATGACACACGCCAATGATGTTAAATATATTTCAAAGGGTTATGGCAATAAGTTTCACAGCTCTAGAGTAGCATTCAAAGCCAATAAGGTACCTCACTGTTACATTCCAAGTGAAAAGAGAGTTGTAAAAGGAATCCCATTTTCAGTAGACAGAGGATGGAAAAGCATGACTAAATACAACTGAATTTTTGCACCCACAGACAGAAAAGGAAACTTAAAGGAAACCTAACAGTCAAGTCATTTTCACAGTAGGGCATCTTTTACTCCAAAGCAGCTAGAGCAGACACTTTAAATTCAAAGGTCAAAAGGGGAAAATATATCTCCTTGCAGAATGGAAAAAGATGCTTCATCAAACTTTGGGTGTTGTTGAGTGGATTCTCCATGTTGAAAATATCATTAAAGACAGCAGTGGCAGAGTTTCTTGTTTTAGAAAGCACATTGAAAATGCAGTAGGAGAGTTTTTGAAATTCCTAAACAAAAACTTTTCCATCGAGACAAAGGTCCTTACTGTGTTCCTTCTTTAAATATCCAACTCCACTCTGTCGAAAGATTGGTGCAAAGAGGGCGTGAAAGTATTTCATGGGCCTCCAAAAAACCCTCACAAAGAAAATGTTGAAGGGAGTTTGTTTTTTCAGCTATATAAGAGTTATTAACCATAGGCAAAACGTCATTTTCATTTCAAAACACAAGTAGCATTCGCACCTAGCCATCCACTGAAGAAACAAGAAAATTTCAAGCAAAATAACAGAGTTTTGGAGGCTTTAAGCCTGCGCGGCGTGCCTAGAAAAGTGTGCGGCGCATCTGGAACGCAATTTACAAAGGGCTATAACTATGGTGCGACGCGTCTGTGGTGGCGCGTGGCGCGCCTGTGCGCGTTGGTCCTGTCGGCCCCACAGTGACCCGACACCAACTCCTGCGTGGCGCTCTTTCACACAAACGCACCGCGCACATGCCAAAGCACTCAAAAGCCTCCAAAACACTTGTAAAAGCTGCTCAAACTCCTCAAGAAGCCTTTCATCGAATTTTAGAGGTATTTCTATGTGCCTCCCTTGGTTTTTCAAAATTACCAAGTGACGGAAGGGGTTAAAAACCACAGTTTGAGTTTTAGTTAAAAAAAAAAACGAGATTTTGCTGTGGTAATGGGACTAGAAGTAAAGCATCAAAAAAAGGTTGAATTTGCACTAGTATGAATAGCCATTGCATTTTCCCTCAAAACTGTGATGAAACAAAGTCAAAATCTGTCAGTTATGTGCATTATTGAAAACAGAAAGGAAAGATAAGGTGTTTTTATGGTGAGAACAGTGGGTCACTTTTCTAACACAATGATCATTCAATAAACACTTGTAACCTTCCAAAAATATCCTATGTATATTAAAGGGACAAAAAGTAGTGTTGTGCCTTTCAGTTCCATAAGGCAGAATCAGTAAGAAGGCTACCATTTACAGTTGGAGGGTGTGTGGGTCAAACTCGTGTGAGGAGCAGTAAAGCAAAGGGAGGGCAGTATTTTGTTAAAAGAGGAGTTTGTTGTGATTGAATACTACAGGATTTTTTTGACTACATCAAAAACAAAATAAACTCTATCCTTTTATCCTATTACACAGTGAATTTGGACTGTGTAGATGCCTTTGCAACTGACTGTCTTCATACTACTGAATTTATTGTTTAAGTGGCTCACAAAGAAGAAAAGGGTTTTGAAATAAAATTACTGTGTTTTTCCTTCCTCTAAAAAGACAAGGGTGTCTTATGTCCTCAAAACATCAAAGGACAGGGTACCCTTACCACAAAACACAAAAAAGAATCAATTTGATTATGTATCCTGATTAGCTGTGTTTTTGTTCTTGAAGTTTATTTGTTGAGTTGCATGCCAGGGGGAAAGGAATTTTTTGAAGGAACAGGGGTATTATACAAAAGGAGGGCATTTCACACAATCATTTGAAAACCAATTATACCTTGATCAAACTATGATTGACAATGACTGTGAGACAGAGTAGCAGGAACAGCATAACAGTGATGAATAAAGACGGGAAAAGGGGTAGGCCTATGATACATAACAACAGCATAAATATAATGAAGGGAATTCTCCAAAGCATGTGCTAGCTTCCTCTCCTAGGCAAGGGGCCATGACTTCCTCACCAAATCTAGAATGCCAAAACAACAAAGAAGAAAAATTGAGAAAAGCTCCAAACTACCCAAAGAGGGCGCCTGGTGAGAAAAAGGGAGAAAGACACCTCTAGACTTAGAATTTTGGGCCAAGATTCTAGAAATGTTTCTAGAAAGCCTTGAGGGAATTTCTCACAAAAATTGAGAAAATTTTGACACAATCTTGTTTTTTTGACATTTTTGGGTTTTTGGCCAAAACTCAGGGGCTTCGCCATTTCAGTTTGGGAGATCTTCATGGAAGGAAAATGGTATCATTGGATTCCATAATTTCAGGAGCACACCCTGAGCGAGTTTCAAGACATTTGGAGATCATTTTCTTCCTCGAAATGGCGAAAAACACTCACTTTTTCAACATTCTGCCCCGTCTATCAGCAAGGTTTATTTTCTGGTTTTTTACACACAGTCCTATTTTTGGAGGAATTCTAGGCATAATATTGGGAAAATTTTAGTGATTGCAGAAATTATACTCTTATAGCTTTCCAACGAGCTATCATGAGCCTCATTTTGACATCGGGAAGGCTGCCAAATGTTGCCAGCAAGTTAGGGAACCTTTTGCTGATGCAAATTTTGAATATTTTTGTAAAATTTGAACCTTTAAAAATTGCTTTTTCCAAATGTGCGTTTAGCTATTTTTGCACATTGAAAATGATGCAAAGTCAATTATTTTTCCTTTTTTAGCATTTTCTAGATATTTTATGAGATATTTTGTGCCTTGGGCTTTGCAAAGCCTCAAAGACAAGTTTAGATATTTTGATTAGGCCAATGGGAGAGCAAGTTGAACCATGAGGTTTTCCTCACTTGAGCCTATATATTCCAAAGGCTTTCATTGTAAAAGAAGGCTGAACTTGAGAAGAGAAGCAATATATGGTCATATAAGCTTTGGAAGAAATACTTGTCTTATGCTTTTGGATTGCCTCTTGGATGCTCTTGGATGAATGAAGAAGGATTGTTGTTGGATTCCATGACTTGGTAGAATGGTATAATGTCTCTTGCTTTGTTGTTGTCTTCTAGTTTTCATTCATGAATACATGTTTCTTGCTTGCTATAGATCAGTAGAGAAAAAATTTGAGATATGCCCATGGAGGCACCTCAAATTTCCTGAATCTTCATAGCTTTCATGTTTTCTTCTTCCTTAGTTGCATTAAAGAATTCTTAACTGCTCTTTAACAACTTGAGGATATTGTTGCTTGTTTCATTCATAGTTCTATACATGCTAAGTATTACTTACAGTATGCCCTGCTTACCTATGGCTAGCTATAGTTCCATCCATGAAATTTCTCTTTGACTAATTAGATTATCATCTTGTTGAACCAAGGAAGCCTAGTTTTGATCTAGCCCTTTGCCTAAAACTATGCAAATCTTGTTGTTCAAAGTGCCCAATAACTTGAAGTACTATTTTTAGGCATTCCAGAATAGTAATTTAAGTTGTTTGTCTTCCTTAAGTGTTTTCCCCAAAGTCTGATAGCCATTTCGCAAAGTTAGAGGGTCTTATACTTCTATGCATGGCTTGAATGTTTATTTCTATGTATTCATTAGCTTGTAGTTACATTTTTCATTATTAATGGTTTTCCCTACCATGTTTATGTTATCTATTGAACTAGTTATGCTTGAAACTCTTTGTTGTTCACAAACTTGATGTCCATTTACCCCATTTTGCCCAAAGATCCTTTCTACCTTGAATCAAATCGGCCCTTCAACAGCCTTGTATCACCGTCTGATAGCTTTCTTGACCTTTTCGACCCCATAGCCCAGTTGATCTGACATCTTGTTACCTATTTTATATCTTTGATCAGTTTCATCCCTCACAACTTAAAAAACCAAAAATCTTACTTCATAACTAGCCTAAAATAAGAACACAATAAGAAAACACACAGATATCCCTTACACTTATAGAGAGAGCCCTCTCTGAGTCTAGCAAGGCTAGGTCCTTGGGCTCCAAAGCTTGGTTTGATGTTACACTGTCATTTGGATTCCCAATCGGCCGAATCATGGGACACTAACAACCACTATTCCAAATAAGGACCCAGGGAAGTAGTGTGAATTTCATAACAACCCCACTCATAGCACAAATGATTTTCAAGTGAAACAATCATTGGTGGTCGAACTAAAGGCACTTGAATCAAATGCATTTTATGATCCCGTGTCAGAACCAAACAAAGGTAGTGACAAAAGGAAACAAATCATTGACGTGGATCCTAGTGCCATTCTTGCCACCACCAAGATCTAGAGGGAAGATCCCTAGGATCCAGAGCAAGGGGAGCGCCTCTTCTATTCACAGATGTGGGTGACGGGTTCTCCACTACAATTCCTTGTCGATAGCGGAAGCAAAAAGAACCTCATTTCAGCAAAGGTCGTGAAGCAACTCGCCCTACTGACCATAGCACACCCATAGCCATATACCATCGGGTGGCTTCACCTAAGGAGAGGTATCCACTTCCGCCAATAATACAGGCTTCCGTATGGCATCAAGCCATTCACGGATGAGGTATTATGCGATGTTGCTCCTCTTGATGTAGTTGATGTACTATTGGGCCAACCATACTTGTGGAGGCGACATTCTCTGTATCAGTCTAGGCCTCGTGCTATTATTATTACTTTGAGAAATAACCTGTACAGGATACTGGAGGTAGTACCGCCTCCTATCATCTCTTTGACTACTGCAAAACAACACAGTAAGATTTTTTCCCAAATGAGGAAAATTATTTTACTTATAACTCACTCACAAGGAAAGAGGAATATTGTGGCCACAACCTTGAAACAAGGCTCCTCTGCACAGCTATAGCAGATGGAAAAATTCATGGAGGAATACGAGTACATTTTCTCCTCACTCACAGAGGTTTCTCTACATTTTCAAGACAAGCACTCCATTGATATAACCCTCGATGCACCGCCGCCTCATGTTTCCATACCTCCTGCAACTACACATATAGAATCCACACATGTACTGTATGAGGCTAATAAAGAAACCAAAATTACTAAATGCATCCAGTGTGTCCACCCACAGGTCCATGACATCATTGAAAAATCTAATACTGAGTTCAACAAAATTTGCCTCATGTCATGGAGAATCTCAACGCAATGGGGACCACTACTTCCTAAGAAGGGAGGAATTATCTAGGTGGATATCGGTTAAATAAGATAAATGACTAATGTAAATGATACATTTGTGATCACAAATGACGATTAAATTTTGATTATATATGACTATTAGTAACTAATCTAGAGTATCTTATAACATGACCAAAATTTAGTCATATTTATTTGGTCATTAATCTATTTCTAATGATGAATTGAATTTGCATATATATGACTATTAGTAGCTGATTTATATTATCTTATAATGAACCAACATTTTCTTCATATATATTTGGTCATTAATTGGTTTTCTCGAGTGATCATGTAGTATTATAGTTTATTGTGCATTTGTTAATTCATTGTGGCAATTAATAACTAAATCAATGACTAAATTAATGACCAAATTTATGACTAAATATACTAATATATGATAAAATTGAAACAACCAGTTAATGATTAAGTTAAATACGACTAAAATTTGGTTGCATTATAAGATACTACAAATTAGCCACTAATGGTCATTAACTGAAAAATGGTTGTTTATATGAAAATTTTAGTCATTTTTTTAGTAAATAATGATGCATATTGTACCGATGCAACACCATGAATCCAATTAAAAGAAGGAAATATTGAAATTTTCCATGAATATAATGAGTTAAATTCAAAGCTCCTCAATCGAGACCTGGTCCACAATGATCAAATATAAAAAAATTCTTAGAGGAGCAAGAAATAGTGGTTTTTTTTAGCTCATTAGTTGGTGGGTATTTGATTTTGAATTTTTCGCCTGCAAGAATTTTTTATCTTTTTCTCACCAGTTACTGATTTTAGTTCTGACTCAGGTCTCATAAAGCAATCCAGTTGAGGCACACAAGTTGGCAAAAATTGTGGCTAGTCTAGCGCCATCAAGTTATTTATTTACATAAAAAATTAGAGATAAATGTTACAAGAATATAACATTATTCTCAATTAAAATTAAAGGTTAATAAAATGCATTATGTAGAATAATTTAATTTTAATATCCACTACATTAACTATATATTAATTTAGTTACCTCTAAAATGGTTGCATAAAGTAATTGATAAGTGAGGAATGAAACAAAATTGTTTTACAAAATAGTGGCCATAAAGTGTGTTACATGGGGAAAAATACAAATCTTAATTAATATTTATGTAGTAATGACAAATTATACTCTATTCAAAATATAGTCTACCAATAATTCTACCCCTACACTTATTGTTTTCATCGTTGATAATTGGATTTCATTGGTGTACTAAAAATTCTTGTCATTTTTTTGTACTACATGATCAGGAGGAAGCCATGGACATAGGACGTGGATGATGTAGAATTACTAAATATAAAAAAGGAAAGTCAATAAAAGAAGATATGATAGTGGAATCTGCAGATAAAATACATATAAGAAGACAAAGCAACATCAACCAAAGGAGAAAGGTCTTTATGAGTACCGACATACTACAACATAGAGAGAAAGTAATTATTTTTTTCCATGATGTCTTTCAGGTCGAAATTATTGGTTAAAAATGCATAGGAATAATGATTAAATGTGATTCTATGATCAACAGAAATTTTTGAAAATTAGGGTCACCATGTGGGACAGGGATGTTGGATACTTATCTTGTCAAAATTTTGGCTCGATGTATATACTTAGGGTCATAATTTGTTTTTTCAACTCTGAATGAACATGATATCAATATGTCTCAAACATGTACCTCAAGCATTGTAAACTTGGATTGAAATTTATCTCATTGGATTGGGCTTCACCAAAAGTGAAGAAGATGTTAACCTCTATCACATTGTGGTAGATGGTAAGTTTATTACTGTTGTTTTATATGTTGATGATTTAATATTGAAATATACTGAGCAATCAATTTTCTCTTGCAAACAGGATCTTGCAAGTGAATTTGATATGAAAGACGTGGGCCTCATGCGTTACGTACTCGGGTTCAATGTATGGCAGGGTGATGGTGAATTGTTTGTGTCTCAATGAAAGTATGCTAATGAGATACTTCAGATATTCCACATGGATAGTTTTAATCCCATGGACACACCGCTAGCTACAAAATAGAGGAAGGACAATTCCACCTTAGGTGAAGAGGTTGATGTTATCATTTATAGGAAGCTTGTGGGTTCATTGATGTATCTTGTGAACACATGACCTGACATGTGTTATGCATTCAACTATCTTAGCCAAGCGATGTTTAGGCCTACCAAATTATATTTGAAGGTAGTATAAGATGTGTTACAGTACCTTAAAGGAACTAAACAATATCATTTATGGTATAGATGGAAAGAGGGAGTGAAGCTGCAAGGCTTCACTTATGCATACTAGATAGGCAGTTCATTCGACAGGAAAAGTAAATCAGGTGATATCTTCAGTGTTGGATTTGCAACTACTTTCTGGTATAGTGATAAGGAGAGGCTATGGCACTCAACTCAGCAGAGGTTTAATATATTGGTGTAATTCAAGAAACATGGGAAACAATGTAGATGAGGAAAATACTTGTGGGCTTATTTAGTCAAGATATGGATTTGACAGTGATATATTATGATAATTAGAGTTATATTAATCTCTGTAATAATCTGGTATTTCATGACAAGTCCAAGAACATTGATATCTAATATCATCATTTGCATGACTATGTGAAGAGGATAATTATGTTACTATAGTACATTCCAACTAAGGGGAAAGATGTTGACATCATGACAAAGGAATTTTCAAGAGACAAATTTAAATTATACAGGTACAACATAAGGGTGGTGGAAAAGCCATCTCTTGCTAAGAGGGAGCATTAAAAAAATGTAGCAAGAAAGGCTTGATTTGACATTACCCTTATTCAAATTGAGTAAAATTTATTTTCTGAATCAGCATGACAACTTGGAGGCAGCTAACTAGTGTCATGTGCATCTTGTCACTGAGTTAGCTTAGTAAATTTTAGTTAGAGGGTTGGGAGTTTAGTTATGCATGTGTGATTACTAAATTTTAGTACTCCATTTTAGCTAGTGCATGCAAGGAATTTGAATTCCTCAAATGACATGGAGATGATAAGGAAGAGTAAGATTAGTTGTAGACTATCCTTGACTGTACAGGTGTTGCATGCATTCATTGATCAATCCTTGGGAATTGCACAATAAATTTGGTAGAAATTCCTAAAGAATAATGGTTAATTTCCTCAGGATTTTCACAAGGAAATAGGAGGATAGGTGAGATGATTTTTTTCTGAGCATTGGCCATATTTTTTCATTAAGAAGAGGGAACAATTATTCTTTTTCTAGTTGAGCCGAAAGCTAGAACTACATATTGTAATAGGTTCTCTACTAATTTTATTACTCCAAAGAGTCTTGAGGGTTTTTTCCCAGTTCGGCTTGCCTAGAAATCATTGTGTATTTGTCGTTTTCCTTATTGCATGACTTTTCATGTTGTTCTAAACTATGAATTTCATTTTGCAAATCAATAGAGTAGAATTTTGTCTCTTGATTTTAGAATAAATTTCCTCGGAAGTTCTAATTATATCAAATTTCTACAATGTGTTATCAATTATCAATGGCTTCAACACCATGGTATAATATTGTTTGATATGCTCGCATTGTTTAGCCTACATTTAAAAAACTATTGGTAAATGAAACTAGTATCAGTCTTCATAATTGCATTTGAGTCATGATGTAATGCATATTTTAAAAGAAGAAAAGGAAAATTTATTATAAAAGGGAAATTATTTATATACATGGGTTTCATACTTTGTTCATTTTATTTCTAGGTCAGAGAACCCATTGTGTGCTTCTATGGTTTGTGTCATGATTCTTATTCCTTGTCGTCATGTAATTGACCCTTCTTGGGCATTGTATTTCAAGAAAGAAATTTGTATTGAGTAAAAATTTTCATTTATGCCTCATCCACCAAGTTAGACCCAACAGAAGGAAATTTGACATCATTAAGGGAATTCGACCACCTTGAAGACAATAAATAAGAATCAATTTGACCTTTTTTATCATCCATCCATATAGATTTTGATCTACAATGAGAAGAGTGTGTGAAGGAAAAAAGAGAAGATACAAATTTCTTAAATAAGGAGACGAATCCCTAGCGAGGAAGGAAGGAACGAAGATCATTTTTCTCTTTTTTTACCAACACATGAAAAATTTCAGGAGTTGCGGGATGACCAAAGTTGCATGTCTACAGTAATGCCAAATGTTTTGATGCAGTAGGGTCGAAATCTAAATTTGATGCAATATTCAAGAAGTTTGAATTTAATCGACCTCTGAATGTTTTCTAACTATATTGGAGGCTAACTTGGTGAATTGGAGGAGGTTTGTTTTCTTGGTCAAAGGTCTTGGTTGTCACATTTTATTTGGTTTGAATGGAAGAGAAGAATAATTTTTGGTTTTCCCCTAGAAGAGGGGTTTTTCCCGTGGATGAGAGCCTACATCTTGTGTCCTTGATATTTATGCTCATGTTTTGGCAGTTTATTGATGATAAGAGGATAAAATAAATAAATTAAACTAATAATTATTTCTAAGAAATCATCAGTAATTATAAAGATAGTAAAATCTTTCTTCCTTTTTATTTTCTAACACAGTTTCAATACTAAGGTTAATAAAAATTAAAAAGGCAGCGGAAATATCAATACGTATGATGATCTTAAGGAATTATTCTAGAGAAGTATTTAAGTAAGAAGAAGAGGAGTCTCATTATTTTAATTTTGAAGATATATTAAAGTATTTCATCTTCTAGGAGGAAGGAAATCATAGTTATCTAGATGAAGAAAATCATATCAAGTAAGGGTGACATTGACAAATATATCTATGACATCATCAATAAAACATGAGAACAAAATTCAACGTGCCTCTAACATTAGATCATGGAAAATAAGGATGGATCTCGTCCTTGAAAAGAATAAGGTATTGGAATTAGTACAAGTAAAATTCAAGAAACCCACATATGATGTTGGAAAGGAAAAATAAAAAGAAACTTGCATTATTCCCATGAATCTAATTGTGGATGGAGTTAAATAAAACTTGATTCCCTACATATCTACACTAAATTCTTCAATAAAAATCTGTGGAGTTCTCTCCAATTTATTGACAATCAACAATATTGGACAAGTGAGAAGCTTACATAATGAACTTCGAACAATCAATATGACAAAATATGATATAGTATCTTCCTGTTTTGTAAGAATTCCTTGTATAAGATATTAACTACAAGCAATTTGTGACATAGTCTAGGAATACAAAACCCTTGGAATGCCTTTGTATTTGGAACTAGTAGTTGGAAGAATTATCCATATTTGAAAGAAATGTTGTTTTCTTGTATACAAGAAGAAGCTCATCTTTCCATGACAAGAGTTAAGAAGGAATATTTAGAAAATACCTATAATTCCTACTCCACTAATTTCAAGAAGAAAGGAGGAAATAAGAAGTTTAAAGGAACAAGGAAAAAACATGAGACTGTTGATCTCTCTAAAATATAATGTTATCATTTTCACAATATGGTACACTATAATCCTAAGAACTTGAGGAGATAAGGAGACGAAGCTGCAATTTCTTTTGATGATAATCCTCCAACAAGTCTAAAATTGAGGATTTTAAACTCAAGGACTTATTCAATTAAGTCTCATATATCCTTTTCTTGTAGTATAGGTTACTATTTTATCTCTTGTAAAGTTTCTCTTATGTTAGACTATAGGATCAATATTTATTTTTTATTTGTAGGGTTTATATATTTAATATGTTTTGTCAGAAAATTTGTGATTTTTTTTAATAGTTAAAGTAATCCCTCACAAGAATAGATTGACATAAGATGACGAGGGAGCTTCCCCTTTTTCACAAAAGATAACTATCTTGTTCTTTATTTCATTTTTCATTGTTGATTTCCTCTATATATATATATATATATATATAGCATCATTTTTATTTCGTGTTTTTTATCCTTTCTCTTTTTTTCTCCTTGGAAGGAAAAATTGTAGGTATACTATAAAGAATTGTCGCAGTAAGGATTATGGCTAAATTAAAAAAGAGACTCCAAAAGGAGAAATAAGCTTTATTGCATAGAGAGATGATAAATCAGAAACCCTACAAGGTTTGTTAAAGGAGAAACTCAAGATCTGTATAAGGTTTCATGACTTGGAGCAAGACTTCATCATACAAGAAGGTTTGATTATTTTATCTTTAATTTCTCTATATTACTAACTCTCTCATTGGTTAAGGATTTTAGAATCATAAATATTCTTATTGTTTAGGATGATTGATTAAATAAACCCTTATCATATTATCTATATTTTTCTTACTCTGGTAAAACCATAACCTTTAGGGCTCACTATAAAAACCCTAACCTTTCAAGGTTTTTTGATAATATCTATAACATATAATGAATCCTTAGCTTTTAGGGTTTGATGAATTAGGGTTATAAAAAAACCCTACTAAAAATTACTGCAATATCATAGGAATGAAACCCTAGGTGTATATGTTTCTGTATGGTTAAACCCCTAACTTGGTCTAGTTTTTGTACGTATAATGTTTAATTTTTTACAATGGTATGTAGCATTTGTGGAAAAAACCTTCCATGGGTTGTTATATATCTCTAGGGAATATAATTCTATCCCTAGGTGTAAATTCTTCTGTACAATTAAATCCCTAACAAGGTTTATGTTCTAAATATCTAAGGTTTATTTTCTTGTTTGAAGTTTTTGATAACCATAGATGATGTAAATTTGATAAAATGTTATTGATAATGTTAATATATATATATATATATGTATATATATATATATATATATATATATATATATATATATATATATATATATATATATATTATCTGTGTGTGTGTGTGTGTGTGTGCGTGGTTATACTTATTGTTGAGATTTGTAGGTACATAGTTTTCAAGAGATTGTAAAGTTGTAACCATACCTAATGTTAGGCATAATGGGAAGAGGAAACTATAAGAGCCTTGATGACATCAAATTTTACATTGATAAAACAAAGATAACCTTATTCCCATATGAAAACAAGAGGAATGATGTCTTGGAAGGTCAAAATTCTTTGATGACATGATGATGAAAAAGAAAGATCCTATGAGGCTAAAAAGTTGTTGATGAATTTATCCTTCATAATTGAAAAAGAGGACTTGATCTTGGAAACCTCGTAAATAAAGGATGATATTAAGGAATGGATAACACATTGTTTATGGTTACCCTTATTAGATGAAGTCTTGAGCAAAAGAATCAGTTGTTTTGAGAAGCTTTGAAGTTGAGTTAGAAATTGGAGAAGAAAAATGTTTTTGGATACCATGATTACCTGAGAAGCATACAAATGATTGATTTACATGTAATTTGTGTTAGCATATCGATAATAGGAATATATATATTGGAAATGATTAGGGTCATGAAACTAAAGTATGTTCAAATGGTTGAACTAGTAGCTGATGTGTTTATCCCTCAATGAAAAGGCTTGAAGCATGTTTCGATTAATGGATATCTATAATTTGGTTGAGAAGGAGTGATGAGTACTATCCATTCCCTGTATAATGGTACTTGGGAGGACATATTGGCCTAGTTGATATTAAGATCTCATGTTGTGGTTTGGACTTGATAATTTCTACATCCTAGTGTGTGATGGTATATTTTTCATGTGGAGCTCTATTTGTGTTTACCTTGTCGAGATACTTGATTCCATAAGCGATGGTGTCAAATTATGGAAGCTTGGATGGTATCTATAATGATACCAAGTCTGTAGCCTAGTGGTACCTATAGTGGCATGTCGCCTGATGACACTTTAGTCCTTGACAGTGTCTTGGATCCTTGTATTATTGTCTTCCAAATGACACTTGTATCCTTAATTTGATGGATCATCGAAGTAGTGCCATTGACACTTCGATACTTGATTTTTTGGATACCCTGAAAGTTGTGGTATCCCTAATATTTCGTATGTTTCTATGCTCTTCTTGCAACATTTCCATTTGAGTTCAACCTTGTATTAGTTGAACAATTATGAATACCTCTATAGTTAAGAGGGAATGTTGAGAAATGTAACTAGTATCAGAATTCATAATTGCATTTGAGTCATGATGTAATGTATTTTTCAAAAGAAATAAAAATAAAATTTATTGTAAAAGTAAAATTATTTATAAGCATGGGTTTCATTCCTTCTTCATTGTATTTCTATGTCAAATCACCCATTGTGTGCTTCTAGGGTTTGTGTCATGAGTCTTAGTCATTGTAATAATCTAATAAATCCTTCTTAGGATTTTTATATCAAGAAATAAATTTGTAATTGAGTAAAAATTTTCATTTATGCCTCCTCCACCATGTTCGCCTCAGTAGAAGACAAGTCAACCTCATTAAGTAAATTTGACAATCTTGAAGAGACTCTAAATAACAAGGAATTTGACCTATTTGGTCATCCATCCATCACGAGTACTATATGTAATTAGAAGAAATATTGAAGGCAAGAAGAGAAGGTAGAAAGCTCTTAAAGAAGGATGATAATCCCTAGTGAAGAAGGAAGTAACCCTAGTGAAGAAAATGGGCTTGTTTTTCTCCTTTTTTTCCCACATTTGCAAGATTTCAAGTGTTGTAGGAGGGATAAAGTAGCAAGTTTGCATTAAGGAAAAAATTCTTGAGGTATAAGGGATGAAATATGAGTTTGATGCAGTATTGAAGTTGTTTGGCTTGAGTTTATTTCTAAATTTTGGCTAGCTACCTTGGAGATTGACTTGGTGGATTGAAGGATGTCTTTTGACTTCATCAAAAGTTATGGTTGTCTCATTTGATTTCGTTCTAAAGGAAGAGAAGAAGAATTTTGGGTTTTCCCCTAGAAGAGGGGATTTTGCTTTGGTGGAGAGCCCACATCATGTGTTATTGATCTTCATGTTCATTTTTTGGGAGTTTCTTAATGATAAGAAGATAAAATAAGACATAAAAGAAGTTAATAAATATTTCTAAGAAAACGAAAGTAATTATCAAGATAAGGAAATATTTATAACTTTTGATTTTATAATAACAAATAAAGCTTATAACAAATGCAGCATAGGTTAGTGTGGTCATGGGAAGATAAAATTGGGTTTAGATTTTCTTGAATATACATATTTAAATATATAATAAACAAGATAATTAAAAGCCTTTCTTATGTGTTTTTTAAGACAATTTAGATGTTTCACAATTTAGACTCTCATAAAAATTAGCCTTGCATGTAAAAGTGAAATCTCCTTATCAAATTAACATATAAAATTACG
Organism: Pinus albicaulis; assembly: GCA_034641835.2. Classification (NCBI taxonomy): domain Eukaryota; kingdom Viridiplantae; phylum Streptophyta; class Pinopsida; order Pinales; family Pinaceae; genus Pinus; species Pinus albicaulis. Next base: position 683,756,800 of record CM076579.1, read on the forward strand.
TTGAATGCATTCACTATAGCATAAGGATTCGAATTAAATGATAGTTTTTGAAAAAATATTTCACTCGCTAGGATGGGACCAAAGATGAACTGGAGAATAAAATTAATGTAGATAATATATTTATGAACGTTAATAGGGATTTTTCATCGATGGGTTAATGGAAAAAATTCTTAATTTAGAGTCATAGGATACCCTTAGGACCATCAAAAACTAGGGGGAACCAAAATTTGGATATTGCTAAAAAAATTCGGTGGTGTTGTAGCTGATACAAAAAAACAAGAAGAAAAGAATATCCTCATTTTCTAGAATTGGGTTGTTGGTTTTGAAAACCACCAAGAAAATTCATGACTAGAGATAAATTTCATGAGGTGGAAATGAATTAAGGAAGAGTACAAGATATAAAGGAACTCTAGATAAGAAGAGAAGGATAGTGGGAGAGAAATATTGTACCTACACCAAAAATTTGGCAGGACTTTGCTAAGGGTCAAGCAGGTGTGAAAAATAAACTATGTTGCACAAGTTTCTGGTACGCAGGTACGTACGTGGGAAAAAGTATCCAGTATGGCTAGAATATTTACCCAAATTTACAGGAAATGTCGAGCTGGGAGCAACAATAATATATTAAAATTTAATATATATTAAAAGTGAAAATAAAACAATTTATTTATTTACATTCAAAACTTGCCAATTAAATTGCATCCTGCAGATTCCATATTGCAATGAAATATGTAAAATATTTAACTTTGAAACACTGCCAAAAAAAAAAATAAAAAAAAAATCAAAATATTAATCCGTCAATAGCTTTCCAATGAAATTCCTTGCCAGCAAAGAAAGGTGCGGAACTCCTCAACCGATTATTACTTGATTATTATGTGATTTCATGCAACACTATATTATATTCAAGTTTGGGAATTTATAAAATGAAACCTACTAACACACTACTCTTTATTGTTCTAACCATCATTGTAATTTTTTGAATCTTACCATTAAATCTTAAAGATACTCTTCAAGAAAGTAGACTTATTTGCAATGGTTGAACTTCAATATTTTCAACAGAAGTTGCCAAGGAATGATTGGAAATTGTCTATATTTTGTTGAAACCTTTGCTACATCTCCACATATCTATCACTTTATAGATCCCATGTATTCCATCCCCATGATCTATCATGTATCACTTAGAAAATAAAAAAAATTTCACTTCTTTGCTCAAAATAGGTACCTGAAAGGTGAAAATATGCTCAAAATAGGTACCCAAAGCATCAAAATTTGTTGTAGTGAACCTCCTGAAAAGCTCCAAAGTACCCTTTGAATCTCCTGGTGAATTTGGAAAGTTTCCTATAAGATCCCAAGCTCCCAGGAGCACGGTAGCATGGTGTACGTGCTCTCTAATGGCTGGGAGCGGTACCCGTGTTACTATGAAAATAAATGTTATTATTTTTTTCTTTTGGTAGAAAGTGGTGGAGCTCAAGGAGAACTACTTATAATTTTATTTCATGGCTGAGAGTAACGTGGAATACTTTAATATATATTTATGGATCTCGTATATAAGTATATCATTACATGCTGATGAATTTGTATTAAATTACATCCATTCTATATTTCCGAACTACGAGTGGTTTTAAGTAGGAAATTTAGTGTAATTATTATTATTTTCATATAATAAATTTATTAGTGAATGGATGATATTTACTAACATGTATGTAATGAATTTATTTTATATACATGTGTAGATTGGGACTAACCTATTGCAGGTAGGAAAAAGGAACTGAGGGAAAAGATATTGTTAAAGGGTTTGAATAGGAACACTGATGAGACCCAACCATAGAAACTAGTACATTAGTGGGCATGAACAATTAAAAAAAATTTGGTTGAATATAACTGGTTGAAAACAAATGGAATTATTGTTAGAGTATTTGTGCTTTTAGTAGTTGTACAAAAGTGAAAATGTGCATGTGTATAATATATACATATGCATATATGTTTGAATGAAAGAGTTACATAACATAGTAAATATTAAAGACAATTAGAAATTAGGATAATATTCTCAAGTTAGTTGTTGCAAGCCATGTAAAGGAAGAGAACCTCGTCGATTGGCGAAGTGACAAATGGTCCTCACAAATTTACTAATATGGCCTAAAGATTATTCCTAGTGGTCTCCCATGATAGGATTCATCCAGGTCCCTAGCCTAGTTGGGGTTTGTTAAACTAAAATAATAATTACAGATTTAATACAAAGTTACTATTAGAACCATACAAAAATTGTAGTAAATTTTTTTTTATGTGCACACGAGATCAATGAAAATAAGAGTGATTCCTTAAACACTAGAGTAGCCTTGATAAAAATCGAAAGACCCCACATGAAATTCTAACTACATGTTCATAGAATAAAGAATAGTTACCAATTTCACCCGAATCTGGCTAATAAATACGAAAATTTGTTAGTTCGATCCGAATACCATATTACTTGATCAAATTGGATTCATGGTGAAATGAAAAATGACATGTGTCAAAATTGGGCATCCTAGCCTGCATCCTACTGAGCCTTTAGTTGTCTCCCCCTTGATGCCCCTGCTCAAGTGGGATTCCCCACACTCATCCCATGATCCTGAAGTAGTGGATATACATGATTCATTGAAGAATACAATTGGCAATGATATTTACTCCATATTACAAAACTCGTTTCTTGATTTGGATGCCCTCACTATCTTCGAAAAGGATCCTCCAGACCCTTAGCCTTCCATCTCCCTAGCCTTTGCATCTAATATCAAAGTTAGGAAAACATATAAGTTGATCTCTAGGAATTTTAGAGGTTTTCATAAGACCAAATCCCTACTCTAGGGGGAGTTATTTGACCTGAGGGATGTTCTTATTTCTGCAACTGAAGACTTCGGACCCTTAGAGAAAGCACCCCTGATGGCGTACCTAAATTAATTATACTTTATCACTTAATATTAGGAGGGTGGGTGACCCCTCAAATCTATTATTCCTTCGTGAGATGCTCTCTAATGTTCAACCATTTGTGGTATTTTTTCAAGAAACTCTATGTGCTAGATCTCTTGCAATTAAAACTATGTTTAGCATTTCTCCTACCTAGAATGATGTGGGTGTTGATTCTATTGGATGGGCTGGTGGAATGTTGGTAATGTGGAACACTCTATTGGTGAATTTAAAGGCATATAAATTTTTTGGGGGAATTTTCCTATATGGAACTTTCAGTGGGGTATCCGGACATATCTTTCTTATAAATCTATATGCCCCCTCTTAGAATCGTGTGGCTTTCTGGGAGAGGATGAAACAATATGGGATTTTATCCATTAAAAATATTATGGTGTCGGTTGACTATAATTCGAAAATGGCTACTAATGAATCATGGGCGATGAAAATCCATATTGATCCACTTGCGGAGAAAATTGGGCAATTATTTTATGACTTGGGAATGATGTATGTTAAGCCCTCCCCAGTGGTTCCAACTTGGACAAATCGGTGCAAAGGTCCTGAGTAAATTGATAAGATCCTAGGAAATATGAGATCTCGTGTGATCTCATTCTCCCCGTCTTATCACATGGCCATTATTTTATCATTGTGCCATGAGAAAATTACTACAGGGATGCCCTTTAAATTTAATCGATTATGGTTATTTCATCTTTCTTTTAATAAGCTGGTTACAAACTTTTGAAGGAGGGACGAACCTAATGAGGGATTAATGGGCTGGGAAAAGTTGGTGAGTAAGCTTAGGTGGTTAAAGGCCATTGCAAAGAAATGGGAACGGATGAAGATACAGGGATTAAAAATGGAGTTAAGGAGTATCTAAGATAAATTATCTCAGATTTATAAGGATATGATGAATGATCCCCCAGACTCCCAAGTATATTATATCCTTGAAAATCTTGAAGCTCGAAAATTGGAAACATTAAAAATACAGGAAACATCTTGGAAGCTCAAGAGCAGAATTCAATGTTTGAAGGAGGGGGATTTGAATACAAAATTTTTTCACAAGTGTGCAAATTTCCGTCAAAATAAAAATGAAATCTAGGGGATACAGGCTGCAGATGGATCAACAAAACACACAACAAAATATATTCAATAGGAGGCATACAATCACTTCTCTAATTCCTATAAAGCAGACCTGGAGATTGACCATCACTGCCAGACATGGATACTCGAGCACATGCCTCGTATGTTTGATCAAGAGGAAAATGATATCATGGAGCCCTATCTCAAAAGGGGAGATAGAATTTGAACTTAAATCTTTTGCACATGATAAAAGCTCGGGGCCGGATGCCTGGCCGGATAAATTTTATTTAAAATTCTATGAATCACTAGAGGATGAATTGCATCCAGTGATCGAACAGGTCTATGTGATGGGTTTTGTCCCAAGGGACATGAACTCTACCTTCCTGGTAATGATTCCTAAATATTCTGAACCCAAAAATTTTGTTGATTTTATGCCTATTGCATTATGCAATGTGGTGTACAATATTACTTCAAAAATCATTGCAAATGGAATGTGTGGGGTTCTATATTCATTCATCTCTGATGATCAATATGATTTTTTAAAATGGAGGTCGATACACGACGCAGTAGCTACTACACAGAAAGGAATGCACACAATTCATGAATATAAGAAGGAGGATCCTATAATGAATATTGACATACACAAGGCATATGATTCAGTGTACTATTCCTTTGTTAGAATTACTCTCCTCAAGGTGGGATTATCTATGTCTTCTATTAGATGGATAATGACATGTATATGCTCTGTTAGATATGTTGTCCTTATTAACGGTCTGACATCCGACTTCTTCATGGCTGGAAGAGGCCTTAGGCAAGGGTGTGCTCTGTCCCCTCTCATTTTTATTCTCATAATGGATGGTTTCAATAATCTAATGAGGATGGAAAAAATGTTGGTTATTTTAGAGGCTTATTGTTCTCTCCCATGGTATGCATTACTCACTCTCTCTTTATGGATGATTTGTTGGTTTTGGGAAAAAAAAGTAGGAATAAATGGTTTTACCTGCACTTTATGCTTACCCGGTTTGGAGCTTCTATCGGAATGTACATCAATAGAGGGAAGTCCATCTTATTGTATGACATGGGTGATATGGATGAAATAAATTTCATTGTTGGTTTCTAAGGTGTACAAAGGAGTCATATCATTCTTCACTTCACTTATCATGGTTTTAGACTAAAACCATGTGATTATAAGAATAGGGATTGGCTTTGGTTGGTGCAAAAATTCAGAAATAAGATCATGAAGTGGAAAAACAAGTGGCTTACACTTGGGGGTCAATACATATTGGTCCAAGCAGTATTATCCCAATTTTTGGTGTACTGGACTCATTTGTATTACCTTCTGGATTTCATTGTTGGGAAAATAAATGCCATTATATATCATTTTTTATGGGTTAGTGCCATTGATTGTAAGAAATTTCATTTATGCAAATAAGCTCATATGATGATGCCAAAGAAATATGGGTGCTGGTGCTTATTAAATTTGTGTATTTTCACCAATGCACTTCTCATAAAATCCTTGTGGTGAGTTTTGAATGGACATGGGGTCTGGTCTCTGATCATTTTTCACAAATAAATTGAGGGTGATCCCCTCCTCTCACTGTATCGGGGCCATATCTGACCGAAAAAAAATGCCTCACAGATTTTCTGTAGCTTTGTGAAAGTGATGGAAATCCTAGGTAGGAGACTAGTTTAGCACTTTGGTAATGGGTAGAAGATTTTGCTGGGTATTGATAGATTCCTAGGAATGAATGTGACATTAAGTATTGACCCCATATTTCTTCATAGATTAAATCAAAGAGGCATATTTTACATATCTCAACTTATATCATGCTAGCAGTTAGGTGCACCGATTTGGAAATTGGCTAAGATATTGGGGCCGCGGGGATAGGAAGACAATGCATGGGATAGTTTCAAAGGCACTCTATAAATGGTGGAATTGTCCTTCAGAGGAGAGGGGGAAAAATGGTATGGGGAAGAATACACCAGGATGGAAGCATACAAGTAAGAGAATTATATATGCATATCACTAAAAATCAGATTGTGGATACTACCCTGTCACCTTTCCATCAAAAGTGGTGTTGGAATAAACCAAAAAAGATTCTAATTTTTGGATGTTTGTTATGGAAGAAAAAAATTATTACATGTTATTCCATTATTAAACGAGGATTTCGGGGTCTGGGGAGATGCCCGTTATGTCTCATGCATGAGGAGACTGTTATGCACTTGTTTTTCTACTGTAGCTTTTCTCTTATTTTTTGGAGGTTGTTTACAGCTCTCCTGGGGGACCCAAATTAGAGGCCTATTGATTGCATTCAAACCATCATTGTGTGGGGGAGAACTAAAGGAAATTACAAATCTATTCCTTTCTATGTTTTCTAGGAGATATGGTGCACCTGGAACCGATTAATTTTCCAAGGTATCCCATAAAAAATTACAATTATTCATGGTAATATTATGCAATGGATGGGGGATCATGATTTTTCATCTTTGTGTTTATTTGATTTTTCTATCCAATATCACCCTCACCATATTTCCCTTCCTACGATATATTTTGATGGGGCACAAAAGGGCAGTGCATGTGGTTGTGGGGCATGGATTAAGCCTGCGGAAAATGAATGTTTTCATATTTGCTGGAATGATGGTCCGGGATCCAGTAATAGCACTGAGTTCATGGGCTTTTGGAGTGGGATTATGGTGGCTTATCATGTTAATTTAGTTTCTATCCACATATATGGTGCCTTGAAATTTACTATTGATGGTATCTCTGACAAGAGTAGGATGCTCGGTCAAAATATGAGCGGATGGATTGAGCACGTAATGTATATCCTATCTAAATTCTAGATCTATGTGATGTAGCATATCTTCCGAGATAAAAATATGAGGGCTGAATTCCTCTCGAAGAAAGGCCTAGATGCACCCTATGGGACTATTCTGATCAAACACTACATGGACTCTAATCGAGTGGCTTCCTTTCATTTCCCTCTGCCTTAGTTTTTATTATCATCTAGAGCCTCTGCAAGCGAGCCTTTTTATGATCATGCGAGCCATATTTTTTCACCCCTTCTGTTTTCATGATTTTGTTTACTCCTCCTTGGACAGCCTCATGATATATCTTTGGATAATTTTCTTGCGGATGGCTGACTATTTTTATTTTTGTGTCAACAGGAGGCTCACAATATCTAGAGCACTTTTTTGGTTTGTACTCCTCACAGATTTAGTGAGTCTATATAAATTTGATGAATTTCGTGGCTTTAAATAGGTCTAGTTATGGTGGCCATGGATATATTTCTAATTTCAACCCACATTTGTTGGTGATAAGTGCTGGAATGTATATATATGGGACTAGTCAAGCTTTATGTTATAGAAATTATGTATGTTGTTGCTATCCGACTATGGCGGGAGCACATTTGTTTTTGAGATTATGTCATTTCTGGAATATTTCTTCATGTACAAGACTTATGTCATTTTGGAAATGTATATGGATCATGCACTGTTTTAATAGAACACCATTTTTTCTTTCCCCCGAAAAAACAATAGTTTAAGCACACTGAGTTGAGTGTCAATTCATTAATAGAAAATTTTAGTGGCCAAACAGTGACATCCATGAATAAGAAAAGAAACAGTGGAAATATTGGATTTATAGGAAATTTTAAATTTTTTTAACTGGAAGCATCTATGACACTGAACTAGTAACTTTTTGTTAATTTGTAATAGGGGTTAAATTTTTAATGATTTATTTTATGGAATTTTAGACATTTTTTAAAAATCTCTATATTCATTATAATCACTATGAAAGATTTTAGATAAATGAGTTTTGAAATTAGAAAAATATTTTATATTTTAACTTAGAATTAAAGAAGTATTAGATAAATCAGTTTTAAAATTATACAAGTATTTTAGATTTAAATTTAGAAGAAAAGAAGTATTGAAAGGAAGTGGTAAGTGTGGTTTTCTTTTTGAATTGTATTTTTAAAGTTACTATATTTTTGTTTTTCTAAGTAAAAATATTCTACTAACAGAGAAAAATATTTACAGCAGGCCAAAGCCTGAACATTGCCCTATGCAGTGGCATTTGAACAAAAAACTCCTAAGGAACACTGCCCTGCAGTAGGGAAACCAATGTAGAGCAGTGTTCAAGAAAAAATCCCTCGCAGGGGAGATATAAACATCAGTTTTTGGATTACAAAGTTGATAACAAACTAAAAGGTAGGAAAAACATTGACATAACAGGCTGATAACATAGACATTAAGACAAACAAGGACAGGCCCAACAGTGAAGGCCGAGACAGTGCACAAAAAGCAGTAGGAGAGGGTGGAACTACTCATTGGGAGCTTCCTCAATGACCCTGCACCAGAATTCATCAGGGTTCCCATCAGCATCGTACAGGTCCGAAATTGAATGGATCACCTTCCTAGATGAAGAAGGAACCATCCCTCTGCTCTCGTGACCAGCAGCGTTTCGCTCCGAGCTCATTAGACCACCAACAGTCTGCACCTCGCTCACTTGACCACCAGCTTTCAGCATCCCGCTCGCTTGACCATCAGGCTCAGTATTTACCATCATCTGCCCCTGCTGGGCAAGGCTACCAATTCCCTGCAAGTTCAAATAATCATTGTGCAATGACCCTTCCCTCATGCCAGAGGACGACACCAAGCCAGAATTGGGATCCACACTCTGAGGTTCTTCACGAAAGGCCACTGTGATGGAGGCAGTGACCCGTGGTCAATTGAGAGAACAAATGAAGGAGAAATGCGTAGTGTGAATCTGAGCAGGGGGAGGAGAAGGAATGGGGGAGCCCAGGCAGCGGCCTGAGCAAAGCCTACGACCACAAAGAGCTCTAGATTGGCTATCCTCATGAGAAGAAGATGAAGAGGAGGTGTTAGGAGTGGGGGAGGGATGTCGTAGCCGGCCACGAGAGGAACCTCTGTGACACCGCATTCGGTGTTGGAGGCGCGGCATGAGAACAGACGCAATGGGGAGATCAGAGTGTGGAGGAATAGCCTGCCTAGGAGAGGATCCCAGCACGTGAGGATGCAACGAGAAATACGCGAGCATACAATTACCAACGAGCGAGAGGTGAAAATTGTTACCGAGATCAAGACAACAGTTCAAACTGCTTCTCTTACTAGTGGAAGTGCGATGGCAAGAGATGCCGAAATCCGGAGAACAGCTCTGTGCAACAGGCATGGGAGCATTCTCCATATCAATGAAATTCTTCATAATATCCCCAGAGTACCGAAGAATCCAGAGCCAAGGACCTGCAATAAATTGGCCAGAGGGCCGAATCATAGCACTGTGCATTGAATCGTTTCGAGAGTCGAACATGGGATTGTTACCAGTGCCAGGCATAAATGCCATAACACACCAAACAACCAAAATTAAATAGCATGCGTCCTCTAGCTCACGGGATGGCAGGTGTCACACCAGCTTACTCCACCCCCGTCCCATCAACTTAAACGCATGCCTCGCCACCCGCATCCGGGGAAAGTTATTATATTATCTAGTTTATTGGATGTTATTCAAAATTCAAAATAAATTTAGAAAAAAATATAGCCTAAAATGTCTCTGTTAGAACAAGAATTTTTTCAAAACTATAATTTTTAAGATGTGTATTATTGAATATTTTTTGAATTAAAAAATTTCTATTTGAATTTTTATCATATCGTATAAAATTCAAATCGAATTTCGAATTCGAACTTGATAACTATGGAATAAACTAAGCAGAATAATATTGTAATCCTATGTACGAATCCTAATTGGAACTTAACAACTTATGATAATTTTTAAAAATGAAGAATTTCACAATTGCATTTTATAAAATGAAGGAAGAAAATCCATTGTTTAGCGTTACAGGCTTGACTTCAAATTATATATAAGAATTAGAGGAACTTCCTGGGTATACACATGGTCATGCATAGTAACAGTTATAGAGAAAAAAATGAAAACATTTATTCTTGAAAAGAAAAGTAAGGAGAATATACATTCTTGGCCATGTAGGTGTCGACCATGCACCCAAACTTTAAAGTATTAAAATATGGAAATAATAGAAGGGGTAAACCCTCTCCATACAGATACAATTGCTTGAAAAAAAAATTATGTGCGTAAACTAAGACTTAATCCCATGTACTTTTAATATATTTTCCAGATAGGATGCAACCAAGGAAGTGAAAATTCCAACCAGTTAAGGCCCTCTCTATAAAACCATAGACCCTAGAAATTCTCATGCAAATTGTCCAAGTTGAAGCTGGTTAATGGCATCCATGACCTATAATAGGAAAAGAAAAATAAGCACATGTAGCCACTTCGATGAAAAGAGGAAAAATCATGTGTGTCAAATTCCAGAAAAATATTACACCAAAACCCCCATCATAGTCGAACTCGCCTGCGAGGAAAGAATAAGATTTTCATTTAATTAGTCCTTAAATTTATAAAAATAATTAGGATAGGAAAAGGAACAAAATTTGTCTTGGAAACTTAACCTGGAAAGAGGAGTGAATTATCCACCTTAATACCCTATTAGAGGAGAAAAATGCTTCAATATCAAGATTGCTATTTAAAGAAAAAAATCAAAATAATGATGTTATAATTTCAGTGTAAAAGTCATATTATAAGGGATTTACCTTTCATAATTCATAATAATGTGTGTCATTCTTAATAAACCTAGAGAAGTCATATGTCGTGACTAAAATAATTTACAAAATCCATGTTTTAGACTACACACTAATGATAAGCCATTAAGTGAATAAGAAAAAAGAATCATTTTCTAAAAGCACCATGAACCCTAGAAATAAATAAAGAGAATCATATATGTAACAAAATAAGTGAAAGGGTCAAGGGAAAATGTCGAAATAGACTTGGTTGTAGGATCCAACCTCAACCTACAATTTCTCCTTTCATCGACTTAAGTAGACAGTCTAGCAAAAATCCATTTTGTAAAACCATCAAAATCAAAGGAAAATTCCAAATTATTCTAGTATATCTTATGGTTGGAGAGCTTGATGAAGAAGGAAAATGAGATCAACCCAACGAGATTCGGAGAGGGTAGTTAACTACCCTAACTATGTGGATGGTCTATACCATCGATCACATCAATAAAATTACCACCGTCTATAGGTGACACTTGGTCTAGCCCTACAGGCATATTTTCATATCACCCCTTCACGTGTATGCAAGTGCCATGAGGGACTAGGGTATAAAGGTTTTTCCAATTACTTATTTTGAAAACCATCTTGGAAAATACAATCACCTTGTTTTTTTTAATAAGAAAAAATTGTACCATTTTTATTCCATCAAGAAATGAAATGATACATATGGTAAACATAGGATAGAAATTTCCCAAAAAACCTACACATAAGAATCATTATAAATAAGACCTTGTTGAAAACAACAAAAGGATTACCTTCTAAAAACTAATTTTCCAAAAAAAATAATGATACATAAGCCATATTACATACATGAAAGATCCAACCAGATTCTAATAGAAGTAATAGTAGAATGTTATGAACAATAAATAGTGCATACCTATGAGGAGGAAATACCAAAAACTAGTCCAGAAAACTCCAAATGAGATAGCAAAAAAAAATAAAAAATTGTTAATTAAAATGATTTCGTTTATGTCAATTCATGAATAGGGAGACTACCTATTTCAACTAGAATTCAAGGCTTCCATTCTTCAAAGAAAATAGTTCCAAAATTCGAGTTGAGATTTAGTTTGGATAAACAGTTCTCCCTTATATTCGAGATCCCGTAAATATGTTGAAAAGAAAGATATTGAAATATTTTCGTTATTAAAATTAACTTGTCTTTCCATAATCATAAAATGAGTGCCTGTAAGGAATTCCTTCCAGTAAGCCATTGTATAATACACAATGAGCTCCTAAATACTTATAGATGAGATATCTTTTTCTTCATAGTGAAATAAAGGATATTCCAAAATGCTATAAGCTCAAGTTTGGTATTAATCACTTGTTATCTATTAAACCATAATAAATAAGATTCATAATCAAGGAGTCTGAGGATATCACCCCCTCCACACACACCTCCTTGAGAGGCCCCATAAAAAATCCCACCATACCATTCATCTTGAGTAGTGGAAAATTAAATTAATATACTACAAAGTATAATCTTGTTTTATTACACTCTTTAAAGAAACTGATAATTATGGGATCTACTATCTCCAAGGATGTGTGAATATTTTCAAAAATATACTTATTCCACATTCTCCACAATCCCCAGTCAATAAAGTTGGGTAGAGTTTTATGACTTCCCATATATATAAGTTTATGAATTGTAGAAAATTTTGAAAATAAATATAATATTTTGTATATGTATGTCAAGAATATGAAGACTGGTATCCCAAAATTCCTTAGATACATATGAAAGAAGAAAGAGATGATAGAATATTTATAAATTATATTTTAAAATAAAATAAATATTGGGACCTGAAAATCCTCTTTTCAACAACTTATCCCATGTGACAATTATTTCTTTTAGTAATAGCCAACTAAAACATCTCATTTTTGTGGCAGATTGTAATTCCATAATTTTTTATGCCACCAGAGGTTTAATTCACGGGGAGAGAAAACTAAAGAGTCATAATTTTCTATAGTTGTAAGTTTCCCATTTACATCATTCCAATTCCAGTAAAGGGAATCCTCTACCTCTCTATCGAAAAATCCATTTATATAAAGGAATCCAATATAAGTATCCCATTCTAATGCAAGAATTGTAGAGAAGTCGGGGTCACCAACATTCAACCAATACCCAATATAATGAATTTTATGTTCAGTATTTTGATGTGACTCAACATATATATGCATTTAGAATTAAGTATATTAATTACCTCAAGATAAATAATATTGTAATAATAACCCCTAATAAAAGGATCCAAACCAAGAATGATGTGATTCCTGTTACCTATCTTCCAGTAAATCAAATAGTAAAGCCTTCAAAAGGAATTTTTGAGTCCTTTCTAGATGATAGAGATTTTTGGGCAATAGTAAAGGACAATCTAATCCAGGTAGTGAAAAAAATATTCTTTAAGTGCTTCCTCTTTATAATTGTTTGCCATAGACCAAAGCCATTTATTTCTCTCCAAATAATATTTATATATAGAGAAGTCTCAATAAGAACACGTTCTTAAATCCCCAAGACCTTAAGGGTTTATGAAGAGAAATAGACACACACTAACTATAGATTCAGAAGTGTCCTTAGACACATACTTTTATTGATCATGAAAAAAAGATTGCATAACAAATTGCAGGAGTTTACAAACGTAAACTCTCACTACAATGAAATTAGGAAACTAACCTATTTATAAGTTTTATGTCCTAACTTAATTTAGTTATGGACCACTTGGTAAACCAAAAAGTGTCCATTTACAATAAATGGTTTTCTATCCATTCTACCAACTTTATTCCTAATTTAGAGCCTAAGATACGACTCAATTCTAGAGTCCTATCTTTGCTAACAATATTATATTTCTAATTATCTCTTAATATTTATTAAATATTCTAATTTAATAAATATATTTATCCTAACTTTACATTATTTACTTTATTTATTTTGGATTTATAATTTTCATATGAAAGAGGTTAACATTCCCCCCTTCAAGGATAAATCCAAAATAAGAATGAGGAACCATCTTCCAAGTTCTCAGGTTGATGCTGAAAAATCTTCAATCTAAAGAGACCATGAGTCAGTTGTATGTCTGATTCATCTCTGAATTTTTCTTGACAACTCCATCATGTGCCAAGTTGCAAAAGGATCCATCTATCCTTTGCGTCAAATCAACATCCTTTTTCCACTGACAAATTTTCTTGAATGCCCACTGGCTGATGATGTCAAAAACAACTCACTATTTCTTTTACCGTGTTGAAAATTTCTCACTGCTTCTTTGTTGTCGACTGCCCACTGGAAAATTTGTTGATGCCCACATGCTGCTTTTGTTGGTTCTATTGAGACTTTCAGTCTAACAACCACTGCCAATTTCATTGACATTTTCCCCCCTTTATCAACTGAAAGGAGAGACACTTCTCTAGAAAGTATTCCTGAACTTCCCCCCTTCAGGTTTAGGAGTTTGACAGTGGTGTACTCCCCCATTCAAATGCATGAGAGTACCATCATATTTTCATTGTTGGCTCAACTATGTGTTATTGTATTCGGTTGTATAAATGAGACAATATTTTGACTGTGGATAACCATTTCCAAGGGTTGATCCATTCATAATGTATCTTCAATCTGGCTGTTTGTTATTGGTTACGACATTTCTTTGAGGAATGATTGGGCTTGCCACAATGGCAACAAGGATGGAGATCAAAATACCGATCTTCCATATGACTGGTTCTTTAACAATGAGAACATTTTGGTTTGACTTCAACTTCAGGTTGCGTGTAATTTCATTTGTCTGCAACTTTGTGTTGCGTGCATTGCTAGTTTTTTGCAACTTTCTCAAAACTTGTTGAGGTGAGTTGTGCAAGAAATCCTACACTGACGAACTTAGTTGGCTTCGAATAATCTGGGATATGCAATTTGGTGTCATCATTGGCATATCCTAAGCCTCTTCGATTCTTATTATTTTGAATTTCGTCCCATGGCTTGATGATGGGCTTGGAAGAAATTGGAACTGGAACAACTTCGACACTCGAAGTTGTTTGCATGAATGAATTATCATCTGGATGGTTCAAAGACTTGAAAGTATCACTCTTTTCTTGCAATTCATTCCTTTCAAGTTGCGACTCTAGTTGAATAAACTCAATGGTTTCATTTGTTTGTTGTAGATGCCATGAAAGATCAACAAGAGTTTCTTTGTTGACTTGCACCATGTCTTCATCACTAAAGATGATAAAACCATGAAGAATGTTTAACAACTGAATATTTTGCACCATCTGAACTTGCTCACTCGAAATCAGGCTCTCTTGTTAAAGATGTCATGCTTTGAACTGTTTCACTTGATTTTGGTACTTGAATGACAAGCTCACTTGTTATGTGGTTTGAATGACACTCTCGCTTTGATTTTTTTCTTATTGCGCTTGCTTGGAACACTTGGAACACTTGATTATTGTAGAATTTTCTTGCTTAAACTCTAGAATTCATGCTCGCTTGATGACGATCGCATTTTCTTGAACACTCACTTGACTTACTTGATGACTTCACACTCACTTTAATGAATAGCCACACTCGCTTGATGTCGATCTGAACTTTCTTGATTGGTGTTAAATTTGAACTTGTTTGGTTACTTTGATGGTTGCTGCAATGAACTTCACTCTGGCTTGCTTGAAGGTTTTAACTTTGTACTCTCTTGACACAAATTTCTTGAATGAATACTCACGCTTGCTTGCAGGGGATGTGAACTTGTTTCTTGTTTTCTTTAGAGGCTAAACTCGTGCACTCACTTGATTTTGCTTTAAAGAAAGGGTGTCGAACTCTGTCAAAAATGCACCCAAGAAAGCTTACAATGATTTTAATTAATCACTTTAAAACAATGAATTCACTTGTCCTCTTAGAAATTCATTAACAATGAATTTTTAATGATTCACTTAAAACAATGAATTTGATTACAAGTTCTTAAATGTATTTGCAAGAATGTTGATGTAGACTTTGCTTTGAAATGTTGGAGTTTCCAGATTTATGAACTTGATTGTATTGAGTGAATTTTCTTGTTGAAGTAGAATGTCGATGTTGAAAACTTTGATTATTTGTTGTAGGTGCGCAGATGCATGTGTTGAGCTTAATTATCCTTCCTTGTAGCTATTTCGTTACATGTGTTGTGCTTTCTTGTATTGAAATTTATGTATGTGTTAAAAGAAATCATTTATGTGTTAAAACTAGACACAAAACAATAGCAACAACATGAAGCATGCACCATTATCAACACATTCTTCGTGTACCTAAGATCCCCTTATTCAATTTTGGGCAGATCTAGGACACAATCACCAAAAAAAGATATCTTTATTAAACTTTGGAGTACATAATCGCTCAGCTTCACAAGAGCTTCATGGAATCAAAATTCCATAACATCTTCAAAAAATTGGATGTTCATTGAATCAATCTCATTCAAAGTAAAAATATTACTTTGAATTACAACAATGACTTTCCCTTATCACTCCAAATTTACAAAAAAACAAATCATCTTATCTCTTCACAAATTTACTTCAAAAACTTTCAACATTTAAAATTATCACTCCACTAAGAAAAACATACTATTTCTTCAAAGTA
Source organism: Pinus albicaulis (assembly GCA_034641835.2). NCBI lineage: Eukaryota > Viridiplantae > Streptophyta > Pinopsida > Pinales > Pinaceae > Pinus > Pinus albicaulis. Next base: position 683,773,031 of record CM076579.1, read on the forward strand.
AATGAAGTCTACTCCTTTTAACAAAAATACCTTCATCATTAGTTGTCAATTTCAAAATAGTTTGAACTCGTTCTCATTATAGTTCATCACATTTCCAAATGGATGAGCAGGCTACCACAGAAATCATAAACCAACACTCCTTTCTATGTTTTCTTCTTCAAGGTGGTGGACTCATAAAGAGATAAAGTAATTTCCAATACATAACTTTTCTTTGATCAAGATATTACAGTAATCTTTCTTTTCAGTAAAGTGCCACTCCTTCAAGATCTATTTGTGGTTTGAAGTTAGCATTCAGCTTCGCCTACTCCTTGAAACAGGTGATCCAGACCGTGACTGCTTGTGCCTATCCTCATGAGAAAGATAAGGGGAATGCCTGTGATGTGAATGTCTGGAAATGTTTCTCTGGTAGCAGGGGTAATTGATCAAAAATCAAGAATAATATGGAAATTGAGGTTGGTTTTAATGCTGCTTGTTCTCTTGCGATCTTTAAGGAGCAATATGATATGCTTATTATATCGAAGAAAACAATTACAGGAATTTTCCTACCCTTCTGTTTCGTTTCCAAAGCACTAGTTTTCAAATTCTTGAAGTGTAAAACCTCACCAAAATAGTACTCCAGTCTTTCTAGACACATTCTATTCCATCAAAACTCATGGCTCAACAATCCATAATATACAATCCATGAAATATAAGAATTTTTCATTGATCATCTTTCGTGCAGCTATGTCGAACAATAATTTTCCTTGCAGAATCATAAAGGAAACTCAACGCTTGCACCTGGTATAAGTGCTTCTCCATCGGAGGAAGTGTTTTAATGTGATGATTCTTGGTCCATCTTAGAAAATTTACATATTTCTGGCTGAAGAGTATCAAACAGTAGCACCAAAGGTTCGTTTTTTTTTTTTTTTAACAAAAATTTACTACCCAAATATTTATAAGCTTGGTCGCATATGCCTTGATATTCTCAAACACAAGTGGAGTACATCATTGCAAATTAAAACATTTTTGAGTGCATCAAATCCAGATGACCCTCTTTCTAAAAACATTTCAAAACACTAGAAGACAAACGAAATTCAGGCCATTGAAAAAACGAAAGAATGGACAAGGCTTTATGAAATTGGGGCCTGACATTCTACATCGATTCATTTAATAGTACTGTTTTAAATCCCAGATATTATTTACGCTAGTTTTAGAAACAAATTCATCATGTAGGGGAAGCATGTAACGCCAGGCGATTTTAAAAATGCAGAGGATAAAAAATGGTGCTAATAGAAGTAGCTAAAAAAGAAATCATAAAGCATTGACAAGATTGCATACCAATTAACTTGTTTGGTATAATTTTCAAAAGCCTGCATAGCTAAAATATCCTCCTTCACATCATCTGCATTACCAATGGCGTCGATACCACATGTAGATTCAAAAGTTTCCTCAGAAACATAATTTTATTGATCATGAAAAAGAGATTACATAGCAAATTGCAGGAGTTTACAAACGTAAACTCTCACTACAATGAAATTAGGAAAATAACCTATTTATAAGCTCTATGTCCTAACTTAATTTAGTTATGGACCACTTGGTAAACCAACAAGTGTTCATTTAAAATAAATGATTTTCTATCCATTATACTAACTTTATTCCTAATTTAGAGCCTAAGATATGACTCAATTCTAGAGTCCTATATTTGCCAACAATATTCTATTTCTAATGTTCACTTAGTATTTATTAAATATTCTAATTTAAAAATATATTTATCCTAACTTTACATTATTTAATTTATGTATTTTGGATTTATAATTTTCTTATGAAAGAGGTTAACACTATCCAGATTTAAACCTTCCTATATGAAATTCACTAGAAACTAGACCATGAGGCATAAACAATACGGTGATAGGGTGTTTTATTAAGGCCCTCCATTTTGTAAAGGTTATCAGTTCGAAACTTTGTGCGAAAAAATTGAGCGATGCTAAGGGTTGGTCTGGCTCAGATCAGGGGCAAGTCGCGAGTGATTTTGATTTCTTAGATTCCCCTATATCACAACTAATCAATCCATAGGTTAGGTGTGTTAGTCATCTTAGAATTCACATAACAAAGCAAACAAAGAAAAAGGAAATTCCATCGAAACCAATAGGTAATTTCAATGGTTGTTTTTTTTTTTTTTTAATTATGCTCCTTTTTATTTTTATATAGAACCAAAAAAATCCATCATCATACAAAATATTTTCTTGAAGCCATTTATTCTCAATATTGATAAAAAACTATATTATCAAAGTATTTCCTAAAAAAATGTATCATCACAAAATATCTTCAAAAATTCATACTATCCCTAGAGTTCACCTACATGACATCACAATTATAGTTTCAAAGAATTTTGTACAATGCTTCCAAAAGTGACATCAAGAGACTGTTGACCTTATACACAATAGAAAAAGCCTGCAAGCCTTATAAAACATATAATTTAAAAAATACTAAATAAAGGAATTCTACCATTATTTATTGGAACAATACTTTGATCTTCTTCATAAAACATGTACCATATTTCCAAAGACAGAGTTATTTTATAAATAACATTTTTCTATGTGTTCAACTCCCTATCCATCTCCTTCCAATGATCCAAATTCAACACCTATAAAGTAGAATTTCCTATCAATCAATCTATTACACATTTTGAATTTGCACATACTTTCAAGTGATAAATATTTTTGTAATAAGCAAAGGCAAGTAGTGCCTAGCAAGCAATGAAACCAATTTTTGTTTTAGTAACATATCCAACACCCATGCAAACCTAATACGTAATATTCCTTGTTAATTTGATAAGTGAACCCCCTCCACATAAAAATTCTTAAGCAATGCCATCAAAAAACCTAATTGGAAATAATAGTTAAATAATAGGAAATCTAACTATTCTATGGTTTTTAATTTGGCCTTCTTATAAAATTCCCTAAAATAAATCAGAACCTTGGGAAACACCAAATTAGAATTGAAATATTTAATTTTAAATATGAATTTATTTCTCATTCTCCAAATTTCACATTTTGTAAAAATAGAAATATTTGTTGGCTTCGCATCTCAAAAACCCATAAATTAAAACAATTCTTAAAGGAAGAGAAATAAAAACACACTTGTGGAATTCAAAATTATAGTATAGAGGACAATACTTCTTTTGCAAAAATTAATTGTATAAATAGATAAACTATAGATCTTGGTTCTGCTTTGCAAGGACTGCATGGGTGGCCTAGAAAATCATTTTTTTTGTAAATTATCCAAAGTGAGTATAATATTTTCAATAAAAATCCACCAAAAGCATATTAATTTTGTGGGGAAATTCCACCATATTTTGTATGCTACGATAAACCTCTCCGCTCCACAGATGATAAACTTAGTTATTCATACACTTGACTAGCTTTCACTTGGCCAATTTTTGTATTATGGTTCCACACTAAGGTATCTTCCTCTTCATTCAAAAAAATATCATTATTATATAAAAATATAATAAAATAATCCATTTTGTAGTTATATGTCCTTGAATTCCTAAATCAAAGTAGTTCATCCAATATCTATTAGAAGAAACATTGTAAACGATTTCTTTATATGACTCAAATTATAAAAACCATTTGAATTTACGAAAAATGTCAGATCTAGAGAAAGATGATAGAAATTAGTAACTCCTATGAAATGGTCCCTCCATATAATTATTTTATTTCCTTTTCCTACCTTCTATGCTAACCAAGAGAAAAGCGAGGTAAATGAATCCATCAATCCTTTCCAAATTATTGATCCATTATAAGATGATTTCAAAGTAATCGCTCTTATCAAGGAAATAACAAAATTTATCTTAATATATTTTTCCATAATAATAAAATATCATAGGCGTCAATGAGAAAAAGCTCTTGAAAGGCTCTTCATAACCAAAGCATTACCGAACTAGAACAAAATTTTGAAGCCCTAGTGTAAAAACCTCGAGTTAAAGTTTCATGTAATAAAGGATATTAAAGGAAAAAGTAAAAAAAAGTTCAAAGAACACATATTCCAAGTTGAATCTTGGGTTAAAATTATTGTGGGGATCACTTGTTGTTTATTGATGGCTATGGAAATTGGAAAAGGCATTGAAGAAGGAAAAGAGACAATAATTGGCATTTAATTATGAGAAAGAAGGATAATCGGAGAATGGGAAGGTGAAGAGACACAAATTTTCATGCAAGGGAAATTAGAGAAATGAAAGAAAATTAAGAAAAAGGAGACATCAATGATAAAAAGGCATCAGAGAAAAAATTCACAATTTTTGGTGAGTTTTGGCTAGGATTAGTTTCATAGAAAGGGAGATAGAGAGAGAAAGCAAGCAAGAAAAAGACAGAAAAGGACTAGAAAAGGAAGGAAATAGGACAAAAAATGGAAATCAAGGGAGTTTACGGAGAAATTTGGATAAGAAACTATAGTACGAATATCTTGTAGGTAACAGGTTTCATGTGTAATTTCCTTATTGGGATGTGAATTCATAGTACATGTATTTGATTATTTGGTTCATTTGTTGTTGTTGGCATGGGTTTTTCTTGAATTGACAATGGTTTGATTCTTTCCTTGTAATTTCCAGATATCCATGGTTTGATGGAATATATTATTATTTGAGATTTGGATCCAGTTGATATGATATCAAGAAAATAAAAAGGGTTAGGGGTGGAGATGGTTTTCTCCAGGAAGCCCTCGACTAGTGGGTGGAGATAGAAAACTTCATATGGGTTATGGAAAAGTAATTTTGAGGCATCCAAGGTTATTTTACTTTTTTATTTTTTAATCTCCGAACCACTTTAGGTGAGATCATGGTAGCTTTAGGGTGGATGTGGTGTAACCTTTGGATTCCCCATTTGGTTATGTCTTGGTTTATCCCATGCTATTCCACATTCATGCTTGGAATATGCCACAAGGGTGATTGGTTGAGAGAGAGATTTGGTTCAGCCAAATCTATGGTCGGGTGGTATGTGGAAGCCCCTAACTTGGTCAGATTTTTCATATGATAATATAATCCATTTCCTCTATTGCGATTATTGAGCACATGGATTGGTTATGATGTGATCTTATGGCTAATATTTCATGTTTTCTATTCTTGTTATATGTTGGTTATATGTTTTTTTCTATGATGTGCTCTAGTTATGGCTCATGTTCATGATTTGATAAGATAATGAATGGTTGATGAATGCATGGGATAATAATTATTGTTGCAACTAGCATGAGAGGGAATATAGCCTTCTTGGTGATTCTAATATGAAGTACAAAATTTTATGATTAGATATTCATTCATGATATGTAGCTTATATTTTTACTATATCTTTCACAAAATACCTATCTTGTATTAGGCATGTCTAAGTCGAGATATTTATAAATATTTTATTGTTTAGAATTGTTATCATTATTTTCATGCTACATGAAATTCTGGGTAGTGGTCTGGAGGCTAGCCTAAAAACATGGCACAGATCTCATGACCTCACTCAAAGAATAGGGGGTTTTGGGTCATAACTGCATATAGACATTATTGTGGGTGTGGTTATAGCCTTTCAACAGCATGCATGAAGTTTCATGGGTGTGTTTTTGGATTTTATCTAGTGAAAAAATATTTCCACCCGAGGGACTAATCACCTGGGGTAGTTATTAGGCTCCTAAGTTATCTGTAGTCTCTCAAGGATGACAGTTTATTTATCGTCCGTAGGGCCCATTTACATAACTATAACTTTGAGGTAGGGTCATATCATAGTGACACTAAACTCATGTTTGACTCATAAAACTTCTAAAAGTGGGTAAATGTGAGAGGAGGTGTTACAGGGTGGTATCAAAGCTTCCAGGTTCAAACCCTTGGACTGCATGGGCTAAATGCATAATGTTATGCGTGAATTATGATGGTTATGGTTATCATTCATATGGTTATTATTGTATTTTTGTATTATCATGAATCATGTTGATACATTGGTTTCATTATATATCTATATCGTGCTAATACGTAATGATTTGTGAAGTCAAGGTAGCATCCCTTGATATACATTGAGGTATGATTTTTATTATGTTTCTATTTGTTTTATATAACATGGTATGTTTTTAGGAAATAAAATATAAGATATGAACAATAGAATGATGGACTACAATTCACATGAATCCCCTTACAATCATGATGTGAATTATATGGAATGGGAAAGGTCAGTTGGGCGAAAAGGAGAATAATATTATCTTTATCTAGAAGATACATTGAGGAGTTTAAGGGTAAATATCAAAAGTTTCAAGGAAAATAATAACAGGACGATCGAGGCACAAGAGGGACTTGTAAGAGCTTAGGAAAAGTAGGAAAATTTTAATGAAGTGATTCTACAAATCCTTCCAAAGTTACATAAGTCTAGGACCAATGAATTCTAGTCATGGAGATAGGCAGGAGGAGAATACTAATACGGAATATGGTAGCAGGTATTATAGGAGAAATTCATTGGAGATGGAGGATGTTGGAATCATGATTTCCATTAGACCAAATCCTAAGGGCATTAGTCTCTGCTACAATCGCTAGAGTTAGGATCCATGGGAGGCGGTTAGTCCACGTCGTGAAACACACGGGGAGAGTTGAACCCAATATCCAATAATCTCCCCCCCAATGCGAGTTGGGTGAGTTTCAAACTTGAGACCTGTCGCTCTAATACCACTTTTTGGTATCAGGACTGTCGTTAGAACAAAAGCTTTAGGCATTAGTCTCTGCTACAATCGCTAGAGTTAGGATCCATGAGAGGTGGTTAGTCCATGTCGCGAAACAGATGGGGAGCGTTAAACCCAATGTCCAATAGATGATACAATGAATATTATTATATTACTAGATACATCTTATAGGACGTCTGGTACATATGGGTTTTATTCTATTTCTTCTTCCAAAAGACTTCATCGTCATCACTGCCAGCACCATAGGAGGAGTGAGTACTTGCTAGAGGAGTTCAATAAAGCCAAGACTCTTAGTTTTTATGGAGATATGAATAAATCAGAAGATTCAAAAGCATGCATGCTTGGCATGAAGAAGTTCTTTGTTGTGAAACCAACTCCAAAAATAGAAGAAAAGAGATATCAACGCCCTAGAAATAAGCCACTTCGAGGGGGCAACCTCCAGTACATTACATGAATGAACAGTTCTTGGATGAGACAAATTACAAAACCTCCTTTCTATATATAGGAGTCCAAGGGGCCACAATGTAATCCTAGCCGACCTAACAATAATAATTTAAGGGCACAATAATAACAATATGGGGGTTAGAGGGGTACAATAATAACAATAAGGGGGTTACACTAACAACAATAAGGGATTATACTCGTACTATAGGGACTTAACATGCCCCTCTCCTTCAAAAAAGTGTTATCCTCAATGCTTGAGTAGCTTTGGGTGCTTTTGTATAAAATTTTCATCCTCCCATGTAGAATATTCAATGGGTAAGTTCTTCCACTTGATGGGATACTCTGAAATTGATTGATTTCATAGCTGTCGAGTTCTTGTTTTCGTGATCGCTTCAGGTTCCAATATGATTTTTCCTTCCTTATCAAGTTTTGGCAATATTGTTTGAATGGGAAGATTTTCACCTATAACCTTCCTTAAGCATGAAACATGGAAAAGTAGATGCACTCATGAAGAAGCAGGAAGCTCCAATTTGTATGCCATAGTACCAATCTTTTGCAACACCTTGTAACGACCATAGTACTTTGGTGATAATTTATTTTCGTTCTTAGCTTTCTTGAGGGACATTCGTTTGTATGGTTCTAGCCATAAAAATACCCAATCTCCCACATCAAAACTTCTCTCGCTGCAATGTTGATCTACATGTTTTTTCATTTGTTTTTGTGCCAAATTCAGGTTATCCTTTAAGAGTTGGAGAACTTCTTGTTGATTCTTGATGTGATCTTCCACTCCTTGAACCTTTAAATTTTCTCTTAAAGATGATGCGATGGATGGTGGATGACATCCATTAAGTGCCATACATGGGGTCATTTTTGCTGCAATATTGAAGGAAGTGGTATACCACCATTCAGCGAGAGGTAAACAATTGACCCATTGTGTTTTTTTATCAGATACAAAACAATGAAGATATCCTTCCAAAAATTTATTTACAATCTTTGTTTGACCATCGGATTGAGGATGATAAGATGAGCTATGAGCTAATTGAGTACCCAAACAAGAAAATAACTTTGTCCAAAAATTCCCAGTAAAAATGGGATCTTTGTCGCTCACAATAATGCTTGGGTTTCCATGTATCTTTTGAATTGTGTCCATAAATGTGTTACACAACATTTTGACACCATCCCTGCAATCCCTCTCCCCGCATATTGAAGGGTCTTTCCCATGACTTGTGAGCAGTGTCATATCCTGCAAACACCTTCTCTGCATCCTTCTGCATAAGGAAATTATTTCTCATGTTGAACATTTCCACAGAAAGCCCACAAAAACCTATGTTTTGGCATTAGCGTAGGTAGCCAGTTCAACCCTTTCACCAATGTCGAGGATGTACACTACAGCCTGTGCCAGCTGGCACTCTGTCTCTTTTTTGTACCTGCGCAAGCCTTTTTGGGAATTTTTTTTAACAAATTAGAGGCAGAATTTTCCTTTAACCACCTCAATGATGAGTAATAGGAAGTGGTTAACTTGGTGGGCCACAGATCTCCCTCTTTAGATAGTGGTTCCCTCCTCCCATGGAACACTCCTTGAATATAGGTCTCCCTTCCATAATTATAGGGATCCTAACCTATCCCTCTCCCTCTATATAAATAGACCTTCTCCCTTTATCAAAGCTAGCTGAACATATACCCAAGAAGATGAACTTGGAGAAGAGATACTATAGCTGAGTAATCGCTATCGAGAAGGTAGAACCAAGATAATTTTGTAGAGAGAGCCCCGTCCGAATTCCCAACGAGCTTTCATGAGATGCGCTCCAATGAAACCCTGCTGGAGGAGAATGCAATGTCAAAGCTTGGTTGTACTCTTCTTTCTTTTCACTAATATACTCAACTATGGTATTGGTTCTATATCTTATGTTATGTTTATCTGATATAATTGATTTAGTCTTCTTTGACTGACTAATAGTTGTGGATGTGAAATAGTATGTTGTGTGTCATCTTCATTTCTTGTGTATGTTCAGGTATCCAAGCATGAGAATGAGCGGATCGTGATCTGTCAAACCAAAAGTGAGAGGTAGCAACTCTTTTGACGATGACAACAGCGCAAGATATATGGTAATTTTTCTATCAAGTCTCCTTCCATTCGTAATCTAGGAATTGGTGTTATCACATGTCTTGTTTGTTGCTAGACGCACTCTAGGGCTAGTGGGATCACCTCTGTCCGTAGATGGGATTTACCTCACCAACAAATTGGAAACTCTACTGGGGATTAGTGTGATTTTTTATTTCATCCATCTGGTCTTATTCTTGGTCTTTGCTTCCTTAGCTTACCATTTTTGGTTGTTTTACTGAGTCTTAGACCCTTGTTCAGCCCCAGAGGATAGATCTGACCTTTGTTTTTCCAAAAAATTTCATTTTCTAAGGTTGGCTTGATTGGTGTGGTTTCCAGCCTGATAGTCGCACCCACTAAAGCTAGTTTCTAGTTTATAACCCACGCCATCCCCTATCTACCATGGATTACAACCAGACAGTCGCTCCATTTCCTGTACGTGCTAGGGTTTTCCTTGTTTTGGAGATTTTGGTCAGTGCCTGTGTCTCTGGGTGTTTTCTTGACTCGATTTGAGTGCTTTGGGATTGTTTGTGACTGTGAGCATCCTCATTCCTTCAGTTGTTTGTCCATTTATTTTCAACATCATGTCCTTAGGGTTTTCTAGTGCTTTGGTATGCTGAGCCTCGTATGGGAGTTTGGGTCTTTTGTTTCGCGGTCACCTTCATTATTTTCTTGATTGCATTCATCTCTATGGATTCGTTTTGAGTGATTTCATTTGGTGGAATGAGTCTTGAGTGAGTCTTGCCTCTTTCATTAAATTTTGCTTCTTGTCACTCCAAGCCTAGATTACACTGCTTGTATGGGTCTGTTTCGACATCTTTCTTTGATTTGAGAGATTGCAACATTGGTTTGAGTTTTTGTTTTGTTTGCTTTTGAGTTGTTTGGATTGATTCGTTTCGACTCTCACATTCACATTCTCGAACTAGTGTGGAGATTTTCTTTTCATATTATTTAGTGCATTTCTTGCTCTATTACATTGAAAAATCATCAAAAAAAAAAAAACTTTTCTTGCTTCTTGTTTGCATCATGAAATTGATAACTCTTTCGCATAACTAGCATTGGGCATTCTAGGAAATATTTCTCATTTTCATTAGCTTGCATTAGGTATTGTAGTGGATGTTTTTCGCATATTTTTATTGTTGCTATCACTTGAAAACCTCTAAATTTCTCGTAGATAGCTCTTCATCGAACGAAATGGTATTTTATGGCATGTAGCTTACATTCAGGGATTTGTAAGATCCAACATTTGGTAGGAACATGGAATTGAGACATAAATACAAGATCAACTTAAAATTTACTCAGTTAACCTAAGGCAACACTGAAACTTAACGAAACATTTAGTGGTCTAAGTTAGAGACATGTTCCAATGTCTTTAAACCTAGCAACTGTCGCTCTCCATCTGGCTTCAGACAGTGCTAGTATGGACTTGTGCTCTCTGTACCGTCAAGTATATAAAGGGAGACCCCTCTAGGTTGCAATCCTTTTATCCATAGGAAGCCGAGTCTGTCGCCTTGTAACTGTGATACACCGAACGCAACATTCGGGGAGAATACCTATATGTATGTCAAGTCCTTGGTTGATTCTTCTTTCATTTTATAACTAAGGTGTATATGGCAGTTCACGGGGACCTGGTACACCCTTTTACCTAGAATACCTAAGCAGTCATTTTTTGATCTTTATTGACTCCATAAATTTGAAAAGATCGTCGAGCACTTGTCCTTTCACGCTCGTTTAAAACTAAAAGAGAATAGAGTCATATTTGACTGTTTCTTGACTCTTAAAACATGAAACGACAATTTTTAGTTTCAATGTGGTAAAATAAAATACCTATGATTACACACCCATTAAAGTTTGAATACTTGGCCTGTCTTTGTCTTCCCTGGTTTTGATTCAAGAGTTTCCTTTTTCAATCATTTTCCACTTTTTGTGTGCTACAGTAACAGTGGCGAAACCATTGGTTTCGTCTACTGGTAGTCCTTTCTCAAATGATTCATCTAAAACTTCTCAAACCTTTAGGTTCGTCGAGCTTTAAAAACCTATCATCTCGTCAGAACACCACTTTGGAGAACTAGTTGAATTCAATTGGCCCCTTTCAAACGCTTGGTTTGGGTTTCGGGTCGAGGAACATTTTCCCCCTCTCACATCGGGATCACCATTTTTTGCTGCTATCATACCTCCTAGCCCCCGTAGTCTTTTGCAAGATCTCACTGTGGATTTAGACATGGACTCGTCTAGTCCTAATGGAACTAAGGGTATTCCAATTTTTGATGAAGAGTACCAACTCTTCCCTAGAGACGTCCCTCGAGAGCCTACTCCATCTTCACCACTAGTGTCGCTTCCAACCAAATATAGGTCTTTGGGTCAGATTCTAGTCGGTATTTCCTCCATGGCAGCATCAACCCCATCAAGGGTTTTGGTTCTTCCATCATTAGGAGCGTCGCCGACAACACCTATCTCGTTGTCGCCTTTTTTTACATCTGTCTCGACTAGGCCTACTGTCTGCATGGCTGCATTGACATCGATCATCACCACTTAGTCGTCAGAAGTTTCCACTTCTGTAGAGACTTCCATTGTGATGGCGATCCCTGAAGACCTTTCGTTTAAGGAGTATCGGCTAGCTATTCAGTAGCAGAGTTCATAGACTTATCAATCACCTCAGGATCCTTATCGATCTTATTTTTCCCATCATGGTGCAGATGGTACCCTGATTTATTCACTTCTGTTTCAGTATGACAAGCAAGGAAACCTTATCTACTTGCCTGCTCCTGAGGCTTATCAATTCATTTCTAGTATCAGACCTACCTTGCCTATGCAACCCTCTAACCAACAAGGACAACCCTTTCAGGGACAACCTTCGATTCAGCAAGGGTATGCTTATGACTAACAAGGAAAACCCTTTCAGGGACAACCTTCAGTGCACTAAGGGTATGTGTATGACCCATAAGGGAAACCCTTACAAGGCCAACCTTCAGTCGAGCAAGGATTATTCTATGGCCTACAAGGGAAGCCTTACAATCCTCAAGGTCAACCTTTAGAAACTCAGCCTGTGATCCCACCCGAGCAACCTCAAGGCCCAGTTGGAAGACCAGGATATCAACCCAAACCTTCATATTGTCCTGGGGGGCAAATTCATCCATCTTAACTGTTGGTGCAACCTCAACAGCCATATATCCTGATTGGTCCAAACGTTGCACAGCCAGGACCATATTACGGTCCTGCTTCAGGTCAACCTGGTTATTAGACACAACCTGGCCCACTGTAGCCATCAGGCCAACCTACTCTGCAAGGGTAACCTAGTGGCCCTCATCAGTTACGTCAACCTTCTCAGCCGGGCCAACCTGCACACCCCACTCACGCTACTCGGCCACCATTTTATTGTATGTCGCAGCCAACTCAACCCCTGCACCCGACTTATCCAGATCAGCAGGGCCCTACTTATTAGTAGCTCGTTCGACCCCAAGGTGATTATTACCCTCAAGGCCAATATCGACTGGTATACAACCTACCTCAAGGTCCTACTTATAACCGTTAACCCCCAGGCTATACTTATACTCCACAAAAAAATCCTTATGCTGCTCAATCGGGACCCTCGTATACTCAGAATCAATATCCTTGTTTTCAACCTCTGTATCCTGGTCCTCAGCCGCCATATCAACCAAATTATATGGATTATACCCCTTATGGTCTGAATCCTCCTGGAAAGAACCAATGGGGCAGAGTTATACTCATCCAGGATGGAGTGTGGGTACAAGTCCTTATCAAAGACTTGCTATGGATTTTAATCCAGAATTACCTTTCCTCGCCACGTTGGAGTTACCAGATGTGTCCAAATTGAAAAATGATCCGATTCTTCATAATCATTTTTGGCCTTTGGTTCCATCAAAGGTTCCTGGTGATTGTCCCAAGTTTGAGGGAAAGTCTGGAGAAGACCCCAAAGCACATGTCATGACATACCATTTATGGTGTTCTTTAAATTCTTGGGTGGATGACTCTGTTCGACTTCGTCTTTTCCAGCGCACTCTCACCGGAGTTGCTGATAAGTGGTATATCGAACTGCCTTGTGGAATCTTTCAAGATTTCAACACTCTTTCTATGGCATTCCTGAATAATTTCCATTTGTCGATTCGCTATGAATCCATGATGCATCTCATAATATCCTTGAAACAGGACCGAGCTACCCATATCTTGGACCACCATATTCATGAATGGAGATGGCATCGTCGTCTGATAAAGTTTGAAATTACTGATCTGCTTCTTACTCATTGGTTCACTACCTCTTTTTTCAATTAGATTGCGAAAGATATTGCCATGGGGGCATGTGTAACCAATGAACAAGCCATCTCTCATGCCCAGTACCTCGACTTAGTGTACTCTCAATCAGGCATCTTGTATGACATCTTGACTGAGGCTCCACAGCTTGGGACCTCTAAAGTGGCAGCTACCCCATCAGTTGACGACATGATTGGTTTTGTATCTCAGACTTCACGCAAGTCTTCCAATGGGATGCAGAAATAAAATTCTTCCAATAATTCTTCTCCTTAGGCTACTGCGGATTCTGGTAAAACCTTAGAGGTCAACTTCATTCAGGAAAATCCTACTAACAAGACTTCCAAGGGGATAAAGAAGGGAAAAGGCAAGGCCAAAGCTGATGCCTAAAAACCAAAATCATCTAAATCTCGTGATGATGATGGTTCATAGCAAAAACCGAAGTATCCCTATCTGATTTGTGATGAGGACCGCTACACTAAGGCTTTTCCTAGATGATTCGAGGTTAGTCCACTACTCAAATGTGCTAAAGGAACTCCGGCGGTTCTTAAAGAACCTTTCCCATATCAACAGACCTAGATGGTCGAGCAACCTCCGCCATCTGCACCATTTGGGTCTCATGTATTCATGATGAATGGTTCTACACCCGTTTCCATTGCTACTCGATCGAAGGATTATGCCGGATCATGCCAGGCAGCTCGAAAGGAAGTCGTTGATGGCCCTCCTCCCCCACCTGCCTCTAGTCCTCTTGAGATTGAAAGGCCTAGTGTTGAACCCATTGCACGACCACCTTCTAAAGGTGTTCTCCAGAAATATTCTTATAATCCTAACACCTGTTCTTCTCAGCATTACAACATTGTTGAGGACTTAGCATAGGAGCCATTTGAAATGTCCATGTTAGAATTCCTTCAGACTTGTCCATCTCAACAAAAATATTTATTATCTGCAATCAGTGGGATTTATCCTGCTGATTATATCCTTATCTCTTTCAACTTAGAGAATTTCATCCCCGGACTTCCACACCAGATTGCGCTTGTCATACAAGTCGGCATTAATGGTCTCAACATCCATAGAGATATAGTGGATGAAGGTGCATCTACCTGTGTCATCTCATCTGCTCACTGGAAAGCTATCGAATCTCCAGCCCTCACTTCATCACCCAATGCCCTTGAGGCATTCTATGGAAGGGAATCAAAACCCTTGGGTGTTCTCACTAGCTTGCCAATCACGCTACAAGGAAAGACGGTAAACATTGAAGTAGAAGTCATTGATGCCAAACTCAATTACAATCTTCTACTTGGTCGCAGTTGGACTCACGCCATGCTATTCATTCCATCCACCCTCTTTCAACTTCTAAAGTTTCCACATGAGGGAAAGATCATTACTATTGATCAGTTGTCGTTCTTTACCTCGTCTTCCGAGAACAATGTGCCATACGTGGACTAGATTCCTTCTCCCCTTGATAGTGTAGGGCCCCGTATTTTCAAAGATCCCACTCTCATGGGTATCATTCCCCTTCCACCACCAAATACCATTCAATTTAATATGGCCTCTCTATCAGATGACCCATGGATCGTCCCTTTACCTAAACAGGTTAATTCATTTGGGGATTCGATGCCGCTTAGTCCAATCGAAATAAATTATTGTGAGCTTACAGCTACATATGATTCTCCCCCTCCTGAAGGTGCTCCTTTGAGCATGGCTCTCGACATGTATTCTCCATCCCCCTAGCTCGGTGATGCGGATTCACTTGATCCTTTGAAAGAAGTGTTTCCATCCGACGAGGCTATCATGGAAACTATGTCTCTCAAGGATCTACCGTGGAGCAATGGGCATCATCATTCCTCGTTTATTCCTGGCCTCAGGGCAATGTCTAATTGTCTTGAGCATTTTTCATCTCAAGTTCCTTCTCGACCACTTCAAACACCTATTCTGACTCATGAAGTCTTCGCTAAAGATAACTTGGGTAACATTACTCAAATGATGCCTATCGAAATTTCCATGAAATCGGGAATTATATTGAACATCCATGTGGGAGTCACTTGTTCTTCCGAGGAAGTCCAAGTGTATACTATCATTTTTCATAAATTCCGTAACTTTTTCACCTGGTCTTATGAAGAGATTCCTAGAATTAACCCCAGTATTGTGATGCATGAGATTCCCACCTACCTAGGTGCGAAGCCTGTTCGCCAACGTCTTCATCCCATGCATCCTTGAAAAGCCACCGCTATAAAGGCTGAGGTTGAAAAACTTCTCAAAGCGGGTTTCATTTATCTGATCCCTCTGACAGAGTGGGTTTCTAACATTGTTCCTATAGATAAGAAGCAGGGAGAGATTCGTGTCTGTGCTGATTATCGCGATATCAATTGGGCCTATCGTAAGGATAATTATCCCACCCCTTTCATCGATAAAATCATTGACGATTGTGCGAGGAGTGAAATATTTCCCCTCATGGATGGTTTTCTTGGCTACAATCAGATCAATATACTTCCGTCTGATAAGAAAAAGACCTCTTTTATCTGTCCTTGGGGAACATTTTTGTATAAGAAACTCCCTTTCGGCTTGAAGAATGTTGGGGCAACGTTCCAACGCGCAATGTCTTATGCCTTTCATGATATTCGGCATATTTTTCAACCATACCTAGATGACCTTCTAGCTCATTTAGCTGTGTGGAAAGACCACCCAAAACATCTCCGCCAGATATTTCTTCATTGTAGACGCTACAACATTCAGCTCAATCCACATAAATGCATCTTCTACGTTGACTCTGGTAGGATTTTAGGGTTTATCATATCTAAAGACATAATTTTCCTTGACCCTCTTAATGTTGAGGCTATTGTTAATCTCCCCTCCCCATCCTCATTACACCAGCTTCAGAGTCTCCAAGGGAAAGCCAATTTCTTACATCATTTCATCCCAAAATATGCTGAAGTAGCCAAATGATTTACATGGATTTTAAAGTAGGACGTCCCTTTCTGTTGGGATGAGATTTCTTAGCAGTATTTTGATAGGCTTAAGACGTTGCTTGTCAACGCTCCTCTACTATGCCCTCTAAATTACAATCGTGATTTCACCTTCTATCTAGCTGCCACCTTCAGTACGATCGCCATGGTTTTGGTTCAAGATGATGATGATGGTAACGAGCACATTATTTACTACTTGTCTCCGAACCTTCTCGACCCTAAAACATGTTACACACATGTCAAGAAATTAGTGTTGCCTACGGTCTAGGCCATCCAATGTTTTTTTCATTATATCCTTTTACGCAAGGGGACTGTGATTTTTTATTATAATCCCATGACCTATATTCTGTCTCGGCAGTTGCTGGGGGGAAAAGACTGGAAGTGGATCGTTATCCTCCAAGAGTTTGATTTGGAGTTTACTATTGCCAAAGCAAATAAATCACTTGTTTTCACTCATTTAATTTGTTCTCTCCCCGTTGACTCTGCTCCTTCTCATTCTTAGGATCATATCCTAGACGAAACTCTTTTCTTGATTAGAACGCTTGATCTGTGGTATGGTGATATCATCGTGTACCTCCAAACGTCTACTTTCAGGTCTAAGTTAAAAAAGGATGCTCGACGCCACATTCAGCATCAGTCGCAACCTTATCGCATTGTTTAAGATACCATGTATCGTGTTGGAGTCGATTTTTTATTCCGCTAATGCCTGACCCTCAAGGAAGATAAGAAATTTTAAATGACTATCACAGTGGCGCATGTGGTGGACACATGTCTGGTTATGCCACTGCACAGAAGATCCTTCGTGCTGGCTATTTCTAGCTGTCCATTTTTAAATCTTGTATTCCATTAGTATGCAAATGCCATGCGTTCCAGATATATCAATGCAAGATGTGTGCGCCACCTGTTCCTTTACACCCTGTCATTACCATTGGTCCTTTTTCCAAATGGGGCTTTGATTTTATGATGTGTAACCCTCACTCGGCTGGGGGACATGCCTATAATATCGTGGCCATCGATTATTTTACGAAATGGGCCGAAGCAATGCCTACACTGGCTTCAGACGGTAAGACAGTGGCACAGTTCATATTCAATCATGGTATTGCTCGGTTTGGTGTCCCTCAAGCCATCATTACAGATCATGGTTCTCATTTTCAGGATTATATGATGGCAGAGCTGACGTCTAAGTTGGGTCTGCATCAAGAAAGATCAATGCCTTATTATCCTCAAGCTAACAGCCAATTTGAAGCCGTAAAAAAAGTTCTTGCTACAATCCTTCAACGAACAATTGGGATCCATAAATCAAACTGGCATCTCATGTTGTTTTCAGCTCTATGGGCTTACCGAACGTTGATTAAGAGTGCAACCAGATTTACGCCATTCCAGTTGGTATACGGTCTAGAAGCCACTCTTCCCATTGAGTGTGAAATCCCTTCACTCAAACTAGCTGTGGAATTATTGCCTAATATTTCGCTTGAAGAAGAATGTCTCATCTACTTAGAGAGATTGGATGAAACTTGTCGCTTGGCTTCCTTGGTCATCGAAGCACAAAAGAAGCGAGTCAGAGCCCATTTTGACCAATCAGTTTCCCCTCATTCTTTTATCAAAGGTGATCTCGTTCTCTTGTATGACCAAGCTCATGACAAGCTGGGGGCAAGAAAATTACAACCCATGTGGCATGGGCCCTAAATCATCAAACATGTGTTATAGAATGGGGCTTATGAGCTTATTGATTATGAAGGTTATCCCCTATCACAACCCAGGAATGGGTTGTATCTGAAAAAGTATTATGCTTGAGTCATTCACGCATGATATGTGTACATGGGTGATTTTTTCATTTCTGTGCATGGTTTGGTTTGATGTGCTTTGTGAGCTTTTTTCTGCTTATTGGGTCTTGTTTTCTATGCAAATGTCTATTTACCCTTATGTCGGTCTCGCGGATGGTGCCTCCCGTAGTACTAGGAACTTGTCTTTGGCAGCCTGGGTAATTTATGATCCTGTTGGTCAGTTGATTAACTTACAAGGTATTTTTTTAGGACCAAATACGAACAATGTCATTGAATATAGTGTTTTTTTGGAACTATTAACCAAGGCATTTAACCTCGGCATACGTGCATTTCTTATGAATTTGGATTCGCAACTTGTTGTTCTTCAACTTAACGGTCATTATTCGATTTGAAACCCATGCATTTTGAGATTGTATTTGTGTATTCGTTGAATTGAAAGACATTTTAATTTCATTACTTATCAACATATACCAAGACGAATGAATACCTTAACAGATGTAATAGCTAACATTGTGCTAGATGGACATTTACGCAATTTATAAAACATCATCATATGTAAATAGACCCATGTAGAAAATAGATGTATATAAATATATCATTTGTTTACAACTGTGTGCATCATAAAACCCAAAAAATGATATATTTCTGTTTCAATTACATCATGAGACAACATGTCTCTAAAAAATGTGCAGAAATAAAGCCTATGTTCCTAGTCGGTGTGGTGCTCATGATAGCACGTCACCGCCCGTACCAATTGCCTCAGCAAGCAGTGGACATAGCTCGGCACCCCTAGAGTGTGCCTCTGGTAGGATGTAGGTACATCGTCAAAACGAGCATAATCTGGGATCCCATGGGTAATCCCCTCCAAGTTCTGCACTAACTCCTCATCAATGCCCTCACCCTGAGGATTGAAGTCACGAGGAGTCTGCCTCGCTATTGGAGACATACCTACGGGATGCTCTGGGCCAACATCTGCATCTATATGATATTAACTATCAGAACATGCATATATACCAAAAAATCATAAGCTCATGAAATTAAGGAATGATTCCTACCTAGTTCTTCATTCGAATCCTCTCCCTCCGGGAGTGGGAGGTCTAGGTCTCCGGTGAATTTTATGCCAGCATAGGGCAAATCCCCCAAGAAAATTAGCTGTCATCGGAGCCAATAAAAAAACTATGGCCTCCAGGACATCTGTTGGCCACCCCCTATTCTAGGCATTAGTGTCACTCGTCGAGCCATCCATGGCTCTGTCGGTGGTGGCATTGGGACGATAACCTCCTGACACTGGAATATGGGTAATCGTTCCAAGAAGAATGATACCATAATCAATCTATATCCAAATTGCTTCAGTTTGGTCTTCTTGCATTTAGTGATTTTTTATTTTATGTTAATGGTTACAGCCTTGGCCCAATTGAAGATAGTCGGGTTCATGCACTCTGAAGCAAGAAGTAGTTGTGTCTTCATCGCCTCATGCGGTGCCTGCAATCCTACAGCCTGTGTGTAACACTACTCTTAGTGCTAGGTCAAGGATGGTTTCGATATCCACTTTGCCACTCCCTGTTCCTTTTCGTGCCCCTTGGCACATCCTATTGATTACCATTGTCGTGCTTTCCCTAGAAGGATGGGTACCACTAAGGATAGGGACTGCACCCCTACGCGACAATCCAATTATTAAATATACATCAAACACTTCGAGCTCAAGCTCTTGATCCCGAAGTACAAACTTTTCCTTATCTTTGTCCCAAATGCTTATAAGATACTGAAGCAATTCGGGCTGACCTCGGAGACATAGTGTCAGGAAGAACTTCTTGAGCCCACAATTCCTGAGGGCATTCATACATTGTTCATTTTCCATGGCCTGTTCATCCTCTTCATTGTGTTCTCTCTCTTTCCACTCAATTACCATCTTGTTATGCTGTGTACCTACATGCATTGATCATAGGAACATTGTAAGACCTCTTAGGCATTAAAATTTGCAATCAAACGGTTGCATTTTCTTGAAATGAGCACAGATTTTGGTTTGCATGGTTGGCGCGACCCTTGTGTAAAAAAGGCTCAATTGGCGTGGGTCCATGCCTAAAACCCGCGCCAACCGCAAAGCCCTAATTTTTACAAATCCTCCCCTAAGAGACTCCAAATGACAATTAAAGGCACTGAAATAAGCTTAAAAGATACCAAATGGTATCAGCTCTTACCTGAAACTCGTGAAATCTGGATTGGTCCATTGGATTATTCACAATCATCGCCTGAAGATCGCAAGGAAAATGGGTCAATGTTGCTCTGCAGAGAGGCAAAAGTGAAAAATAAATAATTTTTACCGCTTTTGTTCTTTTAAAACTTTTCAAAATCATAAAATAGGTTTTAAAACATATTTGTTGATATATTTTCATATTATTTTTGAGGAATACATTTTACACGCATATTTTTGTGTAGCGACAGGTTTTCACGTGTTTACGATGAAGAAACAAGTTGTATTTTATGCTTTTTCGAAATCGGTAAAAAAATGAAAAAGTCACTACTGAAGTCACCTTTTGGGTCTTTTCTGACTCTTTAAAACTGAAAAGATTCATGAGTCGCTTATCGTTTTGATCTCGTTAAATTGGCTACAAAATGATATATATCAAGTATACGTTTATCCCTTTTTCGGGCTGGGATAGATTATTTACAGAAAATGAATACCCTAACCTATCGGGACTAGGAGGTTCTCTTAGGCATATTTTTCTACCTTTTCAGATATGTGGGACTATCTACGAAAAGGGACTGTTGGATTTTTTTTTTCCGCTGTCTTTTCAAACTCTCTAAACATAAAAACATACCGAGTTCTTCCTTTTTTAGACTCGTTAAAAACTGATGACATCGGACTCCATCGTTATGATGTTACCCGAGTTCCTCCTTCCTAGGGCTCGTAAAATGTACTAGGTTGGATTTTTCCAAAGGACAAACTTACATTGCAAGCATATGTTATCCCCTTGAAGCTTGTTTTCAAAACTAATTAGGGTACTCACTAGAAATGGTGGGGGAAAATGGAACCAGATTGTAGTCGTGTTGGCAGTATGTCACTCTTGAACATGGCACTTGTCTGCATTCATGTCGGGTTTGGGATATCTCACTTTGTTATTTGTTTTCCCCCATGGGTTTGGGTAATCTCTTTTGACTGCTCATCTACTCTTTTCCACGTCACCATGAACTCAGATCCCTTGATGTCAAATACTACCAAATCCAGTGTCATGCCATCGATATGTTCAAGAGAAGTTTGCCTCTGAAGTTTCAACCTCCCTCTATTTCTCTATTGGTCTTGATTCACAAACATCATATTCCTTTGTCTCGCATCAATGATGTGGGAAAAATTATGGCCCACCTTTGATCAAGGTCACTTCCTCTTGACTCCAACTCATTATCTAGGAATTTGGTCTAGAGACTCCCTTCAGGTACCTTAGAGCCTGCATGCCTCAATGGTAGTTTCTTCACATTTGACGCAAGTTCAACATCATTGGCCTTTGATTGACTGACTTTGCGGGTGTTCAACACCATATCACTATTCACATTCTGTCATTTCTACCTTTGATACCTTGAGAGACATTGTCATCATTGGTGGTTTCTCTCACGTCTGTTAACGACTTTCATCATCGGCTAGTAACCAGATGATTTTCTTGCATGTTTGACTTCAACTCACATATTCACGTTGTTAGGTCCCTATATTACTAGTATAGACCCTTATTATGTTAATGTATCCCCCCTTATTATTATTATTGTACCCCTGTAACCCCCATATTGTTATTATTGTGCGCTCACATTATTATTGTTAGTTCGGCTAGGATTACATTGTGGCCCCACTAGGATTATATTGTGGCCTCATGGACTCCTATATATAGAAGGAGGTTTTGTTCATTTGTATCATCCAAGAATTGTTCATTCATGTAATGTATTGGAGGTTGCCCCCTCGAAGTGGATTATTTATAAGGCGTGGATATCTCGTTTCTTCTGTTTTTGGAGCTGGTTACACAACATTTGGTATCAGAGCTTGGGATTCTAGGGTTTCGCTGCTCCAAACAGGTCATCGTGGCATTTTCGCTATAACGTTTTTTCTACGAAGTATCAGAAGCTGAAATTTTTAGGGTGCGAAGCTGAAATCCTAAGGAATATTGTCTAAAAATTTCAGAGCTTGGTTCACAATATTTTCGGAGATTTCATCTGTGGAAGTTAGGTATTTTTTCAAGCTCCTAAACAGGTCATCGTGGCATTTTCGCTATAAAAAATTTTCTACGAAGGTTCAGAATCTAAAATTCATATGGTGCGAAGCTGAAATACTGAGGAAATTTTTCAAAACATTTCAGAGCTTGGTTCGAAATATTTTTGGAGATATGATCTGTGGAAGGTAGTGCTTTTTCAGGCTCCTGAATTGCATCTCAAGGAGGTGATCGTGGGAAAAGTTCAATACCTCTCTCTCTGGGAAGTGGATTTGAGTGCCATAAAAAGTGGTCACAATCACACAGACTGTAGTTTCTTGGCTATCAATTTCAGAGACAAAGGGCGAAACAGTGACACGTGGTAAGTCCTACAAGTTTGCTCTACTGAACCAGTCCAAAATTAGGTCATTGTGGGAGATTGGACACAACTTTGTCTTGGGGAATCCAAATTAGATCAGACCTGTGGAATTTTAAAGAAGCTTCAGAGGGCTACTACAGGACTAAATTTTAGATATTTAATATTTTCAATTACAGAGATAATTTAATTTCAATATCGAGCTCCTCAAAAAAAGTAAAAGGTATCAATATTGGATTCTAAAATGGCGCCTAAAAAGAATTCAACACCCATTAAGCCTTCAGAAAGCTCTACCATGACTCATGAAGACGAAGAATTGCAACATGATCTATCAAAATTACAAGAGAAAGTGCAACAAATTTCACTCTCGCAAAAAGCAACAAAAAATGAAATGGAAGTTTTGAAGAAAGGCGTGGAAGTGAAGATGGACGGTTTGAAGAAAGGCATGGAAGCTAAGATGGATGGCGTGGAAGTGAAGATGGACGGTTTGAAGAAAGGCATGGAAGGCATGGAGGCTGGAATGGAATCTAAGATGGATTACATGGAATCTAAGATCGATGAGAAAATGGAAAACATGAAGAATTTTCTAAAAGCAGACATGGAAGGTTTGACAAAGTTTATACAAGAAAGGTTTCCTAATGGTGAAAAGATAGTAGAAGAACCTCATGATGAGAACAAAATAAATGTTAATTGTGATTTCATAAACTCTAATGTTGGCGGGAAGAACCACCATATTCGAAAGATGGATATGAGGAAGTTTGATGGAAAGGATCCTGTAACATGGATACTACAGATGGAGCAATATTTTGATCTCCATAACGTGCAAAACACACAAAAGGTACGCATTGCAACTTTACATTTAGAACACAATACATTTGTATGGTATCGATGGCTTTGCTCCCGTAAAAAAATTGTCACTTGGTCAATTTTTACGGAGGAAATGATAGCACATTATGAGGATACAAAGAGCAATACCTTCTTTAGCCAATTGATAAATCTCAAACAAAAGGGTTTAGTGGGGCAGCACATTGAGGACTTCCAAAAATTGAATATAAGGGTAACTAATATTCCAGAGGAACAAAGGATTGATCTCTTCTTAGGTACTCTAAAGGATAACATCCAACATGAAGTTCGTGTTTTGGAACCTGATTCATTGGAGAAGGCATTCAGGTTGGCAAGAAAAGTTGAATGTAAAATTATGGCGACAAGGAAGCCTACCACGCAATTCTATAAAGAAGGAAGTGTTTCTACGCCTAGATTTCCACAACCTACAAGGTTGAAACCACAACAATTGGAAGAAAAAAGAGCAAAAGGGCTTTGCTACAGTTGTGATAGCAAATACACTAAAGGTCATAAGTGTGCTGAAAATAAACTATTTTACATAGATTGTGAAGAAGAAGAAGAAAATGAAAAAGAAGAGGATATACACCAGGAACCAGCCATAGAAGAGGAAGAAATGAATCCAACCATATCATGTAATGCACTAGCCGGAATTACCACTCCTCAAACTCTCAAGATAGTAGGACAGATCAAGAAGAAAAGGGTAATAGTGTTGATTGATTCAGGTAGCACCCACAATTTTATTCATTGTAAGGTAGCCAAGGAATTAAATTGTTTCCTATACCCAACACCAGAATGTCAAGTGATGGTTGCAAATGGAGGAACTATAAATTGCTCTGGAAAATGCCATAATATCAAGCTAACCATGGGGGAATATGTATTGACTAGTCCAATGCTTTCCATTCCTATGGGAGGTGTCGATGTTGTACTAGGAGTACAATGGTTACAATCTTTGGGGACGGTAGCTTTTAATTTTCAAGAACTTTTCTTGAAATTTTTTTCAGAAGGAAAGGAAGTCGAATTACGGGGTATTGAAGGGAAGCCGGGAAGGATAATAAGCTATAATTTCATGACAAAGCTTCTAAAGAAAGAACAACGAGGCGTAATTGCACAATTATGCTCACTAGAGGTTCTGACATCAAAATCATCTATTTCGGCAGATCTCCAACAAGTCTTGGACAATCATTCCAAGGTGTTTGAAAATCCCAAAGGAATCCCACCTATTCGTGATCATGATCATGCTATTCATTTGATTCCAGGAAGTGTTCCTCCAAACATCAGGCCTTATAGATATCCTTACTTCCAAAAGAGCGAAATTGAACGTATGATTGCAGAAATGTTAGAGGCGGGTATAATTCAACCTAGTCAAAGTTCTTTTTCTGCTCCTGTAGTATTGGTACACAAGAAGGATGGATCATGGTGAATGTGTCCGGATTATAGGGAGCTCAATAAGCTCACCATTAAAGACAAATTTCCCATTCCTGTGATTGATGAATTATTGGATGAATTACATGGAGCAATTTATTTTACCAAGTTGGATCTTCGTTCAGGATATCATCAAATTAGAATGAAGACCGAAGATATTCCAAAAATAGCATTTCGAACCCATGAGGGTCATTATGAATTTTTGGTCATGCCTTTTGGCCTTACCAATGCACCTTCTACATTTCAAGGGTTGATGAATTCCATTTTCAAACCCTTCCTTAGAAAATTTGTGCTAGTATTTTTTGATGATATACTAATCTATAGGAAGTCTTGGAAGGATCATGTTGAACATGTTGACAGGGTGCTCAAACTATTGCAGGAGAAACAATTATATGCAAAAGCATCCAAATGTTTCTTTGGAGTACAAGAGGTGGAATATCCGGGTCATATTATATCCCACGAGGGTGTTAAAGTAGACCCTAACAAAATTAAAGCCATTAAGGAATGGAAAGTCCCTAAGACAATAAAGCAGTTGCGAGGATTTCTCGGGTTAACAGGCTATTATCGTAAGTTTGTTAAGAATTATGGAAGAATAGCAGCACCTCTAACAACATTATTGAAGAAAGATGCATTTTCATGGACTCCTCAAGCAACTAAGGCCTTTGAACATCTTAAAGAGGCAATGTGCCTAGCACCGGTCTTAGCTACGCCAGACTTCACAAAAACCTTTATTGTGGAATGTGATGCCTCAGGAAATGGAATTGGTGCAGTTTTAATGCAGGAAGGAAGACCCATTTCTTTTGAAAGCCATCCAATCAAAGGAAAGTATTTACAAAAACCTATTTATGAGAAGGAAATGTTAGCAATACTGCATGCACTAAAGAAATGGCGAACTTACCTAATGGGAAGACACTTCAAGGTAAAAACTGATCATGATAGTCTTAAACACTTTTTGAAACAAAGACTATCTTCAGAAGAGCAGCAAAAATGGGTCACAAAGATGTTGGGTTATGACTTTGAAATAATCTACAAAAAAGGAAAGCTTAATGTTGCTGCAGATGCACTCTCAAGAAAGAATGAAGAGGTGGAAGCATTTCTTTGTGCCATTTCTATTATCCAACCAGATTGGATAACTGAAGCAAGAGATGAATGGAAGAAGGACAAAGATGTATGGACACTCATTCAAAAGTTGCAGCAAGATCCTAGTACATCCGATACATTTAGTTGGAAAAATGATTCCTTATGGTACAAAGATCGCTTATATCTTTGTAAGAATTCCCAACTAAAACAAAAGATTCTTCTGGAATTGCACACTTCTCCTTTAGGAGGACACTCAGATTTTTAAAAACTTACCACAGGGTGAAGAAAGAATTTTTTTGGGATGGCCTTAAATCTGATATTCGAAAGTTTGTGGCGGAATGTTTGGTCTGCCAGCAGAATAAAGTGGAAACAATTAAGACCCCAGGACTTCTACAACCTTTATCCATTCCAAGTCAACGTTGGGAGGAGATTTCAATGGATTTTATCACAGGTTTACCTAAGTCCGAAGGAAAGAATGTCCTCATGGTGGTAGTTGATAGACTTACCAAGTATGCACACTTTTGTGCATTATCTCATCCATTTAAAGCAAGTACAGTTGCTACTACATTTATGGATAGAATTAAAAAGCTACATGGAAGCCCAAGGGTTATTGTGAGCGACAGAGATCCCATTTTTACTGGAAATTTTTGGACGGAGTTATTTTCTTGTTTGGGTACTCAATTAGTTCATAGCTCATCTTATCATCCTCAATCCGATGGTCAAACTGAGATAGTAAATAAATGTTTGGAAGGATATCTTCGTTGTTTTGTATCCGATAAACAAACACAATGGGTCAAGTGGTTACCTCTTGCTGAATGGTGGTATAACACTTCCTTCCATACTGCAGCAAAAATGACCCCATTTATGGCACTTTATGGATATCATCCACCATCCATCACATCATCTTTAAGGGAAAATTAGAAGGTTCAAGCAGTGGAAGATCACATCGAGCATCAGCAAGAAGTTCTCCAACTCTTAAAGGATAACCCGAATTTGGCACAAAATCGAATGAAACAACAGGCAGATCAACATCGTAGCGAGAGAAGTTTTGATGTAGGAGATTGGGTATTTTTACGGCTAAAACCATACAAACAAATGTCCCTCAAGCAAGAAAAGAAGGATAATAAATTATCGTCAAAGTACTATGGTCCTTACAAGGTGTTGCAAAAGATTGGTACTATGGCATACAAATTGGAGCTTCCTGCTTCTTCGCGAGTACATCCAGTTTTCCATGTTTCGTGCTTAAAGAAGGTTATAGGTAAAAATCTTCCAGTTCAAACAATATTGCCAGAACTTGATGAGGAAGGAAAAATCATATTGGAACCGGAAGCGGTCACGGAAACAAGAACTCGACAACTACGGAATCGATCAATTTCAGAGTATCTCATCAAGTGGAAGAACTTACCCACTGAGGATTCCACATGGGAGGATGAGAATTTTATACAAAAGCACCCAGAGCTACTCACGCGTTGAGGACAACACTTTTTTTGAAGGAGAGGGGCATGTTAGGTCCCTATATTACTAGTATAGACCCTTATTATGTTAATGTAGCCCCCCTTATTGTTATTATTGTACCCCTGTAACCCCCATATTGTTATTATTGTGCCCTCACATTATTATTGTTAGGTCGGCTAGGATTACATTGTGGCCCGACTAGGATTATATTGTGGCCTCATGGACTCCTATATATAGAAGGAGGTTTTGTTCATTTGTATCATCCAAGAATTGTTCATTCATGTAATGTATTGGAGGTTTCCCCCTCGAAGTGGCTTATTTATAAGGCGTGGATATCTCTTTTCTTCTCTTTTTGGAGCTGGTTACACAACACACGTGCTTGAATTTGTACTTCTTTCAGGTCAAGTGCAAGACCCTAATTTTTGTTTGATGAAATCTAGGTTGTGGGTTCTTTTTGGTTTACTATGAATTATTATATGACTCTTCTGATTGGATGGTTTCAACCATACCTGAGTCTGTTTATTGATCCCAACTGTTGGATGGTTGTGTCCATACCTCAGATCTCATTATTTATGTACTCTATTATGGATGGTTGCACCCATGCCACATGTCATTTATCAGATGTATCAGTTGTAATTGTACTTGTAAGTTTTCCAACATCACTGTTTTGGTCGAACGCGTTCTCATAAAGTATTTCACCCCTCACTCTCTCTCGGACCTCATGCTTTAGGGGGAATCTGTTACATAGCATTTTGTCACTGTCCTTGCAATCCCTCACCTTGCATATTTGAGGGTATTTCCCATGACCAATGATCAGTGTAATATCCTGCAAACACCTTCTTTGCATCCTTTTACATAAGGAAATTATTTCTCCTGTTGAACATTTCCCCAGAAAGCCCACAAAAACCTATGTTTTGGCATTCGCGTGGGTAGCAAGTTCAACCCTCACACCAATGTGGAGGATGTATACTAGAGCCCATGCCTGCTGGCACTCTATCTCTTTGTTGTACCCGTGCTAGCCTTTTTGGGAATTTTTTTTAACAAATTAGAGGTGGAAGTTTCCTTTAGCCACCTCAGGGATGAGTCACAGGAAGTGGTTAACATGATGAACCACATATCTCCCTCTTTAGGTAGTGCTTTCCTCCTCCCATGGAGCACTCCTTGAAGATAGGTCTCCCTTCCATGATTATAGGGATCCTAACCTCTCTCTCTCCCTCTATATAAACAAGCCTTCTCCCTTTATGAAATCTAGCTAAACATATAGCCAAGAAGCTGAACTTGGAGAAGAGATACTGTAGCTGAGTAATCACTATCGAGAAGGTATAACCAAGGATAATTTCATAGAGAGAGCCCCGTACGAATTTCTAATGAGCTTTTCTAAGATGCACTCCGTTGGAACCCTACTCGAGGAGACTGCAACATCGAAGCCTAGTTGTACTCTTCCTTATTTTCACTAATATACTCGACTATAGTATTGGTTCCATTTCTTATGTTATGTTTATCTGATATAATTGATTTAGTCTTCTTCAACTGACTAATAGTTGTGTATGCAAAATAGTATGTTGTGTATCATATTCATTTCTTGTGTATGTGCAGGTATCCAAGTGTGAGAACGAGCCGATCCTGATTTTTCGAACCAGGAGCGAGAGGTAGCCACTCTTTAGACGATGACAATAGCACAGGATATATGTTAAGTTATCTATCAAGTCTCCATCCATTCGTAATCTACGAATTAGTGTCATATCATGTCTTGTTTGTGGCTAGACCCACTCTAGGGCTAGTGGGATTGCCTCTATCCGCAGAGGGGATTTACCTCACCAAAAAAATGTAGTAGAAACTATACTTTCTTTAAATGGATGAGATAATGCACAAAAGCGTGCATACTTAGTAAGCCTATCAACTACCACCATGATGACACTCTTTCCTTCGCACTTAGGTAAACCTGTTATAAAATCCATTGAAATCTCCTCCCAACGTGGACATGGAATGGATAAATGTTGCAGAAGACCCGGGGTCTTAATTGTCTCAACTTTATTCTACTGACAAACCAAACATTCCACCACAAACTTTTGAATATTAGATTTAAGGCCATCCCAAAAAAAAAATTTCTTCACCCTGTGGTAAGTTTTTAAAAATCCTGAGTGTCCTCCTAAAGGAGAAGTGTGCAATTCCAAAAGAATATTTTGTTTTAGTTGGGAATTATTACAAAGATATAAGCGTTCTTTGTACCATAAGGAATCATTTTTCCAACTAAATGTATAAGATGTACTAGGATCTTGCTGCAACTTTTGAATGAGTGTCCACACTTCTTCGTCCTTCTTCTATTCGTCTCTTGCTTTGGTTATCCAATCTAGTTGGATAATAGAAATAGCACAAAGCAATGCTTCCACCTCTTCATTCTTTCTTGAGGTTTCATATGCAACAAAATTTAGCTTCCCTTTTTTGTAGATTATTTCAAAGTCATAACCCAACATCTTTGTGACCCATTTTTGGTGCTCTTCTAAAGATAGTCTTTGTTCCAAAAAAATTTTAAGACTATCATGATCAATTTTTACCTTGAAGTGTCTTCCCATTAGGTAAGTTCACCATTTCTTTAGTGCATGTAGTATTACTAACATTTCCTTCTCATAAATATGTTTTTGTAAATACTTTCCTTTGATTGGATGAATTTCAAAATTAACGGGTCTTCCTTCTTGCATTAAAACAGCACCAATTCCATTTCCTGAGGCATCCCAGTCCATAATAAAGGTTTTCGTGAAGTTTGGTGTAGCTAAGACCAGTGCTAGGCACATTGCCTCTTTAAGATGTTCAAAGGCCTTAGTTGCTTCAAGAATCCATGAAAATGCATCTTTCTTCAATAATGTTGTTAGAGGTGCTGCTATTCTCCCATAATTCTAAACAAAATTGTGATAATACCTTGTTAACCCAAGAAATCCTTGCAACTTCTTTATGGTTGTGGGGAATTTCCATTCCCTAATGGCTTTAATTTTGTTAGGGTCTACCTTAACTCCCTCATGAGATAAAATATGACCCAGATATTCCACCTCTTGTACTCCAAAGAAACATTTGGATGTTTTTGCATATAATTTTTTCTCCTGCAATAGTTTGAGCACCCTGTCAACATGTTGAACATGATCCTTCCAAGACCTCTTGTAGATTAGTATATCATCAAAAAATACTAGCACAAATTTTCTAAGGGTTTGAAAATGGAATTCATCAACCCTTGAAATGTAGAAGGTGCATTGGTAAGGCCAAAAGGCATGACCAAAAATTCATTATGACCCTCATGAGTTCGAAATGTTGTTTTCGAAATATCTTCAGCCTTCATTCTAATTTGATGATATCCTGAACGAAGATCCAACTTGGTAAAATAAATTGCTCCATGTAATTCATCCAATAATTCATCAATCACAGGAATGGGAAATTTATCTTTAATGGTGAGCTTATTGACCTCCCTATAATCCGGACGCATGCACCATGATCCATCCTTCTTGTGTACCAATACTACAGGAGTAGAGAAAGAACTTTGACTAGGTTGAATTATACCCGCCTCTGACATTTCTGCAATCATACGTTCAATTTCACTCTTTTGGGCATAAGGATATCTATAAGGCCTGATGTTTGGAGAAACACTTTCTAGAATAAAATGAATAGCGTGATCATGATCATGAATAGGTGGGAGTCCTTTGGGAGTTTAAAACACCTTGGAATGATTGTCCAAGACATTTTGGAGATCTACAGAAATAGATAATTTTGACGTTGGAACTTCTAGTGAGGATAATTGTGCAATTACGCCTCATTGTTCTTTCTTTAGAAGCTTTGTCGTGAAATTAGAGCTTATTATCTTTCCCAACTTCCCTGCAATACCCCGTAATTCGACTTCATTTCCTTCTAAAAAAAAAAATTCATGAAAATTTCTTGAAAATTAAAAGGTACTATCCCAAAATATTGTAACCATTATACTCCTAGTACAACATCAGCACCTCCCATTGGAATGGAAAGAATTGGACTATTCTATACATATTCTCCCATGGCTAGCTTTATATTATGGCATTTTCCAGAGCAATCTATAGTTCCTCTATTTGCAACCATTACATGACATTCTGGTGTTGGATATAGGAAACAATTCAATTTCTTGGATACCTTACAATGAATAAAATTATGGGTACTACCTAAATCAATCAACACTATTACATTTTTCTTCTTTATATGTCCTTCTACCTTAAGAGTTTGAGGAGTGGTAATTCCTGCCAATGCATTATAGGATATGGTCGGACTCATTTCTTCCTCTTCTAGGGCTGGTTCCTGGTGTATATCCTTTTCTTTTGAAGATTCTTGTTCATTTTCTTCTTCCTCTTCAAAATCTATGTAAAATAATTTCTTCTCAACACACTTATGACCTTTAGTGTATTTTCTATCACAACTGTAGCAAAGCCCTTTTGCTCTTTTTTTTCAATTTTGTGGTTATAACCATGCATGAGTTGTGAGTCTATGAGTAGAAACACTTCCATCTTTTGTGATGAATGTGAGGCTTCTTATCTCTGTTTGTATCAGTTTTCTTGCCAACCTGAATGCCTTCTCCAATGAATCGGGTTCCAAAACACGAACTTCATGTTGGATGTTATCCTTTAGAGTACCTATGAAGAGATCAATCCTGTGTTCCTCTGGAATATCAGTTACCCTTATATTCAATTTTGGAAGTCCTCAATGTGCTGCCCCACTAAACCCTTTTGTTTGAGATTTATCAATTGGCTAAAGAAGGTGTTGCTCTTTGTATCCTCATAATGTGCTATCATTTCCTCTGTAAAAATTGACCAAGTAACAATTTTTTTACGGAAGAAAAGCCATTGATACCATACAAATGTATTTTGTTCTAAATGTAAAGTTGCAATGCATACCTTTTATGTGTTTTTCACATTATGGAGATCAAAATATTGCTCCATCTGTAGTATCCATGTTACAGGATCCTTTCCATCAAACTTCCTCATATCCATTTTTGGAATATGGTGGTTCTTCCCGCCAACATTAGAGTTTATGAATGATTTACATTTGTTTTCCCAAACTAATCATGGGTTTCTCTACTGTCTTTTCTATGACCAAGATCATTCTTACAATTGGGGGATAGTGTCCCATTACTTCTTTAAATAAATTCTTCATCATTTTCTACATGTGTCTTTCATTTTTTCTTCCCATGTACTCCATCTTACTTCCCAGCTTTTCTTAGCTTCATCCACTCTTGCTTCCACTTAACCCTCTTTAAACTTCATTTCTTTTCTGCTGCTCTTTGCGAGAGTGAAATTTTGTGCACTTGCTCTTGTAATTTTGATATATCATGTTGCAATTCTTCATCTTCATGAGTCATAGTAGAGTATTTTGAGGGCTTAATGGGTGTTTAATTCTTTTTAGGAGGCATTTTTAGAACCCAATACTAAAATATATGCTCAATAGACCCTTGGAATCACTTCAAACTGATTTTTCAAGCCAAAGTAATGCAATTTTAAAAACCAAATACACACCTTTTTCTTGATTTTGAGGAGCTTGATATTGAAACTAAAGTATCTTTTTGATTTCAGATCTTAAATATTTGAAATTTGACATTGATTTATTCCTCTAAATTCTCTTTCGAATGCCACAATTCTAACCTGATTTGGATTCTTCAAACAAATTTATGTCCAATCTCCCACAATGACCTAATTATGGACCGATTCAGTAGAGCTTGTAAGACTTGCCACGTGTCACTGTTTTCTCCTTTGGCTCTAAAATTTATAGTTAGGAAATTACAGTCCATGTAATTCTAGTCACTTTTTACAGAATTCCAATTCGATTCTTAGAAGGAGAGTTAGGAATATTTTCCCATGATCACTTCTTTGAGATGAAATTCGGGAGCCTGAGAAAGACCTAAATTCCACAGATTATATCTCCAAAACTATTGTGAACCAAGCTCTAAAATTTTGCGAAGATGTTCATCAGGATTTTTGCTTTGAACTCTAAACATTTCAACTTCTGAACCTTCATAGAACAAAAGTTATAGTGAAAATTCTAAGATGACTATTTTAAGGGAAATTCAAGAGCCAACAAAAATCCCTAAATTCCACAGATCATATCTCTAAAAATATTGCGAAGCAAGCTCTAAAATTTTGCGGCGATGTTCCTCAGGATTTTGGCTTCACACTATAAAAATTTCAACTTCTGAACCTTCGTAGAAACAATGTTATAGGGAACATTCCATGATGACCTATTTGAAGCAGTGAAACCCTAGAATCCAAAGCTCTGATACCAAATGTTGTGAAATCAACTCCAAAAATAGAAGAAAAGAGATATCAACGCCTTAGAAATAAGCCACCTCGAGGGGGAAACTGCCAATACATTACATGAGTGAATAATTCTTTTATGATACAAATTACAAAACCTTCTTTCTATATATAGGAGTCCATGGGGCCACAATGTAATCCTAGCCAACCTAAAAATAATAATTTAAGGGCACAATAATAACAATATGGGGGTTACAGGGGTACAATAATAAAAATAACGGGGTTACACTAACAAAAATAAGGGACTATACTGGTAATATAGGGACCTAACATTCTTAATATTGCGTGACTATTCAGAGAATATGAATAGTCAACTTTAAAGCGAAAGAAAATATTTGGTGGGAAGATGTGAAGAATGTCAAAAATGTTAAAGAAAAGGAGTTGATTTGGGATGAACTTGAGAGAATCTTCAAGAAGAAGAACCTATCCAAAAGTTACTATGGTGACAGAGCTAAGGAATCATATGATTTGAAGATGGGTTCTATGATATATTATGAGTAAAAAAGTAGATTCCAGGAGTTATTGAGGTATGTGCCTTATCCAAAGGATGAGAAGTAAAAGATTCAAATATTCATAAGTGGGTTCATTAAAATTCATAGATTAGACTGAATTCTATAAGCCTCTATCATTGGAGAAAGGCATCAAGAAATTTAAGAATTATTATGAGCAGTCAAATAACACACATGAGCTCAAGCATGACTCGAAATGGAATGAGAATACTAAAGGAAAATGGCCTAATAAGAAAGGAATATCTGAGGATGCAGGGGAGAAGGAAAATTCGGCCCCTTATAAGAATTTTAATGAATTTGAGAAATGACATGGGTCTAAGCCTAGAAAGCATCAAAATAAAGATAATTATATGGAAGTGTTGCAGTCTTTAATTTATGGTAAATAAAATTGCAGGAAGAATTGTCAATTGTACTAGGGTGGAAAGCTTCATATCTACAATGCTCATGAGGCACAAAAACTGTTGGGGATGTTGGTCAGAGCATTCCATGGATTTATGAAACACTTGATAATAGGTAGGAAAATGATTAGATAGCCATTATTAATATGTAAGGTAAGATTTCTGATCGAGTTTTTTCCGTTTTGATTGATCTTCAGTATAATTATAGTTATACTACTCCTCACGTGGTGTATTAATGTCATTTGACTAAATTTCATGCAAAATCTTGGTTGGTGTAGCTGGATACAAGGACCAAGATAAGACTTCATGATTGGGTGAGAGATTGTGCACTTGTTGAATGGTATGCTTATGTTAACACATCTAAATATTCTTCATTGGGATCACATAGTATGCTTTTGGGAATGGATTAGTTTTTCACTCATAGGAATAAGGTAGTTTGTTATGATAAAGCTATTGATTTCATGGAGGATGAGGGATACAAGATATTATTGCAAGGAAAGAAGAAGCCTACATTAGTAATAATATTTAAAACAATGCCAGCTAGTAGTTATAGTAAGGGGTGTGTATTGTTTTCAGTGAATATTTCCAGCGATAAAATGGAGGATATGGAGGATGATGAAATATTGAAGTGATATCCTGTTTTGCATCAGTTTCAAGATGTGTTTCTTAGAAATATTCAAGATTTACCACCTCACAGGGAAGATTATTTATCTATTCAGCTAGCACCTAGAGAAATGTGAGCATCTAAAGAAACTTACAGGATGAGCACTCCGAAATTGGTGCAATTGAAGTTGCAACTTAAGGAAACACTTGTTAAGGGATAAATAAGGCCAGGTGTATCATCTTTGGGTGCACCAGTTTTGTTTGTAAAGAAGAAGGATGGTACTCTTAGATCATGAAGTGATTATAGGAAGTTGAATATGGTTACTATCAAGAACATATATCCATTTTCATGGATTCGTGATTTTTTTCATCAGCTAAAGGGAGAAAAAATGTTCTCAAAGGTTGATCTGAGACTTGGATATCATTAGGTGCACATCAAAGAAGAATATATCTACACAAATACATTATGTACGAGGTATGGGCATTATGAGTTTGTGGTGGTTCATTTTGGTCATCCTATTGCACCAGCCACTTTCATGCACTTCATGAACATTGTGTTGTGTCCTAATCTGAACAAGTTTGTGATAATGTTTATTAATGATATATTGGTATACTCCATTAATTAGGATAGGCATGCATAGAACCTAGTAGTAGTGTTTATATTATTGAGACAGCATTAGTTGTATGCCAAACTTAGAAAGTGTAGTTTCTTTAAGTCTCAAATCCATTACTTGGGACATTATATTTCTGAGGGGATAGCAATGGATCCAAAAAATATAAAACCTATCATGGAGTGGCCAACTCCTAGGAATGTGGATGATGTGAGATAATTCATGGGAAAAGTAGGTTATTATTGGAGGTTCATTAGTAACATCTCAAGGATTTTCTATTCTTCTACATCTTGGTAGAGAAAATGGAAGAACTTCGAATTGATTGAGGAGTGTGCAACTAGTTCTGAGTAGTTGAAGCATTTTATTACAAATGATCCAGTTCTAAATATTGAAGATATAGATAAATAGTTTGTATTCTATCCATATTCTTTCTAGAAATAACATGGTTAAGTATCGATGCAAGAATGATAGGTGGTATGTTATGATTCAAGAAAGCAGAATGAGAACAAGAAAAACTATGTGACTCATGATCGTGAGTTGGAAGCAATCATTCATGCATTCAATATGTGGATACATTATCTATAAGTTCCCCACCCCACATTTACCCACTTTCACAATATATCCTAGGTAAACATTATCTAAGTGTCACTATGATATAACCTAACCTCCAAGTTCTAGTTATGGAAGTGAGGCCTAAAAAACATAATTAATATGACATCCCTTAGAGACTACATATCACTAATGAGGCAACCCACCACCCCAGGTGATCAATCCCTGAGTTGGAACTCATATTTACTAACTTAATAGCCCAACCACAACCTTGACATGTATTTCATGTAATTATGTGGATCCAACCACACCCATAAGCCTAACTGCATGTAGTTATGACAAAAAATCCCCTATTTTGTGCATGTAGTCACAACATCTATTCCACCTTTTCATGGTAGCCTCTAGACAACTGCCCATAATTTCCTGTAACTTTCCATAACCATGAAAATGATCATAAAAATGCTAAAAAATTAAATATTTAGAAATATATTGTCCTAGATATTCGTAATGAAAGATAGAAATTTCTTCCAACATGTAAAGTCCCACCTTACCCACCATCAGTAAGATAGAGAAGTAGATGTCACATAATCACTAATACTCATTTGCACAAAATCCTAAAGAATTAGTCACTGATCAATCATATGAATTTCATAATTAACTTATTCAAATTTTACCAAATATTGCTTTTGACTTGATGTTTTGGTTTTGGAAAATAGCTTCATGATCATTTAACAAATCTGTTGCTTGACCAGTCCCTAACACATCGTAAACGATCTGATTAATACATATAATCATACAAATCATGTATCATCCATAAATCATAATTAACCATATATTTTCCCATACAATTCGTCACGGATACAATACAAATTCGTCACCATTCACATCATACACCTATGTCCAAAATAGGATACCAAAAGAGAAAACATCGCTAATATTCTCTTACCAAAATCAATCCTTGTGCACACAACCATAGATATTATCATAAGCACACAACAACCAAGTGACCCAAACCAGGTCATAGCATATAAGCATGTACATAAGTCTTTCATACATAATATTATATCAAAATCACGATCTCTAAGTGTCATCAAAGCTATCTCACTAATAAGGGACACTACACAACATATGGTGGACATGAAAGTTACACAAGTCGTGAACATATATCTAATCACAAACTTATGAATTTCATATGGAAATCATCAAAAAGGCCCATTTCCCTTTCAAGGTAGCTGAAAATAAATTTTTACCCCATGCATTCATCAACCATCCAGTAACTTCTCAAATCATGAACAAGAGTCATAATTAGAGAACATCATAAAACTAGGCACATAACCAACATATAACCAGAATAGAACTATGACAAATCAATCATAATATCGCCATCGTAACTAGTAAAAGTGATCGTAGATCACAATAGGACAATAGCTCTTATTAACATATGAAAATTCCAACTAAGTAAGGGACTTCCACATACCACTCGACCATAAACTAGCTCAACAAAAAATTATCTTTCAACCAACTATCCCCACGCCATATTCCAAGCATCAATGTGGGATCATAAGGGTTAAAAAACAATATAGCTAACCAGGGATTCCAGAGGAAAGATTGCTTCTACCAGCAAGCATATTGATCTCACCTATATGGTCCAAAAATCACTAATATCAACCAGATTGGTCTCTACCAAAATTATCCAAGGCTCTAGGAACTACTAACTCAACCCATAGCCTCTAGGGAACCCACATTGTTTTAGGGCTCTGAAGCTTTTGTCCCATCACACAGGCTCTAGGGACTATTAACTCAATCCACAACCTCCTAGAAACCCAAGTTGTTTCATGGCTCCAAAGAAATGTTTCTAACCCTAAACCATATGAAACCCGAGAAGAAATCATCAAAACTAACTAGGGAACCCACTACACCATGGCCATCCTGGAAATGGAAAGGAGAGGTTGAACTCACTATCAATCCAAGAAACATTCCATGTTAATTACAAGACAAAACCAAGGAACCAAACACGTATGCCATGCATCCAAAAATCAGCAAGGAGATAACACATGAAACTTGTTACCTCCAAGGTAAGCCTACTTTAGCTACTGATCCAAATATCTCCTTACTCTTTCATGATTTACTTTATTGATTTATACAAATCCAAGTGAATACTAGAGTGCTCCAAGCATGCTCTATGTGTGGAGGAGAGTATGAGAGAGGGAATGAAAGGAGAACCAAAATTGAACTGAAAAAATTTGTAATCACCCAAAAAAATATGAACTGATTCCTTTCTTCATTTTTATCATTCATGTCTCCTCTTTCTTCATTTTCCTTATTTTTTCCTTTTATTTAGCTTGCATGCATATTTGTGCCTCTTCACCTTCGTTTTCTCCTATTTTCCTTTTGTTGGAAAAATACTGAGAGGGGGGGTGAATCAGTATTTAATGCAGACAATAAAACTTTTTACTTTTCCTTTTAAAAACCCATACGTGACTTTTCAGAAGCCAACTAGCGTATATACGTGGATATCCTTTACAGAACTCACGTATGCATAGAGATCTAATTATGCCTTCAATTCTTAACTCAGATCATTGCATTATTCATTTATCAGATATTTCAGGAAACAATAAACAGGTGCGGAAAGAACAGAATAATCATCACACATAGGCAACACACATGAACACCAAGATTTTTAGGTGGAAACCCAATTCGGGAGAAAACCACCACTGCCATCGTTCCAGTCTTCAATATTTATTATAAAGAAAAACTTCTTACAATCATGTACTGGTGCAGACTTATACCAGCACGCAGGCACCCTCCTGCAGAAGGCTACAACCTTCTCTCGTTTACCAGCCTCACCTGGAAGGGAGCTACAACCCCCTGCTCTTGTTTACCAGCCTCACCTGGAAGGGAGCTACTACCCCCTGATATTAGCACCAGCCTCTGCTGACAGAAAGCTTCTACTATCAGATTGAAGGCTTCAACCCTCAGATTCACTGCAAACCATGTTTCATTAATTTTCACACTGGATCAAACAGCTTCAACACAATTCTTCACTTATCAACAAACATCCATTTTCATTTCATCAGTCAAAACAGTGAAACCACTGTAACTAGAATATCAGAAATAGCCCAGACTTCAGAACAGATATTCAGAACCTCAATTATCTTTTGAGCAACCATCACCTCAAATACCATACGCACTTTTCCTTAAACAGACCCGCGTATACACGCGAATTTACTGATGTGAACCCGCGTATAAATTTGTGCAACTTATTAGAAAAACCCTAACAACCCATATGCGCTTTTGTCTGAATAGAGCCGCGTATACACGCGCTTTTCACGAAACGAACCTGCGTATAGATCTATAAAAGATAAATTTTGCAGATTAGACCAGATCTATGAACTTACCAAATTTCTTCAACTTCTTCAACAGATTTGCGCCAAGTCTTCATCACTTCTTTTCAGATCATCCACGAGATTCACCATTTCAAGATCTAGAGATCTTGAACCTTCATTATGTTCATAGATGCATCATAGAATCAGATCTATCAATTAAAGAGCAGAGTTCAACCATGCAGATATACTTTAGAGTGAAGTATTCATTAAAGTCCAGACCCATGCACACTCTTTGCACAATGAAATTCTTCTCCTTATATAGATTTAGCCTTTTTCAATACCATGAGTAAAACCACATTACTTCCGATGGTTTTCCTGGACGAGATCAAATAGAAAATCCAGCACTCAATACAATGGGTCAATACCATGGTAATGCCCCTTGGTATTCTAATTTTTGAGCGCAAAAGACCATACGTGACTTGGCACGTACTTTTCCACGTGCATACGCACTTTCTCCTAGACAAACCCGCGTATGCCTTGTAACACACATTTTCATCATTTCTTTGGCCCTCACTGATATTTCCTTCTCTGGTACTTCTGAGCTACTTGTAGAACATCAGATTTACATCATTAATAAGCTCATAAAGCATCAAAAACATCTTTAATAAGAGGTTTCCATCATCTTCATCAAGTGGGTTGCCGTCAAGGACAACATTTAGCATCATATTGCCAACACCTTTATTTTCATAATTAAATTCCATTGTTTTCCTCTTTTCCTTCACTAGTTCCTTTGCCAATTCCATAAACATTATTAAACCACAAGTTATTTCCACT
Organism: Pinus albicaulis; assembly: GCA_034641835.2. Taxonomy (NCBI): domain Eukaryota; kingdom Viridiplantae; phylum Streptophyta; class Pinopsida; order Pinales; family Pinaceae; genus Pinus; species Pinus albicaulis. The sequence goes on from CM076579.1 coordinate 683,813,756, forward strand.
ATAATGTTTTCCCACCATTCAGCTTGGAATACAGGTCCCATGACCTTGGTATTATTTTATTTACATGGAAAATCAACCATGGGTTGTTACAAACCCGTCTCACTTGTGGGAACACCATGTTCGATGTCCAATGATGCTTATAACTAGCGAAACATGCGGCTCATGGAGATTTATAACACAACTCGTTGAAATATTTACATCATACCAAACTGCTGAAACCATGAATACCATACTTCTTATTGGAGCTTTATAACATATCTTGATTCATTTTTTACAACGTACTTCTTGTTAGAGCTTTATAACACAATTCATTTCGATATTTACAATACACATATGCATATATAAATATATTTAAAAGTAGAAACCAAACACATCTACTCAACCAACAAATATAGAAGGATATAAAGCCTGCATCTAATTATCCATCTCCCACATAGCTTCATCGAGCCCAAAGTGCTTCCACTACACATTAAATTGCTCTATTTCTAGATTCTCGAGCATGAGATGTTTTTGCTACAAAATGTACCTAAGTGCTAGATGGAACTCTCCCTCTAGTTCCACCTTCAATACAAACCAACCACATGATCAATATCTTGGACATGTATCTTAAGCAATGAAACTTGGAAAACCTGATGGACTTTTACTGTTGGTAGTAGTGCAAGTATGTAGGGATAAATTTTCTCTATTGATCCGCATAAATATTCTACCTATCATGTACTTACTTCAGATTCCTCGTAATAACCTCCATCTCTTTTTTCATACAAACCAACATATCTGATCCAATTAGAACCATATTCACTTGATCACTCCAACTAATAGGATTATTACAAATTTTCTTATAAATATCCTTAAATGGACTCATATTCAAGTGTTCCTAATACCCATTATTATATGCAAACTCTACCAATGGAAGATATACCTCCCACTTCATATCCCGATGCATGACATACATACTCAACATATCCTTAAGAATATTTTTCACCCTCCTTGTATGTCCATATGTCTACAGATGATAATTTTTACTGAGGCTAACTCTATCCCAAATATTTCAAAGAACTCCTTCCAAAACTTGGAAGTGAACTTGGCATTTTTTTCTGATATAATATTCTTGGTATCACCATTCAACCACATTATCTCCCTAATGAATATCTGAGCTACATCACTAGTTGAATTTGTAGACTTCACTATAATTAAGTGAGCTACCATGCTCAACTTTTCAACCAAAACCACAATGGAATCATGCTACTTAAATTTCCTCAGCAAAATTGTAATGAATTCTATGGAAATGACCTCCCAACAAACTAGTTGGATGCTTACACTCTTCTTTCACCTACATACAATCCAAGCACTTTGCAACATACTCAACCACCTCTTTATTCATGTTTTGCCAATGATATAACTTCTTAATAAATTTAAAAGTATTTCGATATCCTAGGTGGCTTGAATATGCCTTTACATGAAACTACCTCAAGGTAATCTTCTTGATCTCATTGTTATCTGATAGAAAAAGCATGTTCCTGAATCTCACCAAGCCATCTGTCGTGACGTGATACTCCTCATATCTATCTCCTTCACCATGTTTCTACGAGATCTTATTTAGCTACTGATACCTCTCATCATGTTTCCCTGAATGAAATATCCACTGTTGTAAATATGTTGTATAAGAGCTCATATTTGAAGCATGATTCATCTGCACTCTCCTATTGAGAGAATATGCAACCTTGGTCTCCCTACCCTTGATGCAGTTGATCCCAAAGAAAAACTCACTAAGGATAGGAAACCATATAGCTTTCCTGACATCCATATTGGTTTTCTCAAATAATTATCTCATCCCACTATGATCACTCATGGAGATGAACTAAGAAGATAATGCCGCCACATAGTCAATGCATGAATGATAGTTTCCAACTCAAAGTCATGTGTCACATAGTTTAACTTGTGCTCATTTAGCTTCCTTAATTCATACAATACCAATTTCCCTTCCTGCATCAAGACCCCACTAATTCCTTCCTCGCAAGAATTTAAACAAACCAAAAACTCCTTATAAGGATCTACAATCTTTAAAACTGGAGCATTTTTAATCAAACGCTTCAACTTCTCAAAACTAGTTGCACACTCTTCCATCCATATAAAATTATTTCCTTTCCTCTCCAAATATGTGATAGGATATCCAATCCCTGAGATGTTCCTAGTAAACTAATTTTAATAACCTTCTAGTCCCATGAATGATATGAACTCATCCACATTCCTAAGATTTGTCCACTCCATGATAGATTTAATGTTTTTTAGATCCATTCTCATCTCCTCCTAGGAAATAACATGTCCCAATTAATGAATCTGAAACTGAAAGAAATTGCAGCTAATGATCTTGGCATACACCTGATTCTCTCTCAACAATATCAACATTTTTGTGAGGTTCTTTGCATGCTCTTCCTCATTCTTGGAGTATATAAATATATCATTAATAAAAACTATCAAAAAATTATCTAAGTAAGGGTGCAACACATTTTTCATCAAACACATGAAAGTGGTTATAGAATTGGTAAGACAAAATGAACCACCACAAAATCATAATTTCCATACCTCGTATGGAATTTATTTCTATAAATTTCTTCTTTTTTGATGCATACATGGTGATATCTTGATCTCAGATAAATCTTCAAAAACACTACTGATCCCTTCACCTGATGAAAAAAATCATGAATCTATGGCAATGTATACTTGTTCTTGATAGTCACCGTCATCAAATTTCTACAATCTATGCATAATCTAAGAGTATCATCCTTATTATTTAAAAACAATACTAGTGCACCCTAAGGTGATACTCTTGGCCTTATGTATCCCTTATCAAGCATTTCCCTAAGCTACAACTTCAATTCCACCAACTCTCAAGTGCTCATACTATAAGGTGCCTTAGATGTTATTGCTTCTCTCGACATCAACTCAATAGAGAAATCCAGTTTCCTATGAGGAGGTAACTCTGGAATCTCTACAGGAAACACATACTGAAACTGTAGGAAAATAGGATACTTTTTAGTACTTCATCATCCTCAACATTCTTCCCTTTTTCATTGGAGATATGAATACAAAAAAATACAAATCCCTTCTGACAACTATGATTTTTCTGCATATATGTAACTTTTCTCATTGATGTAGGCTTCTTCCTTCCCGAAAATTTATCATTTCCCCATCATCGTCTGGGCACTCAAAATCCTCACCATAAAAGTCCACTTTAGTCCTATGAATTAACAATTAATCCATTCCCAAAAGCATATTATATGATCCCAAGGGAAGCACATTTAGATGTGTTGATGTAGGCATACATTTAGACCTCACCCAATGATGAAATATTCTCTTGGTCCCCGTCGCCATCTGCACCAACCAAGATTCTGCATGCACTCTTTTATTAAAGAAACACTTATCCACCAACTCATGACTGACATAACTATAATTAGATCAAGGATCAGAAAAAATGGAAAGAAATTTATCACATAGTTTACCTTCCATCTCAATAAATTATGCTTAATGATCAACCTGCCTTTTATCAATTGCTGCAAAAATCCAAGGAATATTTTCCATAACATCACCAACTTTTTATGCGTCCTGAGCACTATAAATATGAGGCCTACTACACTGGTGTGATGGGAACTCACTCCTGCAATCCTCTCTACCACAAGTACAACACCACAAATGCTTCCCATTGTTTCCCTTATTCTACTCCTTAGGATGAAATCCATGTCCTATCTCAACTACATTGAACTTCTTGTATGATGTACATTCTCCTTCTGACTCGCATCTTGATGTCCTCATAGCTTCTTATACCATATCCCTTTACTATTCTCATTACATTTCTAATCTCTCTTAGGATAAATTTTTCACTTAGACTTCTCATAACAATGCTTCAATTTCCCAATGACTTCCTCTAATGATCCAGGCTCATGATACTCAATTTGATCTTTAAATGCTAAAGAGAATCCAATGATGAACATTTGTACCTTTTCCTTCTCATCCTTGAGGTAAGGAACATACCTCAACAACTCCAAAAACTTGTTTGTTCTCTCTTCATCTATCATGGAACCCATTTTAAGTTCATAGAATTACTTGTCCTCTTTGTCATAGTATCTCTCAGATAAGTACTTCTTCTTGAAGAGTCTTTTAAACTCATGTTTTCTCATCTCCTCTATGCTAATTTCTCTGAAATTCTTCACATCCTCCCACAAAATATCTTGTTTTCCCTTGAGATTAAAAATCACTATATTGGTTTTCATATTCTCTCAATAATAATTAAAACTGAAGAACTTATTCATCCCAAGTAGTCATCTCTCCATCAAATGTAGGAGGCTTGGCCCTGTCTTGAACTACTATGAAAAAATACTTCTTGTCACTCCTTCTATAGGGATGTTGGCATAAAAAACTGTGATTACTTATAAAACTAAATCTATAATAAAATCCATGCGTGTTATCCTGCCTACTAGGTGTATCCAAAGAAATTCCACCTATGATTCTGTCATATTTTTCTAACTTGTATCCTGATCAAGATATTAGACCATATGCCCCATTAATATTTTCCTCTTTCTCGTGACTAATCCTTAGTTGTCCTTGCTTCTGTAAATCTGAAAGGATCTAAAGGATTGCTTTTCTTGAGCTTTGGAAAGCCTTTCCTATTTCTCAATTAACTTGCTATTATCTTCCCTTCAAATTTTGATCCCTACCTTTCAAATTCTTAGTGTATATGTTAGATCAACAAAATACTCTTCTCCTTGCTGCTCAACTGATTTGTCCCATTCCATTGAGTTCATATAAGGCGAGTCATGTGAACTATATTCCACCATTCTTATCTCCATCTCTAATCTTCTACCTCTTGTGAAAAATTCATGTTAGATAAACCAAATAGAATAATAATCAAAATGATACCTCAGTTTATTTTAGGGGAGGCTATCTCATTCACACAATCAATCTAGATTGGAATGATATAGATACATAATGACATCAACATATCAACATCGCAACATCATGCATGATGACACAAAATTACAACAATGACCATCACAATACATGCATAGTAGACACATATACAATTAACATGCACGCATAACCATATGCATTTATCCCATCTAGTCCAAGCATTTGAACCTAAAAGCTTTGGTAGCAATATGTAAATGTCCTAGCCCAAATTTATCCACTTTCACAAGCTCTTCTAGGTAAACATGAGTTGAGTGTCACTATGATATGACCTGACCTCCAAGTTCAAATTATGGAAGTGGGACCTATAAAGAGGAAGTACACTGACATCCCTCAAATACTACAAATCACTCAAGATATTACCAACCACCCGAGGTAATCAATCCTTGAGTTGGAACTCTTTTTGATTGACTTAACAACCCAACTGCACTATTGAAACATTGTTCATGTGGTTATGAGGCTCCAACTACACCCATAAGTTTGTACGCATGCAATTATGACAAAAGCTCCCTTTTTTTGTGCATGTGGAGTGATATCTATCCCACATTTTTAGGCTATACTCCATACCACTACCTAAAATCTCCTGTAGCTTTGTAGAATCATGACAATGATGATACAAATTCTAAGCAATCAAATATTGAGCAAGATCTTGACATAGAAATGCTTAATTAAAGGTAGACATTTCATAAAACATATGGTAAACATGAATTATACAGGTCATAAATGCATATATGATCATAAAATTTTGAACTTCATCTAGAAATCACCAAGAAGGTTCAGTGCCCTCTTAAGGTATCTGTAAAAATATTTTTTAGCACATCCATTCATCATCCATCCAGTAACTTATCAAATCATGAAAAATATCCATAGTTAGAGAACATCCTAAAACCAGGTATATAACTAACATATAAAAAAATAAAACTATAACAAAATAGCCATAATATCACCATAATAACCAATAAAATCTCTCATAGATCACATGTAACACCCTCCTCCAAAATTTACCAAAGCTAACCATCCAACTAGGGTAAACATGTGACAAAGAGTTACTATGGTGTGATTCACCCTCCTTGGCCACCTTAAGGAAGTGGAACTGATAGAACACAAGAAATATTACCTTCTACACGTGTTACAGAACCTTTAAGAGCCAACCCACCCTTCCAGGTGGCCAACTTCTGGGGAAACTCGACATTTCCTTACCTATATCCCCAATCACTCCCTTGCCAAGCCATTCAAGCAACTAAGAGCCTTAGTCTTTCCCATGAGACTACCTAAGTGTGATTGTAGAATTTTTCTGGCATTGGTATGCCAACAACTATGATATTTAAGGTTATTTTCTAGGGCTAGGACCCAGTCACTTCTCATAAACTCTGTGAAAATTACAGAAGTCATAAAAAACTTGAAGACAATCCTTTTGATAACAAAATTGATCTAGCACTTGACTAGACACCTACTAGCCATGACAAGTGTTTCATCAACTATTTCAAAAATATGAATTCTACATGTTATAAAAATAGATCTGAGTATAGGGGTCTCGTACTTATCTAAACATCGCTAAGAAGCAATGATGCCTTATCAAATTAGTCGCATTGCCATCTATTATGTCATTTATTCATTGTTCATGAATTTATAAATCAAAATATGATGAGAGACATACATCATTTGTGTCATAAAACATGCTCATAATTGACATAACCAAAACAATTAATAAGGATACAACATCCATAGAAGCCACATATAAACTAGTAATTTATAAATGAAATACTAGGAAGAAGAAACTCTTATTAATGAATACAAAACCAAACCAGGTTTGGGACTCCCATGAACCACCCTATCATCGATTGGTTGAAACAAATATTTATTTTAGCTAATCACTCCCATACCATATTACAACCATGAATGTGGGATATCATGAAAGAAATACAAAAAAATGAAGCAGGGATTCCAGGGAAAAAACTGCCTCCACTATAAACCAATGATTCCAACTCACAGCTAGACATCACTAACCATCACCATATTGGCCTCTACCAAATATTTCGGGGGCTCCAAAGTGTTTTTTCCAACAAAGGCTCTAGGAATAGTAACTCAACCCACAACTATTGTCGTGCTACAAAGTGTTTGTCCAAATAAGTCTCTAGGAATATTAAAGCAACCCACCAAGGACTCCTGAGAATTTTTCCAGCCAAAGATCTAGGAATAATAACTCAACCCAAGATTTCACTGGGATCCAGAGTTATCCAACCAAGGATTGAGGAACTAATAGCTCAACCCATATCTAAAGGAACCCAATAAACTACCAGAAAACATAAGGGAAATACACCTAGAGTACCATGACTCTTCAATAAATGGATAGGCTAGGAAAGCCACTCTAAATCCTGGAAATCCTCCATGTCAATGATAGATCATTACCAATAAATCATGTGCACCTTCCATGCATGCAAATACTAGTAAGGAAATCATACATGAAACTAGGTACCTACAAGAAAAACCAATTGTTGTTGTTGATCCCGATGTCCTCTTATGCTTTCCTACTTTTCATTTTCCTTCTTTCTCCAAATCCCAATTATGCTATACTCCTCTTAGAGTGCTCCAAGAAAACTCTAAGTTTTGAAGAGTATGAGAGATAGAGAATATAATGAGAGTTCCAAAATTGAATGGAAAAAAGTATGTGAACTAATCCTTGGCATCCTTTTTATTAATGAAGCCTCTATCTTCTTCAATTTTCCATTATTTTACTTCATTTTCATCCTCACTTGTAATTTGTGACCTTTCACCTTCCTTTTCTCCTAATTTCTATTATTTTCATAAATAAAATTCCAATAAATGCCTCATGCATTTCCAAAGCCTTAGCCATTTCCTTTTCCAATTTACATAGCCATTAATTAATCGCAAGTAATCCTTATCAGTATATTTTTTTCGCAACATTCTGCTCAAAATATGTGTCCCGTGACCATGGTCATTATTTTTTCTTCATTAAATTTATTGCATGTATTTCTTACCAAGGTTGTTACAAAAACCTCCCCCTTGGGGGAACACCGTACTCAGTGGCCAATGAAACCTACAACCAACATGACCGCTGAAAAGAAAAACATACTCCCCATGGAGACTTATAACTTAGCTTTTTGTAGTATTTACAATGATCCATATGCTAAAAAATAAACTAACATGACATCCATAACAATCATAACAACCATACTGACATGACACCCATACCTCTTATTGGAGATTTATAACACAGCTCATGGCTGTATTTACATCCATATACATATATACATATACCAAAAAATTTCACTCAAGCAATGAATAGAGAAGTAAACATAGCTTGAATTTGATCCTCCTTCTCCCATGTAGCTTCATCAGGCCCAAAGTACTTCCATTACGCTTTAACCTAATCGATTGCTCAGTTCCATAGCATGAGAATATTTCTCTACAAAATGCACTAATTTTCTTGCGCAAATTAACCTTCGAGCTCCACCTGTAATGTAAACCATTCAATCACATCATATCAACATCTTTAACATACTTCTTAAGCAATGACACATGGAAAAATCATGGACTTTCATTATCGAATGCAGTGCAGTCTGAAAGTTGTTGGTCTAATCCTTTCAAGAATATTTTAAGGTCCACAAAGCATAGGTGCCATCTTGGCACATGATCCAATCCTCGAGGACCTCTTCTTGGTCTTGATGTGAAAGTACACATGTTCCCCAACCTGAGATTCCTTAAACAACTCATTCTCATCTGCTTAAATTTTCTTCCTATCATTTATTTCTCTCAAATTTTTCTTTATTACTTGCATTCATGCTCCATCTCTGACAACATATCTGGTCCTATCAATACAATATTAACTAGATCACTCCATCTAATGGGAGTATTACAACTCCGCCCATATAATGCCTCAAATAGACACATCTTCCTCATACCCATTGTTGTAAGTGAACTCAACCAATGGAAGGTACTCTTCCCATCTCCTTTGTCAATGCACTGCATACACATTCAACATATCATCCAATATCATGTTGACCCCTTTCATTTGTCCATCTTTCTGCGGGTAATAAGTTGTACTGAAGGCCAACTATGTACCTAAACCTACGAATAACTCTTTATAGGACCTAGAAGTGAGCTTAACATCCCTATCTAATACAATATTCTTTGTTACACCATGTAGCCTCATTACATATATGATGAAGGCATGTGCTACATCGTTAGCTGAGTATGTAGACTTCATTGGAATGAAGTGTGTTACCTTTTTCAACCTTTCAACCACAACCTTAATTGAATCATTTTTCCTGTATTTACTCAGCAAACGTGTGATGAAATCCATGGAAATGACTTCCCATTTCCACTCTAGAATCAAAATCGTCTATAGTAATCCATCTAAAAGCATACACTCTTCTATTACTTGTTGAAAATATAATCATTTAGCCACAAATATATCATTTATTTCTTAAGATTTGACCAATGATAAAAAATTTTCACTACTATTGATGTTTCCTTACATCCTGGATGACTCTAATATGCCTCATCATTAAATTCCCTCAATATAATCTTCTTGAGCTCATTTTCATCTAGCACATCTATCCTATCCCTATATTTGACCAATCCACGTGTTGTAAGGTGATAGTCCACATCTTGTTCACATGTACCATGTCATAACATGTGCATAATCTCTTTATACCTATAATCCTGTTGACCTACCTGTAAGATCTGATCCTATAGATATGTCCCATAGGAACTCATTTTTGCTATGTGATATATCTGTATTCGCCTGCCAAGAGCATGTGAAACCCTATTCTCTTTTCCCTTGATGTATGTGATATAAAATTCAAACTCACTGATTGTTTCAAACCAAATAGCTTGTTGGAATTCAAATTTGCTTGATCAAATAGATACCTCAATCCACTATTATCACTCATCAGTAAAAAAATCCTGCCAAGAAGATATTTCCTCCACATCTTCAATGCATGAATGTTTCTTTGAACACAAGATCATGTGTCATATAATTCTACTTGTGCATATTTAGTTTCATTTATTCATATCATACCACCTATCCTTCCTGCATAATTAATCCATCATGTCCCCTCTTGCAAGCATACTTGTATACAAAAAATTATCTATCTGGATCTACAATCTTTAACAATTCCTTCAACTGCTCAAAAAAATTCCTTCAACTGCGGAAAACTTGATGCACATTTTTCTATCCATTCAAAATTCTTATCTTTTCATTGCAATGATGTGATAAGATATGAAACAAGAAAGAATTTCTTGATGAACCTCATGTAGTAACCTGCTAACTTCATTAATTATCTTACCTCATCCACATTCCTAGGAGTCTCCCATTTCATGATAGCCTTTATATTTTCTAGATCTACTACTATTCCTTCCTTGGAAACAACATGTCCTAGGTAATCTACCTTTATCTAAAAGAAACTACATTTACATAGCTTGGCATTCAACTGATGTTATCTTAGAAATATCAATACTACTACTAAATGTTGGGCATGTTACTCTTATTTCTTATAATATACCAATATATCATCAATGAATACAATAACAAACTTATCCATATAAGGATGCAATACACTATTTGTCAAGCACATAAAATTATCTAGAGAATTATCCAAACCTAAAGAAGTTGAAAAAAACTCATAATTTCCATAACTTGTCCAAAATTTATCTTGTATATATCCTCTTCCTTGATGCATACCTGATGATATCTGGATGTTATATTATTCTTCGAAAACAGTGGTGCTCCCTTCAACTAATCAAACAAGTTATCAATCCTCAACAATAGATACCTATTATTGATGGTCACTTTTTTCAAATTCTTGTAATCAATGCATATCCTAAGAGTGTCATCCTTCTTCTTCCTTAAAAATATTGGCATGCCCCATGGTGATACACTTGGCATAGTTATATCCCTTTTCAAGAATTTTCTTCAAATGAAACTTCAACTCTACTAACTTTGGAGTTTTAATCCTATATGATGCCTTCGATGATGGTGTTTCCCCTGGTACCAACTCAATAGAAAAATCCACTTCCTTGTGAGGAAGCAACTCTGAAATCTTCGTGGGAAATAAATCCTAAAACTATTGCAAAATCGGGTACCTTCTCAATACCTCCACATCCTCAACTTCCTTACCTTTGTCACTAGAAATATGCACTAGAAATAACACATACCCTTTCCTTTGACTACGCTTAGCCTACATAGTTTTCACCATTCGAAGTCATGTTTCTTTCCTCTTACCCTACGAGACTCTTTATTCCCCATTGTCATCCAAACACTCAATAGATTTGTCATAACATTCCACCTTGGTCCTATGAAGATACAACCAGTCCATACCCAACAACATACTATCTGATCCAAATGGATATATATTCAAATGTGTTGATGTAGGCATACCATTCAACTCAAATTCACAAGATCTTACCCAATGATGAACTTGCTTCTTTCTACCTATAGCCAACTACACTAATGAAGATTATGCATGCACTTATTTATTCAAACCGCACTTATCTAGCAGGTCAGGATTAACATAGATATAATTAGATCCAGGGTAAATCAAAATAGAAATAACTTGATCACAAAGCTTACATTCCATCTCAATAATAGATGCTTGGTGATATGCCTACCTGTTATCCAATGTTGCATAGATGTGAGGAATAATTTTTCCAACACCCCCCACTGTTTGTGCCTCCTGAGGATTGTAAATTTGTGGTCTACCACCCTCATTTTGTGGAAAATATCACTAAAAATGGTATTTTCCACAAGCCCAACACCATACGGGCTTCCTATCATCACCCTTGCTCTTCTCAGACTAAAACCTGTGTCCTTTGTAAAATGTGTTAAACTTCTTATCTGGTATAGAGTTCTCTTTGTTATGTGTATCCTGAGGCCTTGATTTCTTCTTATCCTATTTCACTTTACTCTTATCACTACCTTTCCAGTCATGTTTAGTCTCTCATTTTTTCTTTGATTTCTCATAATAATTCTTTAGCTTCTAGATGGCTGAGTCCTCCGATGATGTAGGCTCATAAAACTCACTCTAGTCTTAGAATTCTATCTGAAACCCACTAATAAATATTTGAATCTTGGCCTTCCGATATTTGAGGTAAGGCACATATCTCAATAGCTCTAAAAATATACTAGTATACTCCTCATCGGTCATAGATCCCATCTTTAGCTCATAGAATTTATTTTCCTTGTCATCATAGTATCTCTCTGATATATTACTTATTCCTAAAAAGTCTCTCAAACTCACTCCAAGTAAAATCCTATCCATAAATATATCTAATATTCTTTGCATATTCCCACAAAATATCTTCTTTACCTTTAAGACTGAATGTAGCTATTTTGGCCTTCATGTTCTTGGAGTACTCATGCAATATGAAGAACTTGGTCTTCTCAAGAAACCATACTTTCGCATCTTATGATTTCTTCATTTCCCCCATAGAATATAGGTGGTTTTTTTTTCTTGAACTCATTTGGAAAATACCCCCTGTCACTCCTCCTATAATGATGATAACAATGATGACCATAATACCTCTCAGAACCACAACTAGAATAGTACATATGTCCATCACCTCTCCTATCTAGAGTGTCCAAGAGCCTACCATATTTGATCATGTCATCTCTATATGACCTATGTTCACTATGAGATATACTGCCATATACCCCATTAGTCCTATCCTCCTGTCCATGGCTGATTAGAAGTGGTCACTGTCTCTACGGTTCTAAAAAACTATGAATAATTACTGCATTGAATTCTTCTTCTCTCTCTTATGGCTATATTACTATGTCATTATCTGATTTGCAACTCCTTATTTATTCCTTCAAACTTATCAATGTGTTTTCTAAGTCACAAGAGTGCCCAACACCATGCTACTCATTTTATCCATAGGAAGAGTCTCGTAAAATGTAGTCTACCATATTGCTAGTCATCTTTTCTCTCTTTTTCCTACAAGGACCATTATGTTAGCTAAACCAAATCATAAACAACTAGTGTACCTTAGTATATTTCAAGGAGGATATATCATCTACAAGACCAACCATATTATCACAATACATATATGAATATAATTGATTCAACATATAATCATCATTTCAACCATTATTCGGTAATCAATACATGACTATATCGGCCACATGCCATGACTTCATGCATAACAACCATCACCAAGTCAATGTATGCTTATGAACATATAAAATATGACATGCATAATTGATGAATGACTAAAAGATATTCATGATAAAAACATGAAACAATAACACTATAAACTTTCACATAGTGATGCAACTGCAACCATCACCATCACCATACATACACAACAAACACATGGACCATAAGCATAATTAGGAACATATATGAAATAGACATGTATTCATGACCAACACACCATCCATTGAGTCCATGTGGTGAACCATGTTCTCATACCACTCTGTAACACTCTCCTCCAACATTTACCCAAGCTAAGTGGCAAACTAGGGTAAACATGTGACCAAGAGTTACTATGGTGTGATTCAACCTCCTAGATCAACTTAACGAAGTGGAACTAATGAAACAAAACCAATATGAACTTCCACATGTGATAAAAACCCTTCAATATCCAACCCACCCTTCAAGGTGACAAACCACTGAGGAAAATGAACATTTACTGACCTAGAGCCCCAATCAGTACCTTTCCAAGCCCTCCAAGTGACTGAGAGCCCCATTTTCTCCCATGAGCCTTCCTTAGTGAGATTGTAGCATTTTTATTCTTGTTTTACACTAGTGACAACGATATTTAAGGTTATTTTTAAGGGATAGGACCTAGTCACTACACATAAACTCCATGGAACTTACAGAACTCATAAAATACATTAACACAATTATTTTGATAAAAAAAATTGATAAAGGACTTGAATGGACCCCTACTAGCCATGGAAGACACTTCATAAATTATATCAATAATATGCATTCTATAGGTTATAGAAACATATCTAAGTATAAGGGTCTCATACTTATCTAAACATCACTAAGAAGCATCGATTCCTTATCACATTAACTACATTATCATCGAGTAGGTCATACATTCATTTGCCATTAATTTACAAATCAAAATATGATGAGAGCCATATTATTGTTGAAATTAATTGTTTAATAAAAAAAATAATCAAATATAAATTAACTATAAATCTGAGGAACATATTTTTGTTTCAAGGAATTCTACAAAATATATGCAGGAAACTACCAAAAGCTAACATTATTTCTACATGGTTGTGTTCTACACTATCAGGCTCATTTGACAAGAAATAAAATGTAAAACTTGAAAACCAATACTAAATTTAAAAAGACAAAATTAAATGACAACAAAAATAATTACGCTAATGACACAGTTTGAATCAATACTAAATTAAACCAAACCTTGTTGAATTTGAAATTGAACCTTTTGCACACAACATAATTCAAATGCTAATCTAGAGAAGTAAATTAAATGAAATCTAGAAATTACATGAAACAACAAATTTGGAAAATGCAGCAAACAAAAAAATAAATGATTAAAAAGGATATTTACTTGAAGGAACAAGAATTGAAATTTAAAGAAACAAACACACAACTAAACTACTGTAAATGTTCAAGGCAACACCTTGTCCAAGGTAGTGGGCCCAATTGGGTAAGACTGAGTTATGCCTTGAAAAATAATTTGGATCATATTACAAATAAGAGATGCAGAATTCAAAAATATATAAGAGGAAAAACTACACAAAAATGAAGTTCTTATCTTTGCCTCAAATTCAACAATTATTAATATTCTCCTCTTTGGTCTCTGTTTTCATTTAAATTCACAGAGGGAAAAGGGAAATTACAACTAAATTCATTACAAAATTTCTTCCACTACAATTTTAGATTTTCCACAACAAATTGATCTACAAGATCAGATCTAAAATATATATTCATCATGATTCACCTGGAACAAGTCGAATCTGGTATTGCAATTGGGAGAATTTGGAAAACAACCACAAAAGAAAATATGATAAAATACCCTTCAAATAAACTTGTGTTTTTCTCAAAACAGAATGAATTTTAGAAATATGAACAATGGAAAACTAATTTGGTTCGTTCAACACAAAAAACATGTCTCATATTTTCAATAATCAACCTCTTTTTCTCAAAATGTCCGACACAAAACTGTCATGTTCTATCCCAGTGAATTTCTGAGTTGGAATATTTGATTATGAGTTAAATATCAATTTTTCATTTTGGAAGAGATCTTGGAGGAGAAAATCGTGAGTGATGTTATAACAAATTCATTAATAAACCATCATTGGCAAAATCATGTATAATAATATTCAATTCATTGAAAATAAACGAAAATAAACATCACTAATCAATAAGAGCATGAATTATTATGAAATGGAATTATATGATATAATATGATAAATGACGTGATAAATAATGACATAAATGTATGAAAAATATGTTAAGAAGTGATAATAATAATGACAAATTAGTGGCCCAACATCTCCCCCAAACAAAACATGTTGCATGTCCTCATGGAACCAAATGTCTCTATATTAATGAAGTTGTAATAAAATAACCAAGGCACTCACCCCAACTCAAGATATTCATGGAACAAAATGCTTCTTCCCAAAAGGTTTCTGTAAACTACAGTTATTCAATTCTAGTATTTTTGGTGGAGCTGTAACAATTTGCACATTAATTTTCCATAATATGTGTATGTAGTTGCAACAAAATATGATACAAGTAACATCAAAATTCATTAACCATTTTCTAAAAAATTACAAACTAGATTTTGCTGAAATTATGAAAGAAGATTTCTACTATATTAATGATTCTTCACTCGGAAAATTAGAACAATGCAATGAATAAATTTAAAGATATTAGCAAAATGGTTGTAGGTGACAATGTCTGATTTTTGCAATTTTTCAAACTAGTTTAGCTTGGAATTTTTTGGGTTTGTGTATTTTAATGATACCAATTTGTTTTCCAAAGATCACAATAATCCAGTTCATAGTTTTAGATATATACACGAATCAATTTTTTCACTGTGTAAAATAAAATTTTATGCCTTAAATGAGGAATAAAAGATAAAAAATCCAACATGCATAGAAACACCTCCCCCAAACTGGAAAATTAGCATGCCCTCGTGCTACACTAGAAAAAAAATTAAGGTGGTTACTACAATCGTTGTTGAAATAATTTCTTGGTGTATAAAAACATGGAATAAGAGAGGTTTTGAGACTAAATAAGGAGATC
This sequence comes from Pinus albicaulis, assembly GCA_034641835.2. Classification (NCBI taxonomy): domain Eukaryota; kingdom Viridiplantae; phylum Streptophyta; class Pinopsida; order Pinales; family Pinaceae; genus Pinus; species Pinus albicaulis. The sequence goes on from CM076579.1 coordinate 683,829,976, forward strand.
AATGGATGATAAAGAGTATTAATGGCATGGTCATGATAAATAAATTAATGAATAATACGCTCCCGCAAATTGAAATATTTTGTGTCTTTTAAGAATGGGAAGTGGTAAAGAAGGGGAAATAATGGTTGAAAAATATGAGTTAATAATGCTCAATAGTTTTCCATGACATTCTCCTAAACTTTTAATAAATCACCAACTTATGTTATTTGACCTCCAATTTAAACTTCATGAAATCAAGGAATGACATGGATGGACTAATAATTGTCGAAGCCTATGTAGGTTGAATAGATGTTGAAAGTGATACGGAAGGTGGAAGCCATGCAAGCTGAAAGAAAGTAATCATAAAGTGTATCGAGGTTACCTTTCCTGAAATTGATTAGTTTCCATGTCATCAAGGTTTCCATAATAAATCTCATGAGTAGCCTCAATCAGTAATTCATCATCTCAATTACCTCATTATATATAAAAGCGACATAATCATGTTATGAATGTCATGGGATAATAATGGATAAAAATGAAATACAAAATAGGGTTAAATTGATGAAAAACAAATATGCATTCCCTAGACTCATTGGCTTTGGCTTCTATGGGCACAAAATACCTTCTTCAAGAATACATTCTTCATGTCCTCGCATGTTTGAATGGATTTCCCTCCAAGTCCCATGAAGCATCAAACGGTTGATCCTTTTAGAGTAAGAGGAAACTCTTCCAACCTTGTATCATTAGTACAATGATCATATCCTATACAAGGTACTTAAAACTCAAATAAGAATGTATTTGGGTCTTCATTTTCCAAACCATGAAAATTTGGTAGAGTAGATGGGGGAATGATTTTCATTTCTGTCACTCCTCATAGATCTATGATAGGAAATTCAAAAGTAACAATGTGTGCTATTTATTACCAAAATAGAAGATTCTATTCATGTGCTACTTTTACGCTCCCCCTTCAAATGTTCCTATTAATTGTTTCGTGGAATGGGTGGTGCTTACATCACCACTTAAGAGAAATGATAAAAGAATTCAATTTCGTACCTCTAATGTTCCTAATTTTAATCATACATGTTATATGACCTAAGTTTGACTACTCACAGTAAACCCATCATTGGTTCCCTATGATGCATCCGTAGGTTCTTACCTTCCATCTTTAATACCCAACCCTCATGAAATCAGGTATCCGTATACAATTAGATATTAGTATGGTAGTGCTATTTGACTACCACCCCGACAACGACGCCAAAATTTTTGGAAAATTAATTTCTTAATAAAAACAACTAATCACCTAGACATTATTTATCAATCTGAGGAATATCATTTTGTTTCAAGGAAATCTGTAACATATATGCAAGCAACTACCAACAACTAACACTAGTTCTACATGATTATGTTCTACACTAAAATAATTATGCTAATCATATGACTTGAATCAATACTGAATTAAGCCGTACCTTTCTTAATTAGAAATTTAGCCTATTGCACCCAACATAATTCAAATGCTAATCTAGAGAATTAAATTAAATGAAATCTAGAAATTGCAAAAAACAAAAAATTTGGAAAATGAAGAAAACAAAAAATTACTTGATTAAAAAGGAATTTTTTTAAGGAACGAGAATTTAAATTCAAAGAAACAAACACACAACTAAACTACTTTATATTTTCAAGGTGGTGCCTCGTCTAAGGTAGTGGGCCTAACTACCTAAGACTCAGTTTTCTCTTGAAAAATAATTCAGATCATATTACAAATAACAGATATTGAACTAAATGTATAGCTTCCTTCATTAAAATATATGAGAGAAACAATTGCGCCTAAATGAAGTTCTTAGCTTTGCCTCAAATTCAATAATTGTTCATTTTTTCCTCCTTCATCTCTCTTTTCATTTAAATACATGGAGAGAAAAGGGAAATTACAACTAAATTGATTACAAAATTATTTTCCCTTACAATTTTAAATTTTCCACAACAAATTGATTATCAAGATCAGATCTGAAATATCTCTCCATCATGATTCAGCTGGAACAAGTCAAATCTGGTATTGCAATTGGGAGAATTTGGAAAATGACCACAACAAAAAATCTAAGAAAAGACCCTTCGAAGAACCTTGTGTTTCTCTCAATATAGAGTGAATTTTAGAAATATGATCAATGGAAGAATAATTCGGTTTGTTCTACACAAAAATCCTGTCTCATATATTCAAGGTTCTTCTTCGTTTTCCCGAAAATACCAATGCAAAACTATCACTTTTTATCATCGCAAATTTCCGAGTTGGAATATTTGATTATGATTTAAAGATCAAATTTACATTCTAGAAGAGATCATGAAGGATAAAATCATGAGTGATGTTATAATAAATTCATTAATAAACCATCATTGGAAAAATAATGCATAATAATCTTCAATTAATTAAAAATAAAGGATAATAAACATCACTAATCCTCAAGAGCATGAATTATTATGAAATGAAATTATATGATAAATCAATATAAACGGTGTGATAAAGAATGCTAGGAATGGATGAAATATAGTTTAATTAGTAATAATAATAATGAAAAATTATTGGCCCAACACATACATCACCATCATCATAAAACATGCTCATAACTGACATATAACCAATAGAAATAATAAGGGTACAATAGCCATAGAATCCACATATAAACAACTACTTTTACAAATGAAATAAGAGGAAGAAGGAACCCTTATTAATGAATGAAAAATCCAACTAGGTTTGGGACATCCACAAACCACACGAATGTAGATTGGTTGAATCAAATGTTTATTTCATCAAATAACCCCTGTGCCATATTCTAAGCATAAATGTGGAATCTCACGAAAAAAATCCAACAAAAATGAACTAGGGCTTCCAAAGGCCAAAACACCTCAACCCTCAAGTAGTGATTCCAACTCATGATCACAAATCACTAACCATCACCAAATTTGTCTCTACCCAAGTTGTCTAAGGCTCTAGAGAGTTTGTTCCAACCAATGCTCTAGGACTAGTAACTCAACCCATAGCTATTGTCGGTCTCTAGAGCGCTTGTCCAACCTAGGCTCTAGGACTAGTAACTCAACCCACCAAGGGCTCCAGAGCGATTTCCCAGCCAAGGCTTCATGAACTAATAACTCAACCCACAATAAAAGGAACATGGGAATGAACAATAAAAGAAAATGGAAAGACACCTGTAACACCATGGTTATCCAGGAAATGACAAGGCTAGGAAAACCACTATCAATCTAGAAAATCGCCCATGCCAATGGTAGATCATGACCAAGAAACCACATGCATGTTCCATGCATGCCAAAACTAGTAAGGAAATTATACATGAAACTCGGTACCTACAAGAAAAACCCATTGTATTTGTGGATCATGATGTCCTATTATGATTTCCTATTTTTCCTTTTCCTTCTTGCTCCAAATCCCAGGTATGCCACATTCCTCCTAGAGTGCTCCAAGAAAATTCTAAGTGTCCAAGAGTATGAGAGAGATAGAATAGAATCAGAGCTCTAAAACTGACCTAGAAAAAGAGTATGAATTGATCCTTAGAAGCCTTCTTATTAATGAGGCCTATATTTTCTTCAATTTTCCATTATTTTCCTTCATTTTCCTCCTCACTTGCAACCTATGACCTTTCACCTTCATTTTCTTCTAATTTCCATTATTTTCATAAATAAAATTTCAATAAATGCGTCACACCTTTCCAAATACTTAGCCATTGAATTTTCCAATTTTCATAGCCATTAATTAACCAGAAGTGATCCCCATCACTATGTTTTTTCCCAACATTCAACTTGGAATACATGTTCCATGACCGTGGTTATTATTTTTTCTTTATTAAATTTATTAAATGGATTTTAGACTAGGGATGTTACATTAGAATAATAAAATAACTCTTATTAACATATTCAAATGGTAACCATGTCAGGGACTTCCATGTACCACCCAAGCATAGATTAGATAAACCAAAATATTTCTTTCATCCAATTACACCCACACCATATTCCAATCATGAATGTGCGATGATAAGGGTTAAACTAAAATAGTACCAACTAGGCTTTCAAGAGGCCAGACCACTTCAACCCTCAAGCACAATGAACCTATATGGTCAAGAGGTCATAAAATCAACCAGATTAGTCTCTACCCAAATTTTCCAAGGCTCTAGGAACTATTAACTCAATCGACAACCTCCAGAAAACTGTAGATATTTCATAGTTCTAGAGAATTGGTCCCAACCTAGAGGCTCTTGGGACTAGTAACTCAACCCAAAAGCTCCAATGAAACTAAGTTGCTTCAAATCTATATATCATTTATTCCAACCCACAACCATGGGAAACCCGAGAACTAATAAAAAACACTAAATGCGGAACTGAATACACCATCGGTATCCAGGAAATGGAAATGTGAGGTTGTAACCATTGCCAATCCAGTAAAATCTCCATGTCAGTGACTACACATAACCAGAGAACCACATGCATATACTATACATTGAAAAATCATCAAGGAGATCACACATGCAAATTGTTACCTACAGGGTAAGTCTACTATAGCTATTGATCCAACTACCTCCTTGTGCTTCATTTTTTTCCTTTATTATTTCTCCAAATCCAAGTGAAGACTACAGTGCTTCGATCATTATATAAGTGTTCAAGAGTGTATGAGAGAGGGAATGAAAGGAGAGATCCAAAACTGAACTGACAAATTTGTAATCACCCAAAAAACTATGAACTCACTCTGATGCCTTTGTATCATTGATGTCTCCTCTTTCTTAATTTTCCTTCATTTTTCCTCTAATTTCCCATGCATGCATATGTGTATCTCTCCACCTTCATTTTCTCCTAGTTTCCTTTATTTTCATAATTAAATTCCATTTATTGTTTCTTTTCCTTTACCAATGCCTTTTCCAATTTCCATAGACATTATTAAACCATAATTGCTTTCGATTATAATGGTTTCCCACAATTCATCTTGGAATATGTGTCGCATGATCTCAGTCATATTCAACTTAGATGGAAAATCAACTAAGGGTAGTTACATTATCTCCTTGGGAGGCAATTTTTCTGATGAGTGACCATAGTGGACTGAGGTGGTTGCTCGACCAAGCTAATATGAATGTCAGGAAAGCTATATGGTTTGACACTCTCAGTGGGTTTGAATTTGAGATCATACACATTAAGGGCAAGGAGAATGAGGTTGCAGATGCTTTTAGTAGAAGAGTGTAGGTGAATCATATTTCAACTGTGATTTAATATGGGATATATTTATAGGATAAGATCTTGCATGCAGGACAACATGATGATAAGTACCAACATTTAAAGTAGAGATTACAGTAGCAAGGTGAAGGTGATAGGGATGTGGAGTATCACTTCATGGTATATGTTTTGGTCATATTTAGGAATAGGATTTATGTGTCAGATAGCAATGAGTTGAAGAAGATTATCTTGAGGGAGTTTCATGCAAATCAATATTTAGGCCACCCAGGATATCAAAAGAAGTTTTCTATCATTAAGAAGTTTTATCATTGGAATAACTTAAAAAAAGTGGTGGTTGAGTTTGTCAAAAGGTGTTCTAACTGTAAGCAGGTGAAAGTTAAGTGTGTTACACCATTTTATGGTCATATAACCTATTAATATTAGATGGACCTAAGTACACCATGTAAGACCAATTTTACCCTAATTAAAATTTCTTTCACTATGAAAAATAACTTAGTAAACAACTTTTATTAAGTTGTTTATGGTCTAAACAGGAAACTCCATGAGGAAATATTAAATAAATCCACGTTTGTTTGATTTTCCTCAATGAATAATTAGTTAAACATTAGTTTAATTAATATTCTTGGTCATATATAACCCAAAACAGGAAAATTAATTAGGTAAATTATTATTTATCTTATTATTTTCTGGTTTAAACCTTATTTAAATAATATTCCTTGTTAAATTTGACTAAATCATCCAAAAACAGTTAAATAAATCATTATTTATTTGATTATTACTCGACCATATCCTTAGAATGATAAATAAATCATCTATTTATTTATTATTTACAAATAAAAGGATTTGACCAAGTCAAATTCTTTTTCCCTCCAACAAATACAATAAAATATTTCATAAAAGTTGGATCTTGATTTGGTTAATAATATTTTAACTATGAACCAATATCTAGACTAACTCAATATTTTGTTATAAATAGAAGGGGTTCTCCATTCATTCACTACCTTTTGTTGCCTAAAGATAACTCTGGATATATACTTTTGGTTTGACTTTGATCGACCATTATTGTCATATTTTTCTATCTTTTTGCTTGTGAGCTCCCTTTGAGTTCCATTTTTTTCTGGGTTTTCTACACCATCAAGAGAGAGGAATTTTAGATCTGAAGTGCTGGGGACCTACAAGAACCCATCCCATTGAGGATAACTAGTAACATCCTTCTATGTTTTCCTCCCAGGTGCCCTTAATATAAAATTCATTCAACATATTCTTGTCTTGTCTATTGGATGCATGGAGTAAATCTCATTTTTTATTTACTGCTTAATGTCTTTTCATGCATAGATCTAGATTTTTGCAGCATTCATCTTGATCACCTAATTGCAGATCTGAAGATATTGGCAGTCATTGTTGCTATTACGACTGTTTTTTATGCATATCTAAAGTGGTATTTTTTCATACACTTGCAATTAAGATTCATACTAACAATTGGCAACTCGACATGAATTTAGATTACGACTGCTATCATTTTTCAGATCCCTACATATCCAACTACTTCAAACCCTAGGATTTCTCTTCAGCCTCTTATTTTTCTTTTATTGATGTTTTTTTTAACCTATAAAACCCTAAAACATTAAAAATTCTAACTTCCATGTGTTTTTGGACATATTGCGTATGTTACCGACATCAGTCGCAGCTGACATGACACATTCTACTAAAACCTGCTCCCGAGAGTGTCGGAAGTGTAGGTCATACTTTTTGGCCATAAACCTGTGACCTAGAGCTTCAAGACACACAAATCTAGCCAAAAACTGCGACTTCAACAAGAAATAGTTCAGAAAATACAACCTCATCTTTTTGCAGGAATTTTTCAGAAAGTTTTCTGGGTTTGTTTGGGCCTCTATTCAAGGTTGTCTGACCTCCGTCTCCACCCGTTTTGGACCTGTGATTGTTTATTTTTACTCATCTAAGTGAAAACCTAGCCCTCTTGGGCTTCAGTACTCTCCACACTTTGTGGAGGAGTTTTAGTTGTTGCAGGTTGTCTGAAATTTTCAGAGTGTTCAGCCATTTTTCAAATCTAATACCTCACCTTCAGATCTACTTCAGATTGGCTATTTATCCATCCAAATGACCTAATTTAGTTTTTTTTTGGTTTTCCTCTAGGGTCCCCTCTGCTTCCCTCCAGGATATATCCTTTCGCCACCTCATTTACAACAATATTTCCTCTAATTTGTTGTTTTTTTTCTGCACCAATTTCTAGTAGATATGACATTTAGACCCCTGTCCCTCCCGACCTTAGATATTTTGGCTACTTTGGTGTATGTTGACTAGTGTTTTTGCCCACCTACAGACTATTTGTTGAGAGGCCCGCCTCCTTGGGTTAAGATTATTTCATAATTAGCTATTCATTTTCTGTTATTTCAGTTCCACATACTATTATCTGCAGGTTTATTTATAGCTATACAACACATTTTTTTTTCTCTACAAACGTTTGGGCTTAAAAATTAAAATTTACACACTTTACATGAACACCCTAAGTGAAGAAGAGCTTGGTTAACACCACCAAGAAAAGACTTTAACATTAAAATAAATTGATCCTGAACCTCTCTATCCTTGTTCCAATATTGTAATAAGTTGATCTTGCACCTTTCCATCCTTGTTTCTCTCTCTTCCCCTTGTGTCACGTTTGTGTCATCATCATTGTGCCACCAAGGCGTTTACCTCGGAGACTTCTTGGCCTTCATCCTTAGTTTCTGGTAGGAATACTTACTCCTCCATGTAGGATTCGAGTTAGTCCTCCACCCATTCTGCACTTCGACTCCTCTTCTAGTTTTTTGGGCTCTCCTTTTGGTTCCACCCCCAGTTCTCCTCCTATCACCTCACCATGGCTGGTTCAAGCCCTAAGGCTAGTGGTGGCCCTGGCTCTAATGCTGCGAATACTACTAGTAGGACTACAATAGGAAATATTCCGGATACTCCCTTTCTCCCCTATATGGCAAGCCTTAGTCTTCCCGATTTTAACAAGTTGATCAATGACCCTATACACCATGAAGCTAGTTGTCCTGCTATGCTGACCAAGCTCCCTTCTAAAATCCCCAAGTTTGAAGGCCTTGCTGGAGAAGATCCTACAAATCATGTTCGATCTTTCCACACGTGGTGTTCGTCTAACTCCATTACCGATTACTATGTCCATCTTTGGTTTTTCCAATGTATGCTTACAAGTGAAGCTTCGGAGTGGTATGCTGATTAGGCCTCCTCCACTCATACCACATTTGCAACTCTTGCTCGGGCTTTTATATCTTATTTCCAGCTACCCCTTCATTATGACACTGGTACTGAAATTTTGACTTCTTTCCGTCAATCGTCTATGACCCGCCTATCTGATCATGTCTAGGAATGGCAGAGAAGAAAGAGCCTATGTCGAGCCCCTACCTTTCGTTCCTTAGATCTCTCTTTCCTGCTATCAACAAAGATGTCACATTGAATTTCCCTCAAACCGAAGACACTGCTCTACAAATTGCTTTAAAATATGACCTAATCTACGCTCAGTCAGGTTATGTTTATACCGTTCTACCTGATCTCCCTAGACCTAGTGGTGCCAACGTACTGAGGGCATCTCATGCTGCTAATGGTATCGTTGGAGCTCTCTCTCATCCATACGCTCAGCCTCCCATGGGTTAAGGTTTTCCTCAGGGGGGACCAACACCTCCTGCACTTTTCCCCCTCTCGGTAGCATGTATCTAGGGTACATCATTCCTTCTCCTTTTGCCCAACCTCCTATTTACCACACTATTACCCAACCTCCTTATTATCCGTATCCATAGCTTAGTGCTCTAGCTCCTCCAGCATTAGCACCTCCGCCTCCCTTGCCTTGTCAACCCCCACAATAGCAGCCACTGGCCCCTCAGGGGCAGGTGTATGCATAGCAGGGTGTGACTAATCCTCCTCCTTCCAAAAAGAAGAGGAAAGGCACTCAAAATAAATCTGCTCTCAGTAATCTTGGACCTAATCCTCAAAATAATGCACCTAACACTACTAACTAGCAACAGGGCACTCGTCCCAAGAAGGACAGGCCTATTCTCACAAATAAAACTTGTTCTTGTTGTGGTGCTTATGGTCATTACATGCATGATTCTCCTCTTTTACCACAGACGAAGTAGATGTGGGAGTCTCAAGCAACATTGCAAGGATAGCAAGCCTCCCCTTCCATCCCTCCCAGTGTTATTCCTAGTCAACCGGTTGTGTTTAGTAATCCTTTCCCTTAGCAAGGATTTGTGGCTACCTAACTACCTGAAGGTCAGGTGGCCACTAAACCTCTTCCATATGGTACCTCCAATTACCAGATTCTCGTGATGAATTCTAACCAACCTCTAATCATAGACATCAATATTTAGACTCGGTCTCATCAGTACAATAACCCTCTCGCTACGTTTGTCCCCAAGCCACCTCCTTTGGTCCCTACAGAGCCTCTTTCAACACCTTATGGTCCCTTGCAAATCCCTCAACCTAAGGCGGAGGTTCATACCAAGATCCCTAAGGGACCACTATGCCAAAATGCTACTTCTAGAAAATTTTCCCATTCGTATAGTATAGTAGATGATTTGGCGCAATCTCCTACTTTCATTTCAATGTTGGAACTCATCTAGTCATTCCCTTCACAAATAAAATCCTTACTATCTACCATGGGCACTGTAAATCCTTCCGATGATCGATTGATTGTCTTTGATGTTGATGAGTTAGAACATCCTCCTCTCCCTGCCTCCGTTGCCTTCCAAATCCCAATCAAGATCTGGAATGCCATTTTTTCCCAGTGCATCATTGGCAAGGGGGCATGCACCTGTGTGATGTCTACTTCCATTTGGAAGAAACTCAGATCACCTCAATTGGCTCCTTCCATGACCAGTCTCCAAGCGTGGGATGGCCACACCTCCCAGCCCATTGGTCTTCACAGTTGTCCTATTACTCTTGTAGGCAAGACTATTTGTGTTGATGCAGAATTCATAGATGCCCCCTTAGATTAAAACATTCTATTGGGTCATAGCTACACTTATGCGATGTCTATTGTCCCATATGTAGTCCACCACAAGATTTCCTTCCCTCAAATGGAAACATAGTCACCATTGACCAGTTGACATATTACGAACCGAAGTCTCTGACCTCCCCTGATTCCATCATCTCTTCAGTGGCCAATAAGTGAACCTTCAATCCTTTGACCAGTGTCTCACCCGGAGTCTAAAAAGACTCCTTATTGCTTGGTACATTCCCTAGTCTTCCTCCTCCTATCTCTGATTCTATCTTATCGAATGTTTGCATGATGCAATCGTCTCTAGTTGCACTCAAGTGGTCAGCTTCAGCTAGTTAGCAGCATCCTCACCCTCCACATCCTGCGCCTAGCAATTTGATTCATCCTTCTAGACCCCCTCCTCCTGGCCCTTCACCTACAGCTAGTATCCATGGGCCTCCTTACCCTCTTAGAATGGTTCCTCCAAGCCTTAACCATTTAGGAGTCGTCCCGCTTGGCCATTAACCCTCTGGTCAGATACTATTCCTAGCTCCCCACCAGGAGTGTACACGGTACCTGTCAAGGCTTCCCTCTGTCTTCCTAACCTGACCCTTGGGATTCCCATCTGGTACCTTGATCCTACAACTGCTACCCCACCTAGTCAACCCAAACCTTATCTTGCTTTGACCTTGATTTAGCTAGTCCCCATGACTTCTCTTGTTGTTACAATGCCTCATCCACCTCAATAGGAATCACCTCTTGTTGCGACCACTTCGGGTAAGAAGGGAAAAGCTCACAGTAAGGAAACCAAAGACCAGGCCACCTCGAAAAAACTTGCTCCGCCTTGGCTACCAAATCATACTATTCAGTGTGCTTTATGTGATGTTTTTGGTCATGACACCCATACCTATCCGGAGTCGCCTCACCTTAAGCCCATGTTAAACGAAGTGTTTCTGGAGTCTGGAATCCCAGAGGTATGTGTCACTATACCCGATTCTATCCCGAAACTCAAGTCTTTGCACACATATCATCCTTGTTATTTGTGTGATTTCCATGGCCACTATACTCACCTCTATCCCCACCTCAAGGACTTCCACACCTCTCTAGTGGTACTTCGCCAATTCAAGGCCAAGAGCAGCGAGTCTGCTACTCCCTTATTTCTGCATTTTTCTTCAATAGAACCAAAGGACACATCCACTCCCATTTACATTCCCCCTCCGAATGTCAAAAAGACAGAGTCTTTGGCCTACTGTCCACTACTTGTCATCATCTATGAGATCCTTAGTGGAAGACCCCCTTGGGCCTTCCCCTTTTGTTTCGCCTGAACTCCCTTTAGCGATCACCTTGGGCTCAACATCGGTGGATCTTTCATATTCTTGTTTTTCTGTCAACCCTTGTGATGATGTGCATGTGAATCTCTCTTCTCATGATGATGAGTTAGGTAGCTTCACCATGTTAGGTGGTGTTTCTTTCACTAGTCACCCCATCTTCTATTACGATGATGACATTATCGAAGTAGTCATCACCCCTAACTTTAACTATCACCCCTTACATCGAACCCATACATTAGAACCACATAAACCTTCTGGTCATTACATTCACACCCAATATTTGGGTAAGGGGGCACCCATATTTGAGAGTCCAGGAGAAGCAATTTTCCACAACTCTCCTAGTGTATCTCGTCGTGCTGACTCTAGTACCATTATTCTTCCTCATTTAGATGAACCTCTAGAGTCCCATATCACTTTAGATCACTCTAGGGATGATACCCCTCATCATTCCTTCACCTTACATCAGCAACCCAGTACCCTAGACATTGTTGTTGACCAACCTATGGTTTTTCTAGGAGAGAGCTAGTTCATTATCTCCAAATCCACTCTTTGGGATAGTGACACCATGTATGCCAACCCAGAAACTTAATTCCATTTTCTTCATTTATGTAGTACCAAAAGAGATTGGTAATCCTTCATTCCCTTTCTCGAACTGCATAACCATAATGAAAACAAACGGCACACCACATCATAAAAAAGTGTTTATATTAACCCTTTCTAAATACATTTTGGCATAACCACAACACGGTTTGGGGCACAACACGGTTTGGGGCACCTAGGCCCCTCAACCATAAAAATAGTAGATCTCAGCCGAAAATAGCAGTGAAAACCCCTTTCTCTGATAGGCCACACTTTTCAGGTCATTTCCTGGGACAGGTCGCAGTTTTCTACCCAGTACCTACTACCCAAGTCATAGAACAAACCCCAAATACTGTGACGAGGTCTGTTCATGAGCTCTGGGTACCTACACTGAAATTTTGATCCCATAAAATGGAAGAGTAGGGTTAGGCCTCTTACCTACAACTATCTGATATCATTCCAACAATTAGTTTTTTCACTACAATCACCACAATACTTAAGGCCTCCTCTCCTCTGTACATTCACCATAGCTACACTTGCAAATGCATGAATTTGGAGGGAAAATTCCTTATTAAAAGAGAAACCCCTGATTTTTCTTTCTCCTACTATATCCAAACTGTAGCTCAATTTGACAAACCGTCTGCATCGTTGGAAAGCTCTCACTGAGCCCTCAAATGGGTCTCTGTTATTGTTTTTTGATTTAATACTTCACCAAGATGCATTTTGTCCACGAAGCATCACTTCAACACTCCCAAAAATTGAATTTCTTCACTTGCACGTTCGGTCCCTTGTGCACATTCAAGCGACCTGTTTTTTGTTTGCTCCCTTATGACATCATTCGGTTGGGCGCACCGTGTCGCGTTGTGTGAGGTCGCCTGACCAGGCGTGTTCAGGTCGGGTCGGGCCATTTATTTCGATAACACTGGTATCAGTTTTACTAAGTTGTGACCACCCAGTTTCCTTGCACACGTTCAGGAAACCCATTTGCCATTTTCTCCCTTGTGGCATTGTTCGGTCAGGCGCATCATGTCACGCCATGTGAGTTCACCTAACCGGGCGTGTTTGGGTTGGGTCGAGCCATTTCGTTCGAGGGTGCCCTTATCAGTTTTGCTAAGTTGTGACCACCTAGGTGCCTTGTGTACGTTTGGGCAACCCGTTTTCCATTTTCTCCCTTGTGGCATCGTTCAATCAGGTGCGTTGTGTCACGCCATGTGAGGTTGCCTGACTGGGCACGTTCGAGTTGGGCCATTTCGTTCGAGGGTGCTCGTATCAATTTTGCTAAGTTGAGACTGCTCGAGTGCCTTGTGCACATTCAGGTGCCTTATGCATGTCTGGTTAAGTGTGTCATGTCATGAGGCTGCCCAAGGAAAAATGTTCGGGCCTCCCTCTCTCTTCCCCAATCTCCCTCTCTCTCTCTCCCTCTCTCTCTCTCTCCTTGTCTCTCTCTCTCTACCCTCCAATCCTCTCACTATATCCCTCCCTCTATCCTTATTTCTTCCCCCCTTCCATCTTTGTGTCACTATCTCCCTCACTTACCCTTCTAATCTACCTCTCTCACTCATCTTCCTCTCTCTCTCTCTCCATTCCTCCTCTCCCCTCTCCTTCAGTTTATCTCCATCTCTCCCTTGTGACTCCCCTTGTCCTTTCGCAAGGTTAAAATGGTTAATATTCGATAGACAAAATGTATATCAAATATTTCATCGAAAAGAGGGAACCATACCCTATCTTCCAGGCTATGCCTATCAGTCACTTGGCCTCTTCTTGCTCTCACATGAATGTAGTCTTGCTTGACTGGTATAGAAGAAGGTTTCGCATTGTCAACTATTTGTTTCAGACAATTTTTAGTTGTTTCAACACTGCTATATTCTTCAAGCTTATCCTTTAAACCATCTTAGTATTTTTTACTCTCTTCAACTTTGTAGTGCTTTACATTCCTCTTAGTCACATATGTTTGCTTGGTCTATTAAAGGAATAGGTCAACAACACTAGGATGTTTTTGCAATAAAAAAGGGTATTTCCAGGACACAGTCAGGTGGAGAAAGAGTTTAATTAGGGCAAAATTTCTCATAAATGTGGGACACTCGAACTTAAGATTTTCTGGAGTAGTCATGAGGTGCAGTCTGGTTATTAAGACTTCATCAGATGGCCATTCTCCAGATTTAAATTGTGTGACAACCCCATGGCTAAGTTTGAAACTGGAGATTGAACAAACATTTGGTTTGATTGGAATAGACATTTTCATCAATAAATTTAAAGAAATGGCTAACAAATACTATAAATTAATAAATAAAGAAGAAATGGCATCAAGAAACAATACTTACAAAATTGTTACATTGAGACACAAAGAATAAGCAACTAATGTGCACAAACAAAGACCAATGAAACTATCATCTTAACCCCTAACCCCTTAAACACGAATTCCCAACCCCTAACCCATTTAACCCCTAAACCTCTAAACCCATAACCCATTTAACCCCTAAACCATAAACCTCTAAACCCTTAACCCCTAACCTATCTAACGCCCTAAACACCTAGCAAACCTCTAACCCATTTAACCCCCTAAACCCTAAACCTATAAACCCTTAACCCCTAACCCCTTAAACCCTAAACTATTAAACTAGCCTTAAACCTAACCCCTTAAACCCTAATTCCTGATCCCTAACCCATCTAACCCCCTAAAACCTAACCCCATTTGCCCCTAATTTCTAACCCCTAAAATCCTTAACTCCTAAATCCCTTAACCCCCTAAACCCCTAACCCATTTAACCCCCTAAAACCTAAACCTATTAACCCTTAAACCCTAACCCCTTAAACCCTAAACCATTAAAAAATTAACCCTAACCCCTTAAACCCTAATTCTTGACCCCTAAGCCATATAACCCCCCAAAACCTAACTCGATTAGCCCCTAAATTCTAACCCCTAAAATCCTTAACTACTAAATCCCCTAACCCCTTAAATCCCTAACCCATATAACCCCGTAAACACTAAACCTATAACGCCTTAACCCCTAACCCATTAAACCCTAATTCACAACCCCTAACCCATTTAACCCCCTAAGCAATAAACCTCTAAACCCCTAACCTATTTAACCCCTAAACCATAAACCTCTAAGCCCTTAACCACTAACCCTTAAACCCTTAACCGCTAACCCATTTAACCTGCTAAACCCCTAAACCCCTAACCCATTTAACCCCCTAAACCATAAACCTCTAAACCCTTAACCCCTAACCCTTAAACCCTATTTACCAACCCTAACCCATTTAACCCCCTAAAACCCTAACCCATTTAACACCTAAAACCCTAACCCATTTAACCCCCTACCCTAACCCATTTGCTAAGTTGTGACATCATGGGTGCCTTGTGCACGTTCATGCGGTCCGTTTGTTGTTTCGTTTGACGGTGCTTGCCCAAATCCATTCAATTCGGGTCGTTTCAGTTAAGGGCGCCTGCCAAAATGCATTTGGGTCGAGTTGTCTCGGTTGAGGGCACCCGCCGACCCAAATGCGTTTGGGTCTGGTCGTTTCGGTTGAGGGAAATACTCGTATCAAATATGCTAAGTTGTGACCACACGGGTGCCCTGTGCATGTTCGTGTGGCCCGTTTGCCTGTTGCTCCCTTGTGCCTTCATTTGGTCGTGCATGTCGTGTCGAGCCGTGTGAGGTTGCCCGCCCAAATGCGTTCGAGTTGGGTCATTTCGTTTAAGGGAAGCCGTATCAAAATTGCTAATTTGTGACCGCATGGGTGCCTTGTGCATGTTCATGTGGCCCGTTTGCAGTTTTCCCCCTTGTGCCTTCGTTCGGTCGGGTCGTTTCGTTTGAGGGTGCCCATACCAGTTTTACGAAGTTGTGACTGCCAAGGTGCCTTGTGCATGTTCGAGCGGCCCGTTTGCCATTTGCTCCCTTGTTGTATCGTTTGGTCAAGCGCGTCATGTCGCGTCGTGCGAGGTCGCCCAACCGAGGGCATTCGAGTCAGTTTGTTTTGTTCGAGGGCGCCCATATCAGTTTTTCTATGTTGTGACTTCCCAAGTGCCTTGTGCACGTTTGGGTGGCCTGTTTTCCATTTGTTCCCTTGTGGAATCGTTCAGTCGAGCGCATTGTGTCACGTTGTGTGAGGGCACCTGACCAAACGCGTCCGGGTCTGGTTGTTTCATTCGAGGGCGGTCATATTAGTTTTTCTAATTTGTAACTACCCAGGTGCCTTGTGCACATTCGAGCGGCCGATTTGTTGTTTTCTCCCTAGTGGCATCATTCGTTCAGGCACTCCATGTTGCGCCGTGTGAGGTTTCCCGACAAGGCACATTCGGGTCGGGTTGTTTCGTTCGAGGGCGCCTGTATCAGTTTTGCTAAGTTGTGACCGCCCAGGTTCCTTGTGCACTTTTGGGTGCCCTGCTTGTCATTTGCTCCCATATGGCATCATTTTTCGTGTCACGTCATGTGAGGTCACCTGACCGGCACATTCAAGCTAGGCGCATTGGGGTAGGGTCGTTTCGGTTGAGGGTGCTCGCCCAAACGTGTTCGGGTTTGGTCACTTCGGTTGAGGGCACCCGCCCAAACATGTTCAGGTCATGTTGTTTCGGTTGATGGTGACCATATCAAATTTGCTAAGTTGTGACTGCATGGGTTCCTTATGCATGTTCGTGCGGCCTGCTTGATTTTTTCTCCCTTGTGCCTTTGTTTGGTTAGGTGCGCCATGTGAGGGCACCTGCCCAAACACGCTCAGGTCGGGTCGGGTCACTTTGTTTGAGGGTGGCCTTTTCAAAATTGATTGCTTCATTAAGCACAACATGTAGCTTATCTAATAATTTATTGAAGCTAAGAGCTCCATATTTGGGGTTAGTCCTTCTGAATAACCAGTAAATGGTCAAGGAAATTGATCAATATGTTGTCAAGTTTTATCTTATCCATCTCTGGGGCAAGCTACTTTTCGACTAACTCCACTGCTTTTGATCTCAATTTTGCCAATTTCTTCCTTCTCTCATATGATACATGAGCCTTTGCCTTTCTCTTCCCTTCTAAATTCATAATTGTGTCATAGTCATGCCAGCCAACTTTTTTGGAAAGCCATTATAGCAGACAATACTTTTGACCTGGTTGAAGCCTCAACACTTTCAGAGCATCTGGAATGAAAATTCTCTTCTTCCGATCATATGATGGGGGAACCCCTTCAAAATCCCTTATCCTAGAAAGTGATACAGCACCACGCTTGGTTTTTTGTGGAATCATTCCTCTAATTGTCCAGTAGTCAAATCCTTCTCTTACTTTATTGTCATTTTCCCATACCTAACCAATGAGAGCACAAGAACACCTATTTCTACAAAATCACCTATAACTTCTCTTACTTTATTTTCATTTTCCCATAACTAACCAATGAGAACACAATAACACCTATTTATATAAAATCACCTATAATACTTTTGTGGGTTTCACTAATATCCCTTTAGTTAGTGTGTGCATAGTAGCCTAGATCCTAAAGTGATTCCCGTACAATGATAATCCACTAGGTGTATTTTTTCTTAAAAAACTATGCATGGATATATGTCCCATTTATGGCCAAGTTCCACCAAAATGGTTACCCCTACCTACCTAGTAACTCAAATACATTTATTTCATGACAAGACTACCCTACAACCCACCAAATTTCTATCATATCCTTGACATCAACAACAATTTGTTGTTCAAGATATAGCTAAGTTGGAACAAAATTAGCTCCAGAGCTTAGGGTATTTTTCCACCTCTAATGTTTATAAACCAATAGATACAAAATTTCTAAAGCATGTGGGAGCCCTTTAAGTATCACCTTTCCTATATTAACTTTGTCTTAAAAATCATGGAAAATGTCCATAGATGAGTTATCCTTACTAAACCAAAAATTTCATTGAAAATGATCATTCATACCATAATATTACTACTTCCCTTTTAACCACATAAAAATTATTTTTAAGTTACCATAATTCATCTTTAATATCACATAATTAGATTAAAAAATCAACCAAAATACCTAGTTTATGAAAAAAACTCAACAATTTTATATAATTAATAATTTAAATAAATGTCTTAGATATGGTCTCATTAATAATTATTTATAATAAAAATACCGCTTATTTACCCAGACCCCTTATTAACCCCAAGAAAATTCTCACACATTTTATTTAATGGAATTTGAGTGGCCTTAAAAAACACACCTATTTCATTTCAAAATGTCAAAAAATTTCAAATATCAAAAGTTTTAATTTCCCTCTTTCATTTCCCTCCGGTTGACATTTTTAATTTCCCTCAGGTTGCATGGTTTGTCGAGGGAAGGAGGGAGGATGCAGCCATACTGTCCCAGGTTTGGAGGAAAGATGCGGTAGGTAAAGAAATTGATCCCAAGTTCCTATTGCAGGTCTGCTCACTCCACAAGTCAGAAGGAATTCCAACTATAATCGGCTCCATCACATGTCAATCTGCGAATTTCATGCTTTATTTATGGTTGCTTTGTATTTTAGTTCTATTTTCAACATGTTGATATGATAATTTACAGATTCTTTCTTTGACATTGAAATCTATTGATTATATCTTGAATCGAAGCAGATCGATTAAATTTTTGAAGACCCATGTTCTATTTGCTCTAGTTTTTATGGTTTCACGAGTTAGACCGTTAACATATTTCTCTAGTCGTATGCATTAGTGTTTAGGGTTTAGCTTCAGTAGGTGTTCCTTACTATATTTGGCATATATCCTGAATCTTCCATCTTCCCAGCCAATAAATCCACCATTGAATATATCCACTCTTATTGTTTTTGTGATCTATCTCCAACAACAAATGAATGGACTTTTTTCTTGACCTCGATCCAGCTACATTATGGGTTGTTTACTATCATATTCTGTGTTTCCATTGCATGGTAACAACTCGGGTATATAGTGGTAAATTTAAACCAACATAGAAGTGTCTTTTGAACATTTTGTGCTTCCTGCCCTCATGGGTCTCTCAATTTGCTTCTTTGTATTAGAGGGGCAGTAAAAATGGGCAGTGATGTATCAAGATACAAAAGTTGCAGCAACATAAAAGGTTCTAGCTATTATTTGGAGGGTGATTTTTGGGCCAACTGTAATGAAAGGATCGATGAACATGTTTTGTATGGATTTTGGCTTATACAAACCTTGGATCCTAGTTTTTGTGATGCCACAGGGATTTAACATACCTCCATGTGGTTCAACAAAAGCTCACTCTACTATTTAGCTCACGTGAGGATCTCTTAGATGACTCTCACTACAGGGTGATAAATTTGTATGCAATTTCAATATCTATTGCATTGTTTGATGACATTTCAAAGGCTCGATGTGTTTTGGATCTTCATCCTATATAACAGTGGCATGCTGTAAATTTTTTTGGCTAACATTTGCATGATGATAATAATTTGTATATGATAACTTCACACAGTAAATCATAGTTAGATAATAGATAGCAACAGCTTGATGATCTCAGTAGGATGACATGTTATACCACTCTCAGTAATGCATTCCAAGACTAACTATAATCTGATCATTAAACCATAGAACATTGAATTTATACAGTTCTTGCTCTCTAGTATGATGATTCACATAGATGGTTCTCTGTGGGTTTGGTATGCACACCCAATCATTCATATGCCTTTGTGGAGACATGAGGAATATAATGCTCGTTGTATTTGGTTGACACCATTACAGTGACTAATATAATATGCAAAGTTTGCACTCGTTCCTGTGACACGATGGATTGGAATCGCTTTGGCATCTGAGTTATTATTCACAGCGTAACTGTGTAATTTCATATGAAGATAGTAACCAGAGTAAACAAATCAGAGAGAGTGCCAATAATCAGACACCTCTGCATCGAGAGCTCTCCACATCCATCCTCCAAATATTCATTGATATCATTAATTTAATATATATTCCATAAGGTCCTTCATTTTAGAACTAGATTCCTTCAAAAGTCTGGCTGAATTGGCATCTCTTTGGCATCTATAGTTCTTTGTGAAGTTTATCTATGTTACTAACACGATTGTTTTATTTTTTAAAAAATATTTTAGTGTAAAACCATGATCTCTATTGTGATGCGAAGGTTTATTCTTGTGTAAAAACCAAGATCTCTATTCAAGGGTTTGCGCATATAAGTGTAAAACCATGATCTCTATTGTGATGTGAAGGTTTATTCCTGTGGCTCGACTGCTCTTCTGAGTGGTTAATATGAATTTATTGTGTGACATCACATTTTTTCAAATCTATCTCTGTGGTGTAATAGAAACTCGCATATGAAGAATATATTGCTTCAATTCTCTATGGATTATATGTATATATCTTAAGTGACACTCGCATCTGTAGATTACAATGGCTCACTCATGTTCAAAATCTCACATATAATTTGTCGATGCTTGCAATGGTCAACAAAGGCTCGACCAACATGTTTTGCATGGATTATGGCTTATACAAACCTTGGATCTTGTTTTCTGTGATGTCTCACGGATCGAACATACCCCTGTGTGGTTCAACAAAAGCTGACTCTACTATTTAATTAGCTCACGTGAGGATCACTTAGATGAATCTCACTACAAGGTGTTAAATTTGTATACAATTTCAATATCTGTTGCATTATTTGATGACATTGCAAAGGATTGATGCGTTTTGGATCTTCATCCTATATAAAAGTGGCATGCTGTAAATTTTTGTGGCTCGCATTTGCGTGATGAAAATTATTTTTATATGATAACTTCACACAGTAAATCATAGTTGGATAATAGATAAAAATGGCTCGGTGATCTCAGTAGGATGACACGTTATATCACTCTTAGTAATGCAATCCAAGACTAACTATAATCCGATCATTACACCATGGAACATTGAATTTATGTAGTGCCTGCTCTCTGGTATGATGATTCACATAGCTGGCGCTCTATGGGTTTGGTATGCACACCCAATTGTTCATATGCCTTTGTGGAGACACAAGGAATTTAATGCTCGTTGTATTTGGTTGGCACCATTACAGTGACTAATATAATATGCAAAGCTTGCGCTCGTTCTTGTGACACGATGGGTTGAAATCACTTTGGAATCTAAGTTATTATTCACAACATAACTGTGTAATTTCATATGAAGATAGTAACCATAGTAAACAAATTAGAGCGGGTGCCAATAATTAGACACCTCTGCATCAAGAGATCTCCGCATCCATCCTCCAAATATTCACTGATATCATTAATTTCATATATATTCCATAATGTCCTTCATTTTAGAGCTGGATTCCTTCAAAATTCTAGTCGAATTGGCATCGCTTTGGCATCTATAGTTCTCTGTGAAGTTTATATATGTTACAATATTATTTTATTTTTTAAAAAATATTTTAGCCTTGTGTCGGAAGACCGACTATATTTTTTTTAAATATTTTTACCCAAATGTCGAAAGACAGGTGGCATACACATGGGAAGTGTGACATTTCATTTTTTACTATTTTTACTCTTTCGTTGGAAGCCCGGCGCCATACAAGTTGCAAGAGCGATGTTTCATTTTAAAATATTTTTACCTGTTCGTCAGAAGACCGATGCCTAACACGTCGGAAGAGTGACGTTTCCTTTTTCAAATGTCTTTTCCTTTTCTTCAGATTTGCGACATTACATAAGTGTCGGAAGAGCGACATTGAAAATGTTGGACCACATATCGTCAGAATTATGACATTTTACAAACACCAAAAGAGCAACGGTTGGGAAGACGTCAGAAGAGCAACGGGTTGTAAAACATTGGAGGAGCGACGATTTGGAAAATAGCGAAAGAACGACAGTTGTTTGGAAATGTCGGAAATAGTGTCGCTCTTCCGACACTTTATTGAAGTGTCAGAATTGCGATGTAAGTGATAACCACGTTTTTCCCAACCTCAAAATGTCACTCTTGTGATTCCTATGTGTCAAAATAATGACGAATTGGCCATCAAAAAATGGGCCAAAATGTGCTAGTGGGTGCCTCATAAAAAGCGCGCAAAAACCGAAACTACCCGAGTCACCCTTAAACGCACCGAGTTGCCAATGCACCGGGTCGCCCTTAAATCCCTGTGCACTGGCACAGGGTTAAATAAATAAAAAATTAAGGCCAAAAATCCACACAAAACATAGGCACAGTAGACACCGTGCGCTCCTAACACACCTGCCCAGTGGGTTATATTATTGTAGAGCACCAATGCCTTATAGCTCTTCCGCATCGGTGCTTCAGCATGTGTGCAAAAATATAAACCGCCTGGTGTGGAATAAACATGCACCAGAGTGACCATAAGCCTCGCACACCAGCAGAGAGTTAAATAAAAAAAATTACGGCCAAAAAAATGCACAAAACATTGGCACACCAGAAACCGTGTGCTTTGTACACACCCGCCCGGTGCCTTATATTAAGGAACCGAAATGGTGCGTGACAGATCATTAGCACCATTGCCTCATAAAAAGTGCGCGGAAATAGATACCACCTGGGGCGGGATGACGGCAACACATCGGGGAGCCCATAAACCCTGCGCACTAGAATAGGGTTAAATAAAAAAAGTTATTGCTAAAAAACTACACTGAACATTGGCTCACCAGACACCATGTTCGGTGCATCCTATTACTGTAGAGCACCGATGTGTTACAACTATGTCACACCAGTGCATTATAAAAGTGCACGAAAATAGAAACTGCCTAGGGCAGCATAGCACAAACGCACCGGTACGCCAATAAAAACCCCGCGCACTAGAACAAAGTTAAATAAAAATAAATATTGGCCAAAAAGCTGCATTTTTCACTTTTTTTAGTGTTAGAGAGTTCTCAAGCACCTGTGCAAGTTATCCTTGTTTGAGCCACGCTGACATCAGTGCCCCCATTGCACTCATTGCACACACTGCTGTTGTGCATTGCCCACCAATATCCAGCTTGAATTTTGTAAAATGGTGGAAAAATTTTGTTTTTCAAATTCTACAGTCAATATGCCTCCTTGACGAGCAAATGTACAAGAATTTTTCTTGTTTTTCCATAATTAACCCTTTTAGGAGATTATAATTTCAAAACAACTTAAAATTAACCATTATATATATATATATATATATATATATATATATATATATATATATATATATATATTGTCACGAAGTGCATTCGAGCCATTTGGCTCACACTAGTCTATGGTGCTGCTTATAAATTTACAAGCCGCACTGCAATAGGTACTAATAGTATCCACTCCGGTTCCGGGGCACTACCAATAAGTGCACTGTGTTATTTTAAAAAAAAATAAAAAGTGCGGTGCAGTCTATTAGTGTCAGTATTTGCAGCCTTCCTCCAGTGATCAAACATGCTCTTAAAAAGTGATTTTAAGGTGTCAAGGTCAAATTTTGTCATTTTAGTGAGTCTTCAAGCAAAATTTGGTCACTAGGCATTAGGTCTAGGGTTTTCTTTTACTCCCGTCAAAGTTGTCCAAATGTCGGTCCATGTCACCATTTAGCTGAGTGTACCATCATTCAGAGGGTTTTCATCGTCATTTCAAGTTCCATTGGGTCATTTTACAGCTTGTTCATGCTTCAGTTGTGCCTAGGTAAGGTTCATTTCCCTCTCCTAGGGTTTTGGTGGTAATTTCTCTTGGATGGTCAAATCATTAGAAAAAATTGTATCTTGATGTTCATACACCTTCCCCTATCCTTAATATACCTTATTAAACACTTCCCATCACTAAAATCCCCCAAATTCCTCATTTTCGCACAAACCCTAGTTTCTTGCTACAACTTGGCAATTTTATAGGCAAGGCCTGTTTTGCCCATTTGGACCCCTTCCCCTCACTCAATTTCTGAGATTCCACCTTCCCCTGATTCCTAACATCCCTCCCTACTTCCAAAAATTTTCTCAAGAATTTAGAAGCCCCTTATCCCCTTAATTTCTCTATATTTCGACAAATCCCTTGTTTCACACATCGGGATAGATTTCACGTAAATGATGTTTCTAAGAAATAAAAGATGAATTTGGAAAAAATGAGAGTGGTTTTTGTCCAAAATAGGCCAAGGAAGAAAAACATCCTTCACTTTTTACACATGTGTCATGGTTTTAGAGAAATGTCAAAAATACCATTTCCTCATGAGAATTGAATGCAACTCTGAACTGACCTTGGGAAAATCAAGATTTATCCTAGCTTGGTTGGCCAAATGACTTGCTTTATGAGTTAAATGATAGCAGACAGATAGGGCTTTCCAATGAGCTATCATGAGCTCAATTTTGACTTCGGGAAGTGTCTGAAAAATAGGCTCAAAGTGGCGCGATGCATTGAGGTTTTGGGCGCGGCGCATAGAGGATTTTAGCCTATTTTTCACTCTTCAGCTTAGAAATTCGCCCAGTTTTGACTAGTTTCACTTTTGCATGTAACTATTGATCTATATTGATGTAATTTAATGATCATGATGTAATTTTGGCACATATTTACTTTTTCTAGAGGATTCATTCACTAAAAATTGAAAATTAAATGAATGAATCAGTTTCCTACCATATAGAGGCAAGTTGTTTGATTGCCTAGATTTCACTTCCTTGTTTAGAATTGGTTGAAACAGCTCCTAGAAGGATGAGCTCGACTCCTAGAGGCATGGGAAGGGGTTAGGCTAGTCTATATTATGTATTTTCTGAGTCAATTTCATGGTTGGACTCTTGGGAATAGTTTGGCACCTCATTGTATATTCATTTCAGATTTTTGGCAAAGGAAAGACCAGAGTTTTGCAGCACTTGTTGGGATCCTTGTGGCTCTGGGTTTTGATGATTTTTTTCTCCATGTATCTGTAAGTTTCATTAATGTTTATGTATGCCATTTACCTTCTCTTTTCTTCCAAAATTAAACAAATGAGTAACTAAGGTAGAATTCATTAGTTTGTTGGTGCTCTGCCTTAAACTTTGTTTAGTTTTTTATGTTTTCATCAGTTTGAAAAGGATCCTTGTACCCTCTTTCCCTCTTCAGCTCTTCAGCAGTATTTTCCATCCATTCACTGAATCTAAGACATCAAATTCATTTCCTTCCCTGCCCAAAATTGAACTCTGCAAGAATTTGGCCTCATCCCCAAGCCCAAAAATTGTCTTTCCCCTTTTTCCAACAAAACCTCAAAAAATCAAAATAAAACCCTCCTATTTGTATATCTAGCCTAAGATCAGTTTTTTTTTAGTCATCTCAAGCCATTTTGAATATTTTCGTTGAGATTGACCCAGAGAGAGCCCTCTCCTGTCCTCATAGGGCTAGCTACGAGGCTGAGCGTGGTTTGATGTTACCTTGAATTCTGCCTTCTTTCAGCCTAAGGTAGATTTGAGCTCTAACATAGTGGTGACCATACTAGGGAAGAAAATGGTTTGCTTATTGGTGTTATTCATTTTATAAGCTACAGACGGAGCCTGAATTTAAGCCAGGTCGCCTGCTAAAAGGCTCTTGCTTTGCATTAGCGAAAGTAGATAAATGTTGCTTCAGTCAATCTCTGGTCTAGTTTTTAAACGTAAAATCTGACTTGTGAATTGCCCCAATACATGTATCAAGTTCAGATCTGATAGTTGATGGTGGAAAACGATCCGACATAAGAAGGCTGAAATCATTCACCTGGTGACTCCAACTCAATGTAGAGACTCCACTCGAGGACTAACTCGTTCTCGGCGAAAATGGAAGGATTTTACACAAAGTTCAGGTATCCAAAGTGGAATGGTATTCAGGATCTAGTTTTCTTTCTTGTAAATTACTTCTTCGCCTTTCTTGAATCTATCCTGAAAGTTTTTCAGAATTTTTTGTATGATAAAGGTGGTCAAAATCTTCACTCGACCTATTCAAAGAGTGTAAATACTGAGTTTCCCTTTGATCCTAGCCTCCTTACTTTTCCCACATCTTATGATGACTCTCTTCAAAGTGATGAGCCTAAAGAAAACGAGACTGATCTCGTAGCTCTTGTATATACTCCTACACCTTATATAGTCCCAGATAGGTATAAACCTCTTGTTTTACCTTCTATTCTTCATGCTTTCCCTAAAAATTATGACCTATATTTACCAATATTTAACGGGGAATGTAACAATGTCAACGCTGAGTGGCATGTGCAGAATGTTGAGAATTTTCTAGATCTTTTTGAAGTTGATGATGAAGATGTTAGTATTAGGCTTTTTGCTCTTTCTTTGCAAGCCAAAGTCAAGAGTTGGTTTAAAGCCCTGCCTGATGCGAGCATCTCATATTTCCAGCAGTTCTTCAAAGTTTTCCTCAACAGGTTGGTGGTCAGATAGAACCTTTTCTTGATTATAAAAGAGTATAACCAGCTGAAAAGACTGCCAGGGGGGACAATACAACAATTTTCTGCCAGATTTAAGCAAGTATATTTTTCGATGCCAGCTGATATAAGACCTTCTCCTAGATCTGCTCTCTTGCACTACCTGGGTGCCTTTGATCCGAAAATGGAGTTTCAATTGAGAGAAAG
This sequence comes from Pinus albicaulis, assembly GCA_034641835.2. Classification (NCBI taxonomy): domain Eukaryota; kingdom Viridiplantae; phylum Streptophyta; class Pinopsida; order Pinales; family Pinaceae; genus Pinus; species Pinus albicaulis. The sequence continues at coordinate 683,856,517 of CM076579.1, forward strand.
GAATATTGCAACACTTGTAGAGATACAGAACACTACAGTAAATGTAGAGGCTCATTTTCTGATCTGAAGGGCAAGGTTGAAGGAAGAAGAGATGAAAAACATAGATCCATAGAAATCGACATCTCTAGAGGTAAATCTTGATATGTTGGTAAGTGCAGTAAAAGAGATGATGCAAAAGAACACCACAAGGAATGAGTATAATGTTCAAGCCCATGACTTTCCGATTGAAGAAGAACAAGTTGCTGATCCAAAACATTTTGTTTCTTATCCCAGTTGTGATAGTGATTGCTTTATAGATCATCTTGAAGAAGAGAGAGCCGTTGATATGACATGTATGCTTGATGATGTGTTGTATATTGATGATTTACCTCAGTTTGATCAGTATGATGATGATTATGTTCTCCAAACAGAAACTAATCTTGCAGACAAATCAACAGCTATTTTGTGGAAGGAGGAAGTTCACTTTCAGCATCTCGAGTACAGTGATCAACTGATACATATCAGCTATGACAATGATGAGGAAAGTGCAGCAAATTTTGAAGTAAGTGAAGGATATTTGCCTTTTTTTTTTGACTCGTTTCAGTTCATCAGAGACAATTTACATGTAATCAGAAATCAACTGTCAACAAGTCTTGATTTGGAGCATCCTGAGGGCAATGAAAACTTTGTTCAAGATTTATCATATTCAGATTTGCAGCCCCCAAATGCCATTGATTTTCAAGTTGCAGATGAAGACTTGGAAGCTGACACATATGATCAAATGATACAAGATGATTTCATACCATTTTGTTTTGAATCATTTCCGTTTTTGAAGGGTAAATTGCATAGTAAATCTTCAAATGAGCAGCTTGTTGAAAATCATGTAATCTCATCGGAACAAATATAAAATGAGTTGCAGCAGTCTGTTCATGTTTTTCACGATCCAATAGCTGATGTGTTGGGTGATGTCTGCAGTCAAAGTTTTTCTCCATTGACTATATGTAAGCTTGAAACATGTACTGATACAAACTTGAACCGGCAGCCTGTTTCTTTGTCATTTTCAATAGGAGTCTCATCACAAAGCTCAGATCAAAGTTTGCATTCATGGTATGAGGAGAAGAGAAGTAATCCATTGGATGAGCTAAGTCCTAGTGTGCATGAATTTCAAGATCCTTATGCAGTGTTTTTGGAGGCGGATAGAGAATCCATAGTATTCAACGGATCTATTCACAAGTTTTCGTGGGAGTTGCCTTTCAGTATTTCTCTCTTGTTGTTCATAAACGAGCACTTGCGGAGAATCCAAATAGCAGCTGCAATACTTACATGGTTGCATTGGTTGTTTCATTTAACTTGATCAAGTGATGAATGAAACTGTTAGAGTAGGTTGTAATCAATAAGCTTCATATTGAGCATATTTCCAGTTTGTCGGTTGTGTTTAAGTATCGAGTCAGTTCTTAGTTGAGTGAGAGTCAATTTGTGTCTTCAAGTCATTAGTTTTCAGTCATGCATTTCAGCTTGAGTTCTTGATTCCATTGCCCAATGGATGAAGGCATTGTCTGCTTTCCAAAGATCTGTAGTTCTTGTCACCTCCAAGGAGCTACCATCCACATTGGATCCAATGTTAGTGTCAGTATTTCCAGCCTTCCTCCAGTGATCAAACATGCTCTTACAAAGTGATTTTAAGGTGTCAAGGTCAAATTTTGTCATTTCAGTGAGTCTTCAACCAAAATTTGGTCACTAGGCATTAGGTCTAGGGTTTGCTTTTACTCCCGTAAAAGTTGTCCAAATGTCGGTCCATGTCACCATTTAGCTGAGTGTACCATAATTCATAGGGTTTTCATCATCATTTCAAGTTCCATTGGGTCATTTTACAGCTTGTTCATGCTTCAGTTGTGCCTAGGTAAGGCTCATCTCCCTCTCCTAGGGTTTTGTAGGTAATTTCTCTTGGATGGTCAAATAATTAGAAAAACTTGTATACTGATGTTCATACACCTTCCCCTATCCTTAATATACCTTATTAAACACTTCCCATCACTAAAATCCCCCAAATTCCTCATTTTCGCACAAACCCTAGTTTCTTGCTACAACTTGGCAATTTTCTAGGCTAGGCCTGTTTTTCCCTTTTGGACCCCTTCCCCTCACTCAATTTCTAAGATTCCACTTTCCCCTACTTCCAAAAATTTTCTCAAGAATTTATAAGCCCCTTATCCCCTTCATTTCGGTTCATTTCGACAAATCCCTTGTTTCACACATCGGGATAGATTTCCCTCAAATGATGTTTATGAGAAATAAAAGATGAATTTGGGAAAAATGAGAGAGGTTTTTGTCCAAAATATGCCAAGGAAGAAAAACCTCCTTCACTTTTTACACAGGTGTCATGGTTTTAGAGAAATTTCAAAAATACCATTGCCTCAGGAGAATTGAATGCACCTCTGAAGTGACCTTGGGAAAATCAAGATTTCGCCTAGTTTGGTTGGCCAAATGACTTGATTGATGAGTTAAATGATAGCAGATAGATAGGGCTTTCTAACGAGCTATCATGAGCTCTATTTGGACTTCGGGAAGTTTCTGAAAAATAGGCTCAAAGTGGCGCGACGCATTGAGGTTTTGGGCGCGGCGCATAGAGGATTTTAGCTTATTTCTCACTCTCCAGCTCAGAAATTCGCCCAGTTTTGACTAGTTTCACTTTTTCATGTAACTATTGATCTATCTTGATGTAATTTCATGATCATGTTGTAATTTTGGCACATATTTACTTGTTCTAGAGGATTCATTCACTAAAAATTGAAAATTAAATGAATGAATCAGTTTCCTACCATATAGAGGCAAGTTGTTTGATTGCCTAGATTTCAGTTCCTTGTTTAGAATTGGTTGAAAAATCTCCTAGAAGGATGAGCTTGACCCCTAGAGGCATGGGAAGGGGTTAGGCTGGTATATATTATGTATTTTCTGAGTCATTTTCATGGTTGGACTCTTGGGAATAGTTTGGCACCTCATTGTATATTCATTTCAGATTTTTGGCAAAGCAAAGACCAGAGTTTTGCAGCACCTGTTGGGATCCTTGTGGCTCTGAGTTTTGATTATGTTTTTCTCCATGTATCTGTAAGTTTCATTAATGTTTATGTATTCCATTTACCTTCTATTTGCTTCCAAAATTAAACAAATGAGTAACTAAGGTAGAATTCATTAGTTTACTGGTGCTCTGCCTTAAAATTTGTTTAGTTTTTTATGTTTTCGTCAGTTTGAATAGGATCCTTGTACCCTATTTCCCTCTTCAGCTCTTCAGCAGTATTTTCCATCCATTCATTGAATCTAAGACATCAAAGTCATTGCCTTCCCTGCCCCAACTTGAACTCTGCAAGAATTTGGCCTCATCCCCAAGCCCAAAAATTGTCTTTCCCCTTTTTCCAACAAAACCTCAAAAAATCAAAATCAAACCCTCCTATTTGTATATCTAGCCTAAGATCATTTTTTTTTTTAGTCATCTCAAGCCATTTTGAATATTTTCATTGAGATTGACCCAGAGAGAGCCCTCTCCTGTCCTCATAGGGCTAGCTACGAGGCTGACTGTGGTTTGATGTTACCTTGAATTCTGCCTTCTTTCAGCCTAAGGTAGATTTTAGCTCTAGCACAGTCATTTACTAGGCCACAGCATTGGGAATGTGGGATCATGGAAACTCGGTGAATTGACGAAATTATCTACCCCTAGGCTCATAATGTTGTCAGTGCACCGCATACTACAATTCGACATTGTTAACGGTTCGACCTGGTAAACTGGTGCTAAGGGTATTTTCACTGGTTCCGAGGTGATACCAAAGGCACACGGTGTTATTTTAATTTTTTTTAAAAATAGTGGTGCAATTGGCTACCTGGATGCACCATTGACCTAGTTGAATAGTGGTGATGTGGTGTGTTGACCGAAATAACTACCTCGGGATGGCTATTTTTGTCAGCGCAGGACTTACCATATTTGGCTTGCGTCAACGGTGTGGCCTTTTCAAATACCACACCGAAAACTATGTACAATGGCAGGAGGGTGGTTTGGTGACTTAGCTATATGCCTTGGGGCATATAGTGTAGTCAACACACTGCCCTCCTAAAACCGCACGTAGTTAACGGTGTGCTAAACATATTTTCTGGAGCACCGCCCCCGATGCACCGAATATCATTAGGTGCACCATTCTTGGTGCGCTCTGGTGAAAGACACACCCGGACCGGTGCGTGACTTTGTTTTTGGCGTACCAACTGTTTATTTATTTATTTTTCAAAATATATTTATATACGTATATTTCTAAATACATGTCTCATTTAATATAAAAAATTTGTTAATCATTCAGAGATGTGAAAGAAGAGAAGAGGGGAAACAACAACAACAACAAGTGGAATAGTATAACATGGTTCGCCTATGGGAGGCACGAGAGAGGGAGAGAGATGTGTACCCTCACCCTATTACAACATCAACACAGGGGCTCCTAAGGCAGGTAGGCCTCCTCAAGTTCTATGAGCAGGCTACTTTCCTAAAGTCCCATAGTTTGTTTTTGAGACATCTTATCTGAATGTGGAATGCCTAGCAACAAGATTTATGGGTTGGTATCAACCAGTGGTACATGCCCACTGAGGAGGATATCTATTTTATCACATGGCTGTTGAGGATAGGGGTGGATTTTCCCTCATTTCCCGAGGTTCCAGCTGGCTGTGTAACAGGGAGTCAGTTAGTTTACTCCAAGAGATACATTGGAGCAAATTTAGTATCTCCTGCAGATTTTCAGGTTGGTGGAGGGTAGTTACATATTGGTGCATTTGGTCGTGAGGAGTTCTAGTGTCTCTCACTTATCATTTCGACCATTTCGTACAACACCAGTCATGGGCAACACATTAGTTGCTCTCTTTTATATTATGTTGATTTTTTAGTATAATAGCCACAACTTGTAAGGTGCTCTGCCATTTATTTGTGGCAGTTATGTACAACATTAGATGTATTTCTCATGCACAAGGGAGGGTCAAATTCTCTTTTAATTTAGATTTTTTTTGTTTATTTTTTGAGAGATTTCCATAGATGAGGCCTAGTTTTCTTCAGTAGCCTCGTAGGTCGATTATTGAGGCACTTATGCACATGTGGGGGCAAATGATGCCCAAGAGGGAGGAGACTCTGTTTCTAGCAAGGATATTAGATGATGCACTGGAGTTTCTAGCTAGTGTTGATGAGCATGCCTTCATTATGGTCCCATGTCCTTATGTGGGGTTGGATTGGCGAGGGTGTGCCAACATCCTCTTCACAACTGATGAGCTACTAGATGAGAGAGGTAATATTACTATTTTATTTAAACTTATTCTAACATGTTCTTTAACTTGTTTTTATTAAATTGTGTAATGTTATTGTCTAATTATTGTTGTCTACTTGTATATATTTTGCAGACATTGTATTTTTTGATGGCAAGGAGATGCCACCACCACCACATGATCCATGTGTGGATCATGATGATGATGAGGGCATGCCAAATGCCGAGGATAATCAGGAGGCCGGTGCAGAGAGACCTTCTCGTGCTAGTGTGTTGGTGCGCAGTTGACTTAATGATGCTAGATATAGGATGGAGTTGGGAGACCAACTCATTGCATTGATTGTTGAGACATGCATTAGACCCACTCATTACAGAGACATATAGGCTAATGATAGGCTATTATGGATGTGGAGAGGCATGTTGCGTGACATGTACAGCCTGATGTGGCATGTCGTAGGATTTATGAAAACTTTTACGCGACTGACGTGGACTGTTGCATGTTAAGATCGAGCCAAAGCACGTGATGGATGGTCTGCGAGGCACAATGTAACATCATCTCATGATCGTTCACCTTGTGCTACACCAAATGAGCATGAGCCTCCATTAGCATCTAGCAGCAGTCATCATGGAGATGAGGTTGGACCATCGGCCATGTCCAGTTAGCAGCCTGCAACACCCATCAGTACTTATGATAATGAACATGCACCATTGACTCATGAATAGGCCTCCACTAGTACTGATATTGATGTTGTACTACCACCAGCTGATCCATGACATTTATATTACAATTATATATTTTTAACATTATTCGGTTATATATATAGTCTATGTATTTTATGTTCATGTTGCAGTTGTACTTAATTTACATGTTGGTGATCCTCATGATGTGTATGTTGTTAGTTCATGTTAAATATGTTCAGTTAATGCGTAGCTTGTAGATAGATGTGTATGTGATATCATGAGTTATTTGACATGAGATGTATATTTGATGTTTGTGTTGTGATGATGTTAATATATAATGTTGATTGTCTTTGGTTAGATGATCATGATGACGATGATGTAGTTAGCGAGTTTGAATGTGTTTTTTAGTCAAATATGATGTTTGTATGATGGTTATCATGAAAATGATGTTTATTAATTAATTTAATACTAAATGATCATGATATTGTAAAATTGTAATATTTGTAATTCTAATTGTATTTAAAATTCTAAAATTGTAATTGTAATGGTATATATGTAAATTTGTAAAATTGTAATTGTAATTTTAATTGTACGTGAAATTGTAAAATTGTAATTGTAATTGTAATTGTAATTCTAATTCTAATTATAATTGTAATTTTATGTAAAATATTTGTAAAATTTTAATTGCATTAATGTGAAATGAATTTATTAAAATTTATAAATTTATAAATTTTAAATAATTGTAAAATAATAAATCTAGAATAATATGATTTATTGTAACATAATAAAGTTTAGAAAATAATGCAAAAAAAATCTTGTACTTTACAATTACCATTATTCTATTATCATCTCAGATACCAAAAAAAAAAAAAAATTATACAGTATGCCATTGTTTTTGAGATCAACATAATTGCAAATTATCAAGTGAATTATTGATTTTAACATTAACACAATGAAAGTTACCAATTAATTAAAAATACATATTACATTAATATTTCAAAAAACCCATCTTAAAAAGTATAAATATCAATGAAATAACACATGTACCATATCAATCTTGGTTCTCATGATCACCCTCATTATCTTCTAGCTCGCATGACATGATAACACTATTGTTCTCAAAAATATGTTTTGATCTAGGGTCATGTGTCAATACAAACCACCAATTCCTATCCAACACATCTGGGTAAAAAAACATATGGTTGCAGTGTTTAGGGAAAACATAAGGCTCCTTAGCTTCATCCCACATCTTTCTAGAGTTGATACATAGCAGCCTACTATCACAATCTTCCTTTACATTATTCCGATAAAAGGTGTCCCACCACTTGCACCTAAATAATAACACATTGGAAAGAAGAAAAATCCACTTCAATGACCTCTTGTATCTTTCTGATGTAACCCAACATCCCTCGTACTAGGTGTTGACCATGGTGGCTAGATCGACTAGATTGATCAAACTCAACTTCCAGTCCACAACCTTGTGTGATGTTTCCAGCATCAACGCTTTCTGTGCGAAAATTGTGTCCATATGCCCACATAGATGGGAACAAATGCACCTATTATAAAAAGGTTAAAAAAATCATAATGTCATGTGTCTTATAAATAATATTCCAACAATTAAAATATGAAATGTAGATGTCTTAATAGAAGTTTCAAATTTACATATAAATTAAAAAGAATATTATCGAGTTGGTACACCCAATCCCTACGTTTAGCGCATCCTCTTCAACATGCGGATAACGACTGGTAGCTCCATATTTCTCTCTGACTTGGTCAGAAACCCAAATGTTGGGGCATATTTTTGGCATATTTTATTTTAAATGATTGGGATAATGCACACTTCTACCATTCAACCGTTTGAATTTTTTCTTGTCACTATCCCATTTCATCCTATTTTATTCGTACAATGCGACCCACGGTCGTGTCGCTTCAGAATTGTAAAGAACAAATTTATTGATTTCTTCAATTTCTGCATTCACTGATGAAATCAAACCAACATTATATAGTACTTAGAGATCAAGACATACATTATATAGAATTTAAACATGAATATTAATTACTTTTTGTAAATTTGAAAAATTATAAGTCACTTACTCTTTATCAAGCACTTTTTTCCACTTGTTTGGAGCAACTCTCCTTCTCTTTTATCTTCCTCCATTTCATCATCCCAAATGACCACACCTGGTCTATTGTTGATATTATTGATGTAATCACTGGCATAATAGAAAGACTCATACGATATGTACCCCTCTTCCATAGACCCCTTGGGTTTTTCCCTTTGTCAAACAAAACCTTTCAATTTCTTCATGTACCTCTCTAAGAAGAACATCCAACGATAAGAAACAACCCCAACTAATTCGACCTCATCTACTAGGTGGATTAGAAGATGAACCTATGAGTCCATGAAACTCATCGGTAGTTCCTTCTCAAACATACAAACAATATCAACTATCTCTTGACTCCACTGTGGAATGATAGCCACATGAATCTCCTTTGATATGATCCAACGTAAAAATGAAGATAATTTAGATATCGCACATCCTAGGTCTTGATGGAATTCATGTTTCACACACCCATGCATGAACAAAGGATAATGACACTGCAAAGTTATAGACACGTTCAATAATATACAAAATTAGTTATGTTTATGATCCCCGCATGGGATAAAATTTATTAATATAACAAATAATAAAATCAGCTTTCGACAATATACGTACTCTTAGAAGATTCAAATGGTCATGCAATTTCAACCCCGAAAAATGGTCATCCACGGTGAAGAAGCATCGTAGTGAAGACCCGTATGAAGTTGGCAACCTCACATCCATTATAACTTCCTTTGCCAAAGATATATCATCTTTTTTTAAAATCCATGTCACATCACCTTCTTTGAAAAAGCATGAATTAGAGGGATCAGAGCTTGCCTCTGATCCCATACTTTCAATCCTCTTGGTCAATGTTTCTTTTTAGTTTCTGAAGTAATAAGATCTTTCCTAACAACCAATGTGTCACTTTGTTTCGATGATATGTGCCTCCATAAAGAAGATGAAACATTTTCAAATATATGCATGGGATCTAATCAGTGGGAAATCTTAAGATGCTCCCAATATGGGAGGTCATCAAATATAGATTTCCTTTTCATCCCAATGGGAAATTTCTCAACATAGGTGTCGAAGAAATCTGGATCATCGAACATAGGCTCCCCATTTGAATCGAACATTTCTATGAACTTCTTCTCCTTCTCTTTATCATATGCACTAAGCCATTCAGCTGGTGTCATTATTGGAGGCCTTTGGGTTCTCTCTCATTTACCATTGAAAGCAGATGCTGCTCTTCTGTAAGGGTGTTCTTCTGGTAGGAATACCTTCGAGCAATCATACACTGGCTTTCGTAGGTCCTTGGACCATCTAGATTTCAGAGAAGGTTCACAACATTTACATCCAAAATACCATTTTGTTACAAGACCTATGAAATTATATTTGTATACATTAATTAATATGCATGGAACATTAAAGAATATAATGAAGACCAGAACAAATATTACAATGAATTAAATAACTAATATGTGAAAGAATATTGTTAAATATATAAACAAATCAATAGATTAAACATGTAATATACCAGAGCAAACTCCTAAGCCTGGATAATCATGTGTCGTGTAAGCACATATGGCATACAACGTAAAATTACTCTCTGCTGTGATGGGTCTTGATACGTCATATACATTTATCCCATCCCATAATTCCTTCAGTTCATCTACCAGTGGTTGTAAGTAGGCATCCATATTCTTCACTTGTCTTCTACCAGGGACTATGAGAGCCAACATAAGATGTTCATTCTTCACTAACAACCATGGGGAGATATTTTTATGGATCACTAATACATGCCAAACAGAATAGTTGGTGTTCTGGAGGGAACATGGGTTGACGCCATCCATGGTTATTCTGAGCCGTAGACTTCATACTTCATCCTTGAATTTTTTGGGCCATTTATACTCTATATGCTTCATGGCTATTGAATCAGTTGTGATTCACATAACTCCCAACTCACTTCTGTGTGAGGCATGCCATCCATGCGGCATAGCTAATTATTTGCAATGAAAGAGCCTTTGAATCCTTGGGATTATGGGCATGTGCCTCAATATCTTAAAAGGAGGACCAGTACGTGATTTACCCTTATTTTCTGATTTATCATACCTGTCATGCCCACATTTCGGACACATCTCTTTGTCTGCATATTCTCCTCTATATAAAATACAATCATTTGGACATGGATGATATGATATGTACTCAAAACCAAACATTTTCAACAAATTCTTTGCCTCTTCATAGCTACTGGGCAAGACATTATCACTCGGAAGAACCTTATATTTGAATAACCTGTAGTTGGTGATCATGGAAAAATATATTAATAAACGTACGCTAATGTTGATATAATTATTAACATTGATAAAATTTACCATTTGTAATGTTCATTGCAGTGTACTGATTATATTTCAAATTTATATACGGGAGTACTTTATCGTAACTTACATCAAAAGATTTGAGAAACATGCATTCAACAAGCCAAAATTTTCTTTCAAGTTGTACAGTAACATTGTTGTCCCCAACTGGGTAGACTTTGACTAACTTCCAGGTCCAAATAGAGGGGTGGTGGAACAAATTTAAGGCTTTCGAAAAAGGTGTCATCGATATGGGCATCATCCCCTAGCTGATCATCATTTTAGAATGCATCTAACAACATTGTCTCTATGGCAGTCATATCCCTTAACTAATCATCCATGCCTCTATTTTATTGCCTCCATTACCAGTTTGTGAAGAACTACTAATTTTGTAGTCATTCCTAATTGGTGAATCTGGACGTAGCAGGAATTGAATCGGTGGTTGATTCAACCATTCTTGGTATCGTTCCTCTCCGATTTTTTCTCTTAATTCAGTCTTCTCTCGATTTGAAATTGTCTTTGGGTGCAACGGAAGATGGTAGGTAGGTCATTCATCATCACTAGAATCCTAATAATTAAAAAATAATAATTTTGAACATGATTAGTACAAAATATATGATATCAATTAGTAATCATGTTGACAATATTGCATGATTATAAAATGGTTTAACATTGAAATAATTACATATTAATCAATATATATACCAAAAAATTATAATTATAATTAACATCATTGTCTTGGGATTGTGGCTAGAAGATGAAATATTGTTACAATTGGAAGGGTGAAGCGGCTGTCCATTTTCATCTACCAAATGCGCCTTGCATTATGAAGCTCCTGATAAGAACTTCTAATGTTTTGGAGCAGTTTGAATATTTTGTGCATCTGAACTCAATGCTGAATCTACATGAACCTGCAAATTTGTATACATTATAAATTTAATTAAGTTATGTATGATTGACTGCATGGATAAAAAAAAAATTAGATAGTGAAAATATAAAAAAAATATGAAGTAAATATTATGTTTCCAGATGGATAGGGAGAACTCCGTGATGGAATTTCAGAAATATTATGGAACGAGATGGATTTTGAAGAATTTTCCATTCCATATAATATATAATATTTTCTCCCTGCATTTGAGCAAAACAGCAATAAATTTTGGTGCACAAACCTAAATGTAATTTCGGTGCATAATGTACAGATAGCCACACCGGTGCATTTTTGGTATTGCGCACCGGTGCCGTTTTATAACTCGACGCACCAGTGTGGTTTGATTAAGGGACACACTGGTAAACAAAGAACCACAAATAAAAAAAGTGTAACCCTATTTTCTTTAAGTGAAAAAAAAAATAATAAATTGAAAAATGGGTGGAAAATTATTTTTGAAAATCTAATTTCATAAATCATTTGATTAAATACTAAAGAATTTTCATTATTTCACTATTTTTGCAAAAAAAATCAGCCATATATTTGCAGGATACATCCCTCGAGCAAACAGAGCATGAGAGCACTGTGGAGCACGGAAATAAGTTCGAACAGAAGTATTGAGACAATCAAAATTCCAAACGTTTGGTGATTCAAACCTTGTACCATAGAATTTCAAATGATCTGAGTAAAATTTATTGTCTTTTTTTTTTTTTTTACATTTTTTCTGCAGTATTTTTAATGCAGTAAAAGAAAAAATATAAGTCTATTGTTTTTTTTTACTTTTTTCTGTAGTTTTTTTTATGAAGTAAAATAAAAAAAAATCAAATTTTATTGTTTTTTTTTACTTTTATGCAGTTTTTTAAACCTTTTCTGCAGTTTTCAGAAACAAAATAAAAAAATAAAAAAATAAAATAAAATAAAATTTATTTTTAGAAACAAATATCCTAGGTTCTTTTCGTTTCTGCCCTTTCTTCTCCCTCTTTCTGTAACTCTAGAATTAATGCTTTTCAATTTAGATTTATAGGGTTTTTATAGTCATAAGACATCCAATACATGTGATGAATTGCATAGTTGGATTCCAATCAATGATGTCCTTTGCATGAATCTAAAAAAAAACATATTTTTTTTCGTTGGTGCGCCCTGCGTAACATAGTGCATCGATGCGCTCTGTTATACCAGCTCATCGCGAAAGTAAAATTTAAAAAAAAAAAAAAAAAAAATATATATATATATATATATATATATATATATATATATATATATATATATATATATATATATATATATATATATATATATATATAATCAGTGCACCATATGTAACATATGGAACACGACACACTATTTCATTATGGCGCACCGCAAACATGTTGTTTCGCAAAAAAAAACCATTTTAGAAACAAACCCTACATTCTTTTTGTTTCTACACTTTCTTCTCCGTCTTTCTATGATTTTAGAATTTGGGCTTTTCAATTTACATTTATAGGGTTTGTATTGCTACATATAAGCCTAATACATTCAACCCATGGGACAACCTCCATATTCGGATCGCAATCCATGTCGGCCCTTGCGTAAATTAAAAAAAATACATATATTTTTTTCGTGCTCCCTGTGTACCTGAGCGCACCAGTGCGTTCTATTATCCTAGTGCACCGCGAAAGTACTATGATAAAAAAATAGAAAAACACAATATTTTTTCTCAGTGCACCATTTGTAAAATATGCAACCGGTGCACTATTTCATTATGGTGCACCACGAACGTTTTGTTTCGAATTTTTTTTTTTCAAAATATACAAACCTTACATTCCTTTTGTTTCTGCCCTTTCTTCTCCCTCTTTCTGTGATTTCAGAATTAGGGCTTTTCAATTTATATTTATAGGGTTTGTATTGCTAAATATAGACCTAAGACATCCAACCGATGAGATGAATAGCATAGTCGGATCCCAATCCATGTCGGCCCTTGCGTAAATTAAAAATAAAAATAAAAATTATCGATGTGTCAAGAATAACATAGTGCACTGGTGGTCTGTATTTTAAAAATGCAAAACATAATTAATGTGATAAAAAATTAATAAACACAATTTTTTTTATCGGTGCACCATATGTAAAATATGGCACCGATTTATGCTACAAAAACTAACAATGGACGATTTTTATTATTTTATCATGGTTAACCAGTGCAATGATTGACATGTAACACACTGGTGCTCCTTGTTGACATAGAGCACCATACATTCTATTATATTGTTTGTGCAGTGTGTTTGGAAGACACCCACACACCGGCGTCTGTGCGTACACCATGAATGGCAGACCCGTTTCTTGAGATTTTTTTTTACTTCAAAAGTTAACAATTTATCTATAAATATTAATGAATGATATGGTACAGGTTTGAGATTGATAAAGAAATGAGTAACAAGAGATCAAGCAACAAAAATACTGATAACACATCAAGAAAAGAAAAAAATGCAAGTTCTTTATAAATTCTTTACAAAAAATATTATTTTTGAACTATATGTAAGTTTAACTAATATGTATTGTTTACTGTGTATCATGCAGAGCCACAAAATGATGAAGATCGATAAGATTACTTCTGATCTATGACCAGAAGAGAATAAGAGCTTGATGGAAAAATTTCAAAAGGATGAATCAGGTGAATGAAAAAATACTATCGATCCAATATGAGTTTATTTTTGTAGTTTTCATTAATAATATAATTAAAATTATTAGATAACATGTGTGAAATAGTTTATTAATTCACATCATTTTAGTGTTCTACAAGGACCAATAACTCATAAAAGGAATGTTGTTCTAAGAAAAGAAAAAAAATAGAACATGCAAATGAAAATGAATTGCTCCTTAGCTCATCTGGAGTGGTGTTGGAGGTTAACGAAAGGGGGAAAAACTTTTACAAAAGTTTGAGGGATCTAGTGGAACAAATGTATAGATGTTCTTTCCACTTACAATACAAAAACCAACCAAATGATTTCAAGAACCAAATTTTATCTAAACTACATGAAGATTTTCCAGAGAATTGGTCAATGAGACATGTTATAGTTTTAATAGCAAAAATGTACAACAACAAAAAAGAAGGAATGAAAAAGTAATATTCCTTTAGATGTTGGTCTAGAATTATTTATAAATATCAATTTTGTTATACTTAAATTTCATATATCAATATAAAAATTAAATAGTTTATTGTCATATTATATTTTCAGGAAGATTATGAAAATCTCAAAAGATGAACAAGCTGATATCACAAATATGCCAGTAGGAATGTCTAAAAAGGTGTGCAAGGAGATAGTCAAAGAAATGGAAAAAATTGCATCGCTGGAGGAGCCATCTCAACAACAACGTGCTTCAAATGTAATATGTAATCATTGAATTTTTTGATCATTAGGCACAATAAATAAACAATTTAGCATTAATTATTAATTTTCAATTTTCTTGCAGAAAAGAAAAGAAAATGGAACCCATTCATCACATAAAACATGACGACAAGGAAGAAAATGATTGATATATAAGTTTGTGATTAATTGTTACTTCCTTATAACAACTTAACTAGATTTCATTTTTGTACTTTTTAAGTTGTTTTACAAAAATCCCCATTGAATATCTTCAAATAGGTGCTAACATAAAAAGAATTACCATCAGAGGAATTGATTGAAATTGGGTTAAATATGGGTTGTGAGTATATGTTGGCATATCAAGACTTAATTGTGGAATTTGTAAGCATCTATCGATCTTGTTTTACTTAGCTCTGTCTACAATTAATAGAAAAAAGAAATCTTTTATATTAAATATATTATTTGTTATGGGATATAAAACTTGCAAGAAACAAAGTATGCAACTGCGCCAACAGATCAAATCTTGAAAGATGGCATGCTACATGGTTTTGAAAGAATGTGTATAGTTTATGAGTCAATTTTTGCATTGGTACATCATTTATTTTCGATTTAAATTGATGTATATTATTTAATATTTAAATTTTCATTATTCTCACCAATGTATATGCACTTATTACAATTTATTTTTATGTTTGTAGATGGAAGGTGAAGAAGAAGAAAACAGTCAACACCATGAACAAAACATTCCTGAAAATAACCCAAGTCATGGAAGTAGCTCTAGCAGTGACAGCAATTCAAGCGAATAATGATGATCACTATGTTTGGATATCAAAGCAAGGTGTTGTATTTTTTGAAATATGTCTGTGAAATCAAACATTTTATTTAATATAATGGACATAGTGTCCCAATTGAAGTATCTATGATGTCATCTTTACTCTCAATTAGTGTGATAGGTCCAACTCCTTCTGCATCAACTCCAACATTCTCTCTTTAGTTCATATCAATAATTATTCCTATAATGTAAGTTACATTTCCTAATCTTTATGTGTTTCTTGCACCTGAAATTATATTACAAATAAATATTTCATAAAATTGTATATATTAAAATGTGTAAGAATATAATAAAATTCCAACTCATCATCACAACATAAAGTATGAACAAATATGTTGGTGAAGAAGAATAGGCTCCCTAAGAAACACATCTAGATCATCCTCCTTATTCCTATTTTTCAGTGCCTACACTCCCATATGCATCTTGATTCCAGTCCCATGTTCATAAGCCGTGAGTTGAATTTTGTACCCACTACACATATCCAGAGATATTTGGAAAACATGATAAGTTTCTCCTATTATTAAGAAAAAGGAAAACTGTATAATATAATTTGGTGGCTATCTTACCAAGTATAAGGCTTGAATAGATATTTTAATGTGGGATGTTACACTACAAGGAAAATACTCTCTAACGAAGGTTATAAAGGAGGTTTTTAGTGTTATAAAATTGGCAAAAATTGTCAAAAAAAAAAATTCTACAACATCTTTTTATGGTTATGGAGGTTTTTGCGGAGCTTTTAACGAAAATTCAGCACAACTAAAAGAAAATGGGTGGCTAGAGGTAATTACAGATTTTTTTTTCATCGATGCTCTAATCAGGATTTAACGTAGCAATGTGTACCTATATCCGAATCCCCGAGGTGGTCGAAGGAGAATGCATAAGGCCATTAAGGTATAAAACAACACCGGGCATAGTATTGGTGATAGAATGCATGGGGCCGTTCTAAGTGGTCTTGGGATTTGAGTGGTGCACATAGGTCGTATCAACGCGATGGTGCGTAGACTTATAGAAACGCACCGGTGCATAGTATCACACAAATGAACTGAGATTTATAATTGGTATCGGTATTCATGAGGTGCTCATAGGCCATAAAAATGCACCGCTATGTATAGAAACATAAACGCCCAGTGCACAGTCTCACACAAATGCACCGAGATTTATAATTGGTATCAGTATTCATACGGTGCTTATAGGTTATAAAAATACACCAGTACATATAGACACAAAAATACCCCGGTGCATATTATCACACAAGCACACCAATATTTATAATTGGTATTGGTATTCGTGCGGTGCCCATAGGTCGTAAAATGACACCCATTCGTATATAGACATAAACACATCGACGCCCCATACTGCGCAAATGCTTCGATATTTTTAACTGATTTTGGCATTTGTGAAGTACGGCGTGCCGATGTGTTTATGTCTATATACGCATGGGTGTTGTTTTACGACCTATGGACACCGCATGAATACCAATACCAATTATAAATCTTGGTGCGCTTATGTGATACTATGCACTGGGGCGTTTTTGTGTCTTTACGTACCAGTGTATTTGTACGACCTATAAGCACCGTACGAATACCGATACCAATTATAAATCTCAGTGCATTTCTGTGAGACTGTGCACCGGGGCGTTTATGTGTTTATATGCACCAGTGCATTTTTACAACCTATGGGCACCTCATGAATATCGCTACCAATTATAAATCTCAGTTCATTTTTGTGATACTACGCATCAGTGCGTTTCTATAAGTCTACGCACCAGTGCGTTGATACGACCTATGTGCACAACTCAAATTGCAAGACCAATTAGAATGGCCCCATGCGTTGTATTACCAACACTACGCCTGGTGTTTTTTTATACCTTAATGGCCTCGTGCATTCTCCTTCGACCACCTCGGGGATTTGGATATAGGTACACATCGCTACGTTAAATCCTGATTAGTGCACCGATGAAAAAAAACATTTGTAATTACCTCTAGCCTCCCATTTAATTTTATTTGTGTTGAATTTTTGTTAAAATCTCCATAAAAACCTCCGTAACCATAAACAGATGTTGCAACAAATGTTTTTTTGACAATTTTGGCCAATTTTATAACACTAAAAACCTCCTTTATAACCTCCGCTAGAGGGTCTTTTCCTTGTAGTGTAACATCCCACATTAGAATATCTATTCAAGCCTTATACTTGGTAAGATAGCCACCAAATTATATTATACGGTTTTCGTTTTTCTTAATAATAGGAGAAACTTATCATGCTTTCCAAATATTTCTGGATATGTGTTGTGGGTACAAAATTCAACTCATGGCTTATGAACATGGCACCAGAATCAAGATGCATATGGGAGTGTAGGCATTGCAAAATAAGAATAAGGAGGATGATCTAGATGTGTTTCTTAGGGAGCCTATTGTTCTCCACCAACATATTTGTTCATACTTTATGTTGTGCTGATGAGTTGGAATTTTATTATATGCTTACACATTTTTAATATATATAATTTTACCAAATCTTTTTATGCATTTGTAATATAATTTCATGTGCAAGAAACACATAAATATTAGGAAAAGTAACTCGCATTATAGGAATAATTATTGATATGAACTAAAGAGAGAATGTTGGAGTTGATGCAGAAGGAGTTGGACCTATCACACTAATTGAGAGTAAAGATGACATCATAGTAGACATCCTTGAGATACTTGTGAATATGTAATCTCCCGCATGTACAAGGCTCCACTCTCACCATATATCTAATAGGGAAAAAGTGAAAATGAATTCTAAAGTTATCACTCACCTAAATAAGTACAAGATCAAGGGGGTTAGTCAGAGAAGAATTCACCCAAGCCAATGGAATTTCATCTACCACTTGGAGTATAATGTGTTATTCCCCTTTTTAACTAAAGAAAACCGTACTAGACTTTTCTATATCTAATCCCTCCAATACAAAATTTATCCTAATTCTCTATAATGGTGGGCCTTCCCCTTTGAAATTAAGGTTTTTAAATCTTCAAGATGGATACCTTGATGAACATATTTGTTTAATTAATGACGCAAGAAGCACATATGATCAAATAAGCTCGAACCATATAAGAAACACTTAGAAAAGCAAAGAAATAATAAAATGAAAACCAATGGATATAGGGATATGATAGATATCAACTTAGCGTGACGAGGGCACCTAAGTAGCTTTCCTAATGAATGGGAACTTAGTCACTTCTTCAAAATCAAAATATTGGCAAAGACTTCATGGCTTCGGATTATACATCTGGGCAAAAAACTAAGCCTAAAACATATGAGGGATTGTGTCAAATAATGCACTATCGTTTATGTCAAATCTACGGGGATAACTAATATGGATGCATGATGCCTGAAGGAGATATAAGTCAAAACTATGAGGGAACCCAAGATGGATAAACAAAACCCTTTTGAATACATGTCCAAGATCACAAGTGACCATTTTTGGTACATGTTAGAAAATTAGGGGGAGACCATTTTACATATTTTACCAGCCAAGTCAAGGTGAGAACACATTAACTCATTTTAGCAAAGAGTACGTGCCATGTTATATTAATCCAAGATTTGCTAGCATGTGACATGTTAACCTAAGCCAAGATTCAAACAAAATAACTATATATAATATTGGTGAGCACATTAGAATGCATCATAGTGTTGATCAAGAAATTGAAGAAGTGATATGAATAAAGAAGCATGGTACAAGAGGGGTATATGTGACTACAAGATGAAGGGCCAAAGTAAAGAAGAGATCTAAGGAAGAAGAGGAGAGTAGAGCATATAAGAGAAAATGATATGAAAATTTGAAGCTTTTGATAAGAAGCATGAGGTTTGAGGGAGGATCTATAATTTGAGGTTCAATGTAGGTAAAATATTAAAAATTATTGACGAAAGATAAAAATTCCATTATAATGTGAAAGCATTAGAAAACCAAAATTATTGTAGGTCACTATGTCAATTAATGAATATATAATTTACCGAAAACATCAAACCCTTGGCATATCAAAATATTTATAAAAGGTTTGTTCCGTAAAACACAAATATCCTAGTCCCCCCGTCTACCACTAAGTCCTCATAATCATATGGCCCTTTGGTCACCTTCCCCCAATCCCCTCCACTTATAGATTTTTCTATCATGCACCCAGTTTCCTCATTAAATGGGGCATATAATTTTTGAGATTTGATACCATGCTATTACATTTACTGGTCTCCTTGTTATCTTGTGCAGAGGCTGGAAGAGCCTTATAAATTTTCTCAAACGTCGATGAGATTTCTTCAATCTTCATAGACCACATCATCATCCTTCCATATTACCAGGTTTTAATTGTACACATTCATGACCCTTCACTTAGCCATCATTCCTTCCTTCACCAAAATGTATTATGTGCTAGTGCATTCCCTAACACCATAACACTATAATGGTAGTGTGAGATATTAAAATTCAATGACCATGGTCTTGATAGAGCCATAATTCCTCCCCATCATACCAATTTTATCCTCAATGTCTATTCCTTTTATTAGCCAAAATTTTTAGCCTATAGTGTGAAATCATGACTCGATGACTAGTACCTTAACCTATTGGTTTCCATCATCAACAATTCTCTTAGAGCCTCCTATCAGTAGGGGGAAAGAGATTCCTTAATAACCATCCCTAATCATCCCTTTCCAGTAGTTTTTGTGTTATTAAATCAACCATATCCTTTCCCTCCATATGATTCTTATTGGGCTAATATCACCTTAATGTCATGCCCATCAAAATCGTCCATTGGTTTCTATGGTTGGTTTGGAAAACACCTACGAGAAAATATTCCTCGAGGGGGACCTGACTATATTCACTTCCACATGATTTAATTTTTCAGTTGTATGATATCATGTTGATGTCACTAGCTATTGAATTTTTTAATTGACCTTTCCTCCTAGTTGATGTCACCATCTCATCAGGTCCAACTATCGACACTTGTCAATGGAGCGAGGCAAAAGATTCCTTAAAGGGAATTTTTTATGGAACTTCTTTAATGGATTTCTACACTTTATCCCCGTAATAGAAAGAAATTTTAAGTACTACATTGGGTCTAAATCAAGGCCTCCTAACACTTAAATTGATTTTTTACTCCTTGGAAAATTCCCTTTCCACGTGGTCACCATATTATTTTCCATATGGCACTACTTTGTTATTGCATTACCCCTATTTTGGGTCCATGTGTTTTTTTCTACTTCCTCCATGCATCCTCTAATAATATCATTAATTAACATCATCCTTCCCATCAATATGGTATCATGATTATCCATCACCATCTCTCATTTGTGTTTTCAATAAGCTAGGGGTAATGATTCTTTCAATGGACTAGTCAATGGGTAAACTCCACAATTTTGGAGGTAAACTTAAAAATCCTGACTAAAACCCTTTTTCATTCATCATTGGGTTCAATACAAAAAAAAAATCAGACTTGATTGATTTATTTCCAATGTTTTTCGTGCAACTCATGTAGCTGCACACAACTCCCCCCTAGTCCATGTTGCACTACATGTCACATCCTAGTACTAACACTAAGGCCACATATAAACCATATATAAATACCATGCATATCCATTCCTTGGAATTCATCAATGTGTTATCTCTAAAACTAGTAAATCGCATCAAGGAATCTCACTAAAATAACAAATACCAAATACCAATTATCACCCAAATGTCACATTGGAGGAAGGGTACGATAATACTTATAATTTCTCCACACCCTTAAGAATATTATCCTTAAATATGGTTCAATTGAACTATCCATGTGACCCACCTCATTAATCATACTATTATGGAGGGAAGGTTACTTTATCCTTCCTCTACATGAATCACGACAAAAGTTCCATATCTGAGGAAGGGTTGGTTGACCATTCATCTTCATTTGCATCATTGAGAGTACTATCCTAGAGGATGTATTATACTAATTTTTATGTGAGACACCTCCACAATAATACTATCCTCGAGAAATGTTTGGTATACCCTACCTTGACATAGATCGTCACATAAAGACCATTTTTGAGGAGGGATCAACTAACCCTTATACCATTTCTGTCTCCTTTAGAATGATATCTTGGAAGATGGGTTGGTCAACTCTTCCATCTTATCCACCTCATTTATCGCACTATCTTAGGAGAAGGGTAATTTTACCCTTCGTTTACATCAATCATGATTAAAATCCAATATTTGAGCAATGGTTGGATAACCTTTACTCTTCACCTACATCCTTGAGATTACTATCCTATATGAGAGGAGGAATAGTGCTAACCTAGAATATTTCTCTAATATTTGTAATCATTAACATGGCGGGAGTGTATATACAACCCCTTCTAAATCAAGGTCATTATTTTTCCTTCCACTTGATTTTCCTCCTTGAGAGTATTGTCCTAAAGGAAGGGTGGACCAACCCTCCATTAGAATATTTGTGAAGGATTATAATATTGTATGCCATTCTCATGGTGGAAGGGTTAGTTTCCCCTTATAAGTGATAAATATCCTTAGTCATACTATCATAGAGGAATGTTTGGTTGATTCTTATTCTATATTATCAAAGAGGAAAATACCATATTTTCGGAAGGGTTAGCCAACAATTCCTCTTTCTCATATTTTTTAATAAAATATTATCTTGGTGGAAGTGTCAAGTGACCATTTCGTGTTTCAATAGACCATCCATTTATGTGAATAATGTTACCCTAGAGGAAGTGATAATAAACCCTTCCTATACACGAATCATTGCCAAAATATTATATTTGATAAAGACTTGATTAATGCTTCTCTTGATTTACTATAGATTTTCATTGGCTCTTTGGTATGGATCACGGTTAGTAATTAATGAAGGGTATTCCGGAAAAACTGTCCAAAATATCATGTTTGAAGTTCTGATTGCAGGCATGTAAGTTGAAAGTAGATTGTGAAATGCATATTTTTTTGACTATATGGTTTTTCACTTATTTAAACTAAATAAATTCATGTTAATTAATGTGTACAATAAATAAATATTTTATTGGATTTCATGTATCTGGGTCAGACCTCACCATGTATAAGTGCCTTTGGAGCTGGACAAGATACATGTTACAAAATTTTTGAGACAATTGGGAGAAAGTCAGAGAATGATGTATATGATACAAATGGATTCTCACTTGAGGGTGTTCAGGGTGAGATTGAGCTTAAATATGTACACTTCAATTATCCAGTGTCATCTAATGTTCAAATATTTTCTGGGTTTTCACTGGAAATACCCAGAGGTATCAATGCAGCTTTAGTTGGGGAGAGTGGAAATGGGAAGTCCATAGTTATATGTCTCATAGAGAGATTCTATGATGCACAAATTGGTGAAGTGGTTGTAGATAGTATCAATATCAAAAAAATTCAACTTAAATGGATAACGAAAAAAATTAGACTCGTAAGCCAAGAACCTACTCTCTTTGCAACCACTATTAAGGAGAATATTTCATATGGTAAATATAAGGAAACACAAGAGGAAATACAATCTGTTGAAGAGCTTTCTAATGAAACAAAATTTATTAGTGACATTCTGCAGGTTTGTCGAAATAGATCTTCATTATTGGTCGTGATTGGTGATGTTCCTCCTTTTGTGTATGATGACATTCATGGTTTCTCTTTTGAGGGGTTTGATACAATGGTCAGAGAGCATGGGAGCCAATTATCTTGAGGCCAAAATAAAATTATTGCAATTGTGAGAGTTATTTTTTAAAATCCTCGAATTATCCTCCTTGATGAAGCTACTAATGCCCTGGATGCAGAGACTGAAAAAGCAGTTCAAGAAGCTCTTGATAGAATTATGATAAATATAACAACAGTTATTGTTGTACATATTTTGAATATTGTCAGAAATGTTGATACGATTGTTGTGGTCCAGCGTGATTGTATTGTTGAAAAGGGTAAATTTCTATAACACTTCAACTTTTACAATATTTATTAACTCACAATCAAGAAATAGACAATATAGCATCCATTTTCTTATAATATAACCTACTAAAACATTTCTTCTCCATTACCCATTGTTCAATGGACAAAAAATAATCGATATTTTGCAACAGGATTCGTGGAGTGATTCTTCATTTCTCATTACTCATGCAACTCTATTAATGGATATGAGAAATGTAATTTTCAGGTTCATATTCTAAGGTCATCATGAACCCATATAGGCCATTCTCCCAGCTTATATGTCTACAAGAAACACGTCCATCAAAAGAAAAAAATGCAAATGATCTTGGGCAGATGGAAATGGAAATAAATTTGCTTGATTCCAGGACCATTGGGTCATCGGGAGTGGGTGGTAGTCATAACTCTTCTTCCTTTCCTGGTGTAGTTGCTCTCATGGATGATGTTCAAGTAGATGAAAGTGAGCCAAATAAGAGATTTCTGAATTGGTTTTCTTCCGAAATGTGGGGAGATGTGGAAGATGGTCGGAAAAAAAATTTAAATGATGTTCCACTTTTACACCTAGCATCTCCAAACAAGCCATAGGCTCCACTGTTAATTTTGGGATCCATTGCAGTAGCTGTTAATGCGGTTACAGGTCCTATTTTCGGTCTCTTTCTTTCAAATTCCATTGCCAATTTCAAGGAACCTGCGCATAAGATGTGAAAAGAGGCTAGTTTCTGGGCACTTATATTCTATTTAGTTTTGGAAGCTACATGCCTCCTCGTGGGAACAACACAGATGTGCTATTTCAGGGTTTCTAGTGGCAGACTTGTGCAACGTATTCGATCAATGACTTTTAACAAAGTTTCTTACGAGGAGATTGGTTGGTTTGATAATAGTGAAAATTCAAGGCGAGTTGTTGCACAAACCTCTTCATGTAAAACACAATACACTCCTTGGGAAAATACCAAATTTGTTTTAAATACTAAATTTTTATTTTCTTTTGGTATACATGAGATGAGATTTATCATATTGGTGATCATTCTAACATTAAATTTATGTTTTTAGTGGTTCAATAGGCGCAAGGTTATCAACAGACACTGCAACTATGCGTAGAATGGTGGGAGTTGCTTTGTATTTGGTTGTTTAGAATATTTCAATGATCATTAGTGGTATTGTTATAGCTTTTCAGCAAGCTCGAAGTTGGCACTTTTGATATTATCTCTCCTGCCTCTTCTATGTCTTCAAAATTAGGTCCATGAGAATTTATCAGAGGGTTTTTCTCTTGATGCACAATTTAGGAATTTCATTGACTCTATGGAGAGTGTATAGACTGCATATCGCTAGATATGGTTAACAAACCATATCAAAATATGTATAATCAAACACAAATTTCAATTGTGATTCATTGTTTAATATAGGTCAAACTCTCAATTGTGGAATAAGATAATTCTACTTGTAAATACCTTTAACCATTTTTCAATGTTATGACTAATTGAAAGTATTCATATTAACCATTTTTCAATTTTATTACTCATTGAAAGGAGTCATATTTCAGGTGATGTATGAGGAAGCCAGTTAGGTTGTGAATGAATTTGTTGGAAGCATTTAGATTGTTGCCTCCTTTTTTGCAGAGGACAAAGTGATGAGCCTCTACAATGAAAATTTTTATGTGCCTTTGAAAAGAGGAGATTGAAAAGGAATTATAAGTGTAATTAGTATTGCGATGGAAAATTCTCCAATTTATGTAATATATGCACTCATCTTTTGGGTAGGATCTCGAATGGTTGAATAAGGAGAAACAATTTTTCCAGTTGTTCTTCAGGTAAATGCTACTTAAAAATACTTTTCTTATTTAAGAAATTGATGAGTGATAATTCAATTATTTATTGGGCCACATTGGAAACACTAGAGTTACTAGTTCTGTAAAAAATTGTGCAAATATTTGAAACCTAATTGAAGCACTTGTAGTTAACTGCTCTAAGAAATGGATTTCCCATTGAGTTTCAAATAATTTAACTGGGTTTCAAATGCTTGGTGTATCTTAGTCTCATTCCATTTCTTAGCACATAGAGTGTTTGTTTCAGGTGTTTTTGGCTCTTGCAATGGCTTCCTTGGAATTTTCTCAGTCAATAGGCATGGTGCCTAATATTCCAAATCTCAAGTCATAAGTCGATTCAGTGTTCAAAATTCTTGATCAAAAATCCAAACTTGATGCAAGTGATGTCTCACGGACTACATTAGAAAATAAAAATATGACATTGTGTTTTAGCATGTTAATTTTAAATATCCTAGTCGCCCAGATATACAAATATTCAAGGATTTAAGTATCATCATTGTCTTTTACAGTTATTATTGTCTTCTTATCTCAACTCTTTGCCACCTACAAATTTGTAGAACTAATTTTTTTTTCTAACCTCATATTAAAATACTACTTGCAGTATTCTCAGATGAACATTTTCTTGGGTATATACAATTTTATATTAGAGTACAATCTAAATAATGCTCGAGTAAGTTTCCAGTTTGTTGTAACTTTTGAATCAACATATCCAATCCTGTAAGGTCCGCAACAAGGTTGTTCCATTTCACAATACATGATTGACTTTGACGAGACCAGTAATTTTACATCTTTTATGTGGATCTAGGTGCCATCTATTGCCACAAGGAATGAGCCCCCACTAGAGAGGCCATGCAAGTCTAAGTTTCCTGTAAGTTAAATGGAGATTTTTTTTTTTCTCTGAGCTGACATCCTTCTAATATTGTTGTAATTTAGCTTTTTTTATAATTTTTATTTTTTTATTTTTATGTTTTTTAATTTAGATTTTTGTTGGGTTGTTGATTTTAATATTATTGAATCAGTACTATATGAAAACTAGCATCTACAAAATTTGTTCGAAATGCAAGTTCCACCATCCAAATGGTAGGTTGGAAACATTAATATCATAGGAGAATGTTGATGGAAGAGAGATACTCAAGTTGGTTCATGTTTTCATCCATTATTTTTTTCTTCCATTTAATATGATATGTAATGAATCCTTAAATTTATATTCTCTTTCCTTTGTAGGTCAAACTTGTTGTAGCTTCACTACCAGAGAGGCCTGGAGAGCCCGAGTGCACTGTAAGATACTCAGTGATGAGTTTTGTGTTTTCATGTTCTACAGTTGTTTCTAATTGGATTATATTTTTGCTTTTGGAACTATTGGTTTATTGAATTTCTTGTTTTGGATCTCAATTTTTTGTCAAGAAAGGTATTTACAAGTATGGTTCCAAGTGAAAATTTGATCTTCCAAAGCACAAAGGGGGATCTTTAAAAATATCATAGTACAAAAGGGGATATTTAAAAATATCAGAGAAAAAAGGGATGTGGATGTTGTTGTAATTGTAGAAACATAGGAACAAGGGGTTTCTAGAGTTGTAATTGGGAAAACAGTGGTCACACCTATAAAGCCTCCTATCATACACAATTCCAAGGGCTTACCAATTAGACCTATGAGTATTTGTTTGGATTTATCTATTACTTATTGTATGGATAAAGGAGTCAGTCATCAGTGTTTACGACATAATTTTTTGTCTTTTCAAAGTCACCTTGAGTTATTGTGTTATATGGTTATTAGTGTTGTCTAGATCTCTCCAATGATGAAAACCTAAGTTGGATTTCCCTTATGTGTTTTTCTTGATGTAATTCATTGGAATCTAGTTGGATTCATTGCCTTATGTGTCTATACTTGTAGCTTTGTATTGAGATTGTTTGGGCTTACTGTGAATTTTTTTCACTTCTGAGAATGCTTTGGTTTTGTTTTGCTCTAATTATTGTGGATTGCATGATTTTGCAGGGTGAGTCAGATTTCCCATTTTCTGTCAAAATAGGGAGGTAATTTTACAATGTGATGCCTTTGTTTTACCAAACCATGAAGGGAATTCTAAAATTATTATTCACGTAATTATATATTTATGAGTAAATGGAGTCATAATATTATTATGGTGCTATTTTAAAACAAGTGTATGTTTTATTGAAATCTTATAGGTTCATATACTAGAAATTAAATCAATGAATACATCTACGGGCTAAAACCTGCATCTGCATTAATATCAAGGTTATTCAATTTAGTATTCAGTGAATGTAATTTTGTACAACTAATCCCAATTTTAGGGGTCATATGATTTTATTTTAGTAAAGAAATCTAGATACTCAATTCCACGTTGTTTTTCCTCTTTTCTATATTGATTAAGTGCATTCAACATTAACATGGAAAAAGATTAATTTTTTGGTTTTTCCAGTAACAATAGTGTAGCATGTTGCATGTATCGAGGGAATACTATGATGTGAAGTTAAATCAAATTGAATCATATTTGATCAGGAAGTCAGATCTCTTTGCATTCTCTTTACGTTTGGTGATCTAACCTAACTTTTTTCAGTTAGTTTTGCATGCTACTTCTCAATTCTAAATTTTTGTGAGTTATATTTGCTAACATTCTTGTTGCTATTCCAACTTCAGAATGACTGAGATGCCACAATGCTTCTTTTATAGTTTTCGTTATTCATTTATTCTTACTTAGAGATCTATTGGCTTTATAAACTTTTTATTTCTTAATTTTTTTAAAGAGATCCTGGAATAACCATTCCATATGGTATATTCATGTTCATATGGAATTCCTAAAGCCTTTATAGTTCCTAGTTTCAAAGGGACATATTCCCAGTATTTTATCAATATAGAATTTAAATATGTTTGGTATGTCTATTTGTTTGATAAAATAGTAGTTTTTAAATTTATTTCTAGCCCGTTATTTTCCTTCTTAATTGGTGCTTCTAAGTGCATTTCTTTGCACTTTTATACAAAAGGCGTGATGAATAACATGCTTGTTTTTGTTTCTTCGGACCACATCAACATTCTAACACAACTCGGGACTACATCAACATTCTGAAGGATCAAAAATATTATCAATAGATGATGATGTGGCATATATCAAGGAAATAAAAGAGAGATAAGCAAGGACAATGGAGAGAAATATGATGATTTCCTTGATGTCATGAAATCTTTCAAGGCCCAGAGGTCTATACTTCTTTTTGTAAAGTTTGACATTATCAATTAAGATGCTAGTAAATATTTTCATCTCCTAATTAGAAAACTATGAATGCAATATTAAGAAACCAAGTAATATTATTAATTGATATCATTTCAAACTAGGAAATAACGATTATATGATTTATCTTCCTCTCTTAATAGAGATATATGTAAAGAAATTGTGAAGGAGGTTGAAAGAGTACCTCTAGCATAAAATTTAATTTAACCTAAAAATCTGTTGTCATGCCCCTATAGTCACCCATATCGGAGGCTGAATTAGTGTACCCAGATGGACCATCACTATAGGTTTGTGGTGCATCTCACTCATTTCATCTCATCGATTTTATTAACCTAAAATTATGTGATTATATACTATACCTCACTTTTTCATATTTCGTGATCATTAAAATTCATAAGTTTAAGACTTATTGAAGTATGCAGATAATAATTCCATACAATATGACTTAAGATAACCAATATGAAAATTATATAAATGAAAGTAATATTATAGAATCAAGAACCTAAACAACCTAACAATTGTCAAATATTCAATTGTTTTACAATCAAGTGAACTCTAGCCTCATATAAACATTTAAATTATAAGAGCACACAATTCAAATAAACCTATCACCAAATTTCCTATTTCATTTACAATCATCAATCACAACTTTTTCATAGATAAAATTTTTTTCGTATGCATACAATGTGTGAACAATAAAATTAAGTGAAGGAAAGCAACCTAAGTCTAATATTAGAAATCAAGTGAGTCAAAGTGAAAAGGTAATGCTCTGTCAAGAAAATTTGTGTGAATGAAAAGACCTTTAAAGATGTTTAACCATTTTTCAATGCTATGAATAATTGAACGTATTCATATTAACCATTTTTGCATTTTATTACTAATTGAAAGGAGTCATATTTCAGGTGATGTATGAGGAAGCCAGTCAGGTTGCGAATGAAGTTTTTGGAAGCATTCAGACTGTTCCCTCCTTTTCTTTAGAGGACAAAGTGATGATCCTCTACAGTGAAAAGTTTTACGTGCCTTTGAAAAGAGGAGTTAGACAAGGAATTATAAGTGTACTTAGTCTTCGGATGGGAAATTCTCTAATGTATGTATTATATGCACTCATATTTTGGGTAGGGTCTCGAATGGTTGAATAAGGAGAAACAAATTTTCGAAATGTTTTTAAGGTAAATACTACTTAAAAATATTTTACTTATTTAAGAAATTGATGAATGATAATTCAATTATTTATTGGGCCATATTGGAAACACTATATTTACTAGGTCTATAAAAAAATGTGCAAATATTTGAAACCTAATTGAAGCACTTGCAGTTAACTGCTACAAGAAATGGATTTTCCATCGAGTTTCAAATACTTCAACTGGGTTTCAAATGCTTGGTGTATATTAGTTTCATTTCATTTCTAACATAGAGTGTTTTCTGTAGGTGTTTTTGGCTCTTGCAATGGTTTCCTTGGCAGTTTCTCAGTCAAAAGGCATGGCACCTAATATTTCAAAACTCAAGTCATAATTCAATTTAGTGTTCAAAATTCTTGATCTAAAATCCAAAATTGATGCAAGTGATGTCTCAGGGACTACATTTGAAAATTTCAAAGGTGATACTGAGTTTCAAAATGTTAATTTTAAATACTCTAGTCCCCCAAATATACAAATATTCAAGGATTTAATAATCATTGTTGTCCTTTACAATTACTTTTGTCTGGCTATCTCTACTCTTTCTGACCAACAAATTTGTAGAACTGATTGTTTTTTCTAGCCTCATATTAAAATACTACTTGGAGTGTTATGAAATGAACTTTATGTTGGGTATATACAAGTTTATTGTAAAGTTCAACCTAAAGAATTCTCAAGTAACTTGCCAGTTTGTTGTAACTTTTGAATCATTATATCCAATCCTATAAGGTCGATGCAAGGTTGTTCCGTTTTACAATACATGATTAAATTTGATGTGACCAATAATTTTACATCTTTTTTGTGGCTCTAGGCGCCATGTGTTGCCACAAGTAGTTAGTTCCCAATATAGAGGTCATGCAAGCCTGAGTGTCCTGTAAGTTAAATGGAGATTTTTTTTCTCTTAGCTTACATCCTTATGATATCGTTGTAGTTTACATTTTTTTTTAATTTTTTATTTCTTTCTATGTTGCTTAATTTATCTTTTTGTTGGGTTGTTTATTTTCATATTATTCACTCAGTACTATATGAAAACTAGCATCTGCAATTTTGGTTCAAAATGAATGTTCCACCATCCAATAGATAGGTTGATAACCTTAAAATCAGAGGAGAATGTTGATGGAAGTGAGATAAATTCATTATGTGTTTTCATCCATTATTTTTTTTCTTACATTTAATATGATATGTAATCAATCCTTAAATTTATATTCTCTTTCCTTTGCAGGTCAAACCTGCTGTAGTCTCACTATCAGAGAGGCTTGGTGAGCCTAAGTGCGCTGTAAGATACTCAGTGATGATTTTTGCGTTTTCATGTTCTATAGTTGTTTCTAATCGAATTATATTTTTGATTTTGGAACTATTGGTTTACTGAATTTCCTTTTTTGGATCTCAATTTTTTGTCAAGAGAGGTATTTGCAGGTATGGTGCTAAGTGGAAGTTTGATCTTCCAAAGCACAAAATGGAAATTTTAAAAATATCAAAGCATAAAAGGGGATATTTAAAAATATCAGAGCATAAAGGAGATAAGGATGCTACTCTAACTATAGCAACATAGGAATAAGGGGTTTTTGGAATTGTAATTGGGGAAATAGTGGCCACACCTATCAAGCTTGATATCATGCACAAATCCAAGGGCTTATGATGCAACCAAAGATGCATTTACCCACAATTTGCATATAAATTTCTTTTTAAAGTTAAAACCCCAAATAAAATCTCTACATGAGGTAACCGCAATGCGGAAGCTTACCTTTTTTCCAAACCTATGGTTAAAACCATATACTAAAAACCTCTTTATGAATACCACATCCATGTTCGAATTTACAAATAAACCCAAAATATAATCTCATTTAGGATAACCTTCACAAGTGGGAGTATTTCTTCTTAATACCATTCTCAACCTTAATCAAAGTTTAAACCCCACTTATGGAAAATTCGAACGAACGTTGGTTAAAAACCAAATAAAATCTTCATCCTACCCATACATTACTTTAAAACCCTTCATATACTTTTGAAGCGAAAATAAATATCACTTTTCCACAACTAGACTTTGGTTAAAACCCAATATATCAATCACACATTAAGGTTTGGAACCAATGTGGAAATTTCATTGACTCAACAGTTGACCTTGGGTAAAACCCAATTCACCATCATAAGAATAATATCCGGGCCAAAGTTTAATACTTCATACTTTGGTTTCAAACCGAAATGTATTAACAAATATTTTATTTTACCCACAACTTACCAACCATCATATACGCTTACCGATTCAGCACCACAACACACTTACCCATGATATGGGCCCACACCATTTACCCTTAGATGTTGAGTGTTGATCATTCGAAAACTTCCTTTCATATATCCTTCACTAATTGGATGGTTGATGCATTACGATTCCCAATCTTATGATCATCGCATTCTAAACCTATACAACTTGTGCGAATGTTTACCATGCGACAAAAGTGGTTTTTACATCCACGTGTCGCTTCCTCCACTGTATTGCGTTCGATCCGATGATTACCGCTTACCACCGTTGTGCTACGCGAAAATCGTTTATAGTTTTCAAACCCACCATCACTGTTCCACTTGCCTCACGGTTCCACTGTTGACTCATGGTTCCAAAGAGCCTAATTTTGTCACGGTTCCAAAACCTATACTTCCATTATCACACAAATAAATCTAGTTTATACCTACTATCGATTCAGAATTCCAATCACTTAATTCCAAGAATTTAATTCTTCCCTGTTTCGATTCCTCATTCGATCCTGAAAGGATATGGATTATAATTTATATAATAAGCTTTTAACTTGATAACCACAACAGTTTAAGGATAAATAATCCTGCATAGAATCTATAAATTTAGCAATTCTAATCACCTCAACATTCATTCATCTGGGTCTTTCGATTGGAAATTTACCATCCAAAACCTTAATTAAGCATACATATCTCTCAAGGCATAGCATAATAGAGAAAAAAATATTACAATCAAATCTTCATTATTCATGTTTCATACAAATACAATCAAACCCTTTTTGCAGTCAGGATTTTGGCCTGACTATGCCTTTACATGGACTTTCTCCTCTTTTCTATCAAAGCCTGTAGGCTTTAAAATAAAATTCCTTCTATCATCTATCTCACTCTCATTCCTCTCTATCCTCTAATGCTTCAAAAGCTTACAATTTATAAAAGAAAAGGATTCATGAACTTATTTAGTTCAAATCCCAAAAATCTCTCATTGTCTCCTAACATATCTCTTCAGCTCCACTCTTTACTTGACATAATCATAGATTAGATTTATAAATCCCTCAAATCCTCACTATTCTTAGGATTCCTTACTCATACATAAATCAATTTACAATTAAATTTCCTCAAAACTCAACTAAACTTAGGAAAATAAATAAAATGATTAAGGGAACCCACTCCCTTTAGTAAATGAGGAATAAGACTCATGGGTCTTATAAGTTTTAAAGAATGCCCTTGCATCAGACTCCCTAGGTTTGCAAAATTCATGGAATCTTATTCATGAGTCACCCAACTGCTTCTGCTGTAAACTTCATCAAATTTCATCTTCCAACTAACTGTCTGTCCTCTTTCAATTGTAGGTGCATTTGTTGTCTTCTCTCTTTCTCCTGGATGCCAAATTCTATGTTGTGAATGTCCTTTTTCTCTGCTGTCAGAATCATCTCTTTTGCATAATGTTTGGATGTTGATATCCTGCATAAACAACTTCTCAAATAATATAAATTTCTGCTCCGTGGTCTGCTACTGTCCTGGCATTATCTCAATAAAATTGAGTTCCAACTTTGTGTATTTTTTTTCTATTCTGTATATGACTATTCATTTTGATTATCGACCTGATCACCACCATTCTTTTCTATCTCCAAATCAATTCCTCTATGTTTTTTTGTATATTCTTCCATCTTTCCTTGACTTTCTCATTTTGAAAAATTCTTATGCTTCTCATCTTTATAATTTCCACCATCCACTTATCCAAAAATTTAAGTAGAATCTTTCCAATCTCAAAAGAATATTGTTTCTTATTTGATACAAGAACATATAACTTCTCAAATACATATTGTTCATCAGCTGCAAATAATTCAGTTATTGAAATTGGTTCAAATACCTCCATATCATAAAATCTGACTGAATTATTCATCCAAATTTTTAATTGCAAACTCAAGATAAAATCTTGAAATTGAAACCTCCTTTGGATTAAGAACAAAATCTGTCTGTGGACTATACTTTTGCATCTTCTGCAACCTTCTTTTTCTTCTGCAATGATTTGTTTAAGAGCTATGCCAAATTTCTTTCCTTCATCCTGAACTTTTGAATCAACCAGCTTCTTACTATCATCTTCTTGTTTCCATAAGGAAAATTGGCTTTCTGCATTTTTTGAATTTATATATTTATTCATGTTTACATAAACAAACATATCTCCAAGGGAATTTTGTCCTTCATCCTAGAAAATACATTCAAAAATTAATAGTTCAACATTAGAAAATGCATTACATTCTCCATCAATCCTACTCCATAATTTCTCTAATTTGTCATATTCTTGATGTGCATATGACATATCAAAATTGTCATATCTTCCTCCGTATTTCCTTGTCTTGAAAAAGTCTACTTTGTATTCACTTTTCTCTGAATGCTGCCTAATTTCAAAATTTTGTTCTCTACTCTTTTCTTTAGCCTTCCTTCCTTTCACACTTATTTTCGTTCTTTCTTCTTCTCCATTACAAATCTGTAAGTCACTAAATTGTCTTTTCCATGCCTCTTCCTTTTCAATCAAAATATTCCAATCTCTAATCCTCTTTGTCTCTTGACATGAAACAAAATCATATGCAACAAATTTTTCCTTCCACAATAAAGTTCCTTTTTCAATGAAAATCACTTTCAATATCATAAATATCACATTCCATTGAAACCCTTTGTTGCTCACTATAAATGCATCATTCATGAAAGCATCCTTACCTCCATCCTCTGAGATTTCCTGTCTCTCATCAGTTTGCTGATTACATTTACCTTTATTCTTTTTGCAAGTTGTACAAGTAACACTGTCTTCAAATTTCTGCTGTGCATCAACCTTTTCCAACTGATCCTTATGTTCTGGTATATCTTCTTTTTCTCTCCTATTTATAGCCTTTTCTAGGCTAGATATACCTCCTTGGACTGAATTCTTCTTATAAATATCTGTTCTACCATCTTCCATAGTACAATATTTAATAAGATCCCTTTCCATTAATGCTCCATTATGTTCTTTTAAGAAAATTTCTTGTTCCTTAACTATCAATACAATTCCATAATTTTTGAGTAAAAATGAAAGAGATAATCCCATTACCTCAAATGGTTTCATTGTACACATACTTTTGGTTACTTTTGTCATAAGGCTATCTTCATACCTCTCTTCATCTTCTTCTTTTGCAATCTGCAATTTCCTTTTATTTCCAGAATGTTTGTCATTCCTTTGGAAAATCTCATTAGATTCATCACCTCTAGCTTCCATGGTAGTTTTCAGAATTTGTACATCTGTGGTGTCCTTGAACACATGTTCATTCAAGAACTGTTCCATCATATTCACTTCCTCTAACATCTTCATTTCTTCAGCAACCTGCATAAACATATCTTGTAAATATTTTTCATCCCCTGCATACATACAAAAATCATCAGTTTCAAAATATTAGGCTCCTCTTTATTTCATGTCTCAATCATCACATCTCTCTGTTGTTCCGAACTTGTTCAACAGTTCAGAAATTCATCAATGATTCCTTCCTCAACAAAGTAATCTTTTTTCTTAGGTCTATAATAGTCATCTTCCACCTTTAACTAAATTTTTCTGATTTCCTCTCTTAATCTAAGATACATTCTTCTATTTATCTGCTTTTACAACAACTTCCACTTTATCTTCTTTCTTCTCATAGTCGAACCATAACTTTGGTCCTTCATACTCTTCTCAAGTAGCACTATTATTGCATCAACACTTGCCTTCAATTCTACAATTTCCCTGTCAAATACTTCTTGACTCATTTTCTTACCTTTGTCATTTTCCTTGGCATCTTTCTTTCTTTTGTTGTGGCTTATCTCTGAACCCCTATTATGAATATCACTAGTCACTTTCTTCTCCATCTCTATTAGCTCCTCAGTCACTATGAGCTGCCTTAAGCCTTTGCAACAGCAAATCCTCCTTGCTACCACTTACCTCACCAATCCTTTCTCTGGACTTGGTCTTTTAGTAAGCATTGGTTCTCTGTTTCTGGAACCTCTTGAGCATTCTTCTTCTACTCTTCCTAGGCTTATATCCTACACTCACCCTCTCTTGAGAACACTTTAGCTGCTTTCCCTGTCCAACTTTTAGCTGGAATATTTTAGGCTCACGGCCACTAACACAACGCTTCTCTCTCTTTTAATAGCCTTCTACTATGTGTTGCTGCTATCATTTTATTTCTTATAGAAATAATTCAAATGGAACCAACATCAAAATATGGCTCATACGTGAGAGATATTGATCCCTTTGAGCTTCTACTGGCTTGGACAATACACATGTTGCTTTACTTTCCACTATCTGCACTTCAATTCTTCTATCAACTAAATTACCCTTATTGTTGAGTACATCCATACTCACTTCTTACAGTATCTTTGCTAAAATTTCTTCATTGATTTCTTTGTCACAGCTACTTGGCTAAAACTTGTGTTGCTTCTTTCATCACATAAACATATCATTAAAATTTTGCAAAGATTTTATCTGATCCTGTCTTCCTCAAGTCTTTTTCATAATCTTCTTTTTCTCAAATTCTCATTGTCTGTAGTATTTGATAATTCCTATTTGCATAAAATATCTTGTGTCCTGTGCTACTTCTGTATCGGATTCATCACAATGCAAATCATGTACATCATGAGAATAAAATACAATATTTATCAATCAAATTCACAGAGCATTAGTCTAGCTCTGATACCATTTGATGCAGCCAAAGCTACATTTACCCACAATCTGTATATAAATTTCTTTTTAAACTTAAAACCCCAAATAAAATCTCAGCATGAGGTAACCTCAATGCGGAAGCTTACCTTTTTTCCAAACCTATGGTTAAAACCATACACTAAAACCCTCTTTATGAATACCGCATCCATGTTCGACTTTGCAAATAAACCCAAAATATAATCTTAGTCAAGGTAACCTTCACAAGCAGGAGTATTTCTTCTTAATACCATTCTCAACCTTAATCAAAGTTTAAAACCCACTTATGGAAAATTTGAATCAACATTGGTTAAAAACCAAAGAAAATCTTCATCCTACCCATACATTACTTTAAAACCTTTGATATACTTTTGAAGTGGAAATAAATCTCTCTTAGCCATAACTGGGCTTTGGTTAAAACCCAAGGTATCAATCACACATTAAGGCTTGGAACCAATGCAAAAATTTCATTGACTCAATAGTTGACCTTGGGTAAAACCCAATTCACCATCATGATAATAATATCCCAGCCAAATTTTAATACTTCATACTTTGGTTTGACACCCAAATGCATTAAAAAATATTTTATTGGACCCACAACTTACCAACCATCATATACGGTTACCAATTTGGTAGCACAGCACACTTACCAATGATATGGGCCCACAAAATTTACCCTTATACGTTGACCATTTATCATTCCGCAACTTCCTTGCATCTATCCTTCACTAATCGGACGGTTGATGCATTACAGCTCCCAATCTGATGGTCATAGCATTCTAACCCAATACAACTTGCGTGAATTTTTACCACGCGATAAAAGTGGTTTTGACATCCACGTGTCGCTTCCTCCACTATATCGCGTTCGATCCAATGATTACCGCTGACTACCATTGTGCTACGTGAAAACTGTTTACGATTTTCAAACCCACCATCACTATTCCACTTACCTCACGGTTCCATTGTTGACTCATGGTTCCAAAGAACTTGATCCTGTCATGGTTCCAAAAACATGCAGTTCCATTATCACACAAATAAATCATGTTTATACCTACTGTCGATTCAAAATTCCATTCACTTAATTCCAAGCATTCAACTCTACCTTGTTTCGATTCCTCATTCGATCCTAAAAGGATCTAGATTATAAGTTATATAATAAGCTTCTAACCCCATAGCCACAGCAGTTTAAGGATAAATAATCCCGCACAGAATCTATAAATTTAGCAATTCTAATCACCTCAACATTCGTTCATCTGGGTATTTCGACTGGAAATTTACCATACAGAACCTTAATTAACCATACAGATCTCTCAAGGCATAGCAGAATAGAGAAAAACATACTACAATCAAATATTCATTAATCATGATTCATAAAAATACAATGAAACCCTTTTTACAGTCAGGATTTTGGTCTGATTATGCCTTTACATGGACTTTCTCCTCTTTTCTATCAAAGCCCATAGGCTTTAAAATAAAATTCCTTCTATCATCTATCTCACTCTCATTCCTCTTTGTCCTCTAATGTTTCAAAAGCTTACAATTTATAAAAGAAAATGATTCATTAACCGATTTAGTTCAAATCCAAAAAATCTCTCACTGTCTCCTAACATATCTCTTCAGCTCCACTCCTTACTCAACATAATCCTAGACTAGATTTCTAAATCCCTCGAGTCCTCAATATTCTTAGGATTCCTTACACATCCCTAAGATTTTACAACTCACGAGATATTCTCCATAAATAAATTTAGAATTAAATTCCCTCAAAACTCAACTAAACTTAGGAAAATAAATAAAATGATTAAGGGAACCCACTCCCTTTAGTAAATGAGAAATAAGACTCATGGGTCTTATAAGTTTTTAAGAATGCCCTGAATCAGCTTACGAATTAGACCTATGAGTATTTGTTTGGATTTTTCTATTACTTAATGTATGGATAAAGGATTATGTCATGAGTATTTATGAAATAAACTTTTTTCATCTCAAAGTCACCTTGAGTTACTATGTTATATGGTTATTAGTTTTGTCTAGATTTCTCCAATGATGAAAACCTAGGTTGGATTTCCCTTATGTGTTTTTCTTGATGCAATTCATTGGAACTTGGTTGGCTTCATTGCCTTCTGTGTCTATACTTGTAGTTTTGTATTGATATTGTATAGGCTTTTTGTCAATTGTTTTCACTTCTAAGAATGTTTTGGTTTTGTTTTGCTCTAACTATTATGGATCGCATGATTTTGTAGGATGAGATAGATTGCACATTTTATGTCAAAACATGGAGGTAATTTTACAATGCGATGCCTTTCTTTTATCAAATCATGAAGGGAATTCTAAAATTCATATTCACACCATTATATATTTATGAGTAAACTGAGTGATGATATTATTATAGTGTTATTTTAAAACAAGCGTATTTTTTTTTTGAAATATTACAGGTTCATCTACTAACAATTAAATATATGCATACATCTACTAGCTAAAACCTCTATCCACATTAATATCAAGATTATTCAATTTAGTATTCAGTGAATGTGATTTCATACAAGCAATCCAAATTTTAGGGGTAAGATGTTTTTATTTTAGTAAACAAATTTAGATACTCAATTCCCTATCGTTTTTTCTCATTTTTATCTTAATTAAGTGCATTGAACATTAACATGGCAATAGATTCCTTTTTTGGTTTTCCCAGTAACAATAGTGTAGCATGTTGCATTTATTAGGGGAATACAGTGATGTGAAGTCAAATCAGATTGAACCATATTTAATCAAGAAGTTAGATATCTTTGCATTCTGTTTACGTTTGGTGATTTAATATAACTTTTCTTAGGTAGTTCTTCATGCTGTTTCTTAATTCTGAATTTTTGCGACTTATATTTTCTGACATTCTTGTTGCCATTGGAGCTTCAGAATGACAAAGATACCGCAATGGTTCTTTTATATTTTTCATTATTCATTTATTTTTACTTAGATATCTATTGCCTTTATAAACTTTTTCTTTCTTCATTTTTTTAAAGAGATCCTGGAATAACCATTCAATATGGTATATTCATGTTTGTGTGGAATTCATAAAGCTTTTATAGTTCCTGGTTGCAAAGGGACATCTTCCCAATATTTTATCAATATAGAATTTAAATATATGTGGTCTGTCTAGTTGTTTGATAAAATAGTAGTTTCTAAGTGTCTTTCTAGCTCGTTATTTTCCTTCTTAATTGGTTCTTCTAAGTGCATTTGTTTGCAATTTTATACAAAATACGTGATGAGTA
The DNA here is from genome assembly GCA_034641835.2 of Pinus albicaulis. Lineage (NCBI taxonomy): Eukaryota > Viridiplantae > Streptophyta > Pinopsida > Pinales > Pinaceae > Pinus > Pinus albicaulis. The sequence continues at coordinate 683,896,367 of CM076579.1, forward strand.
ACATTCTTATTTTTGTTTCTCGGGACCACATCAGCATTTTAACACAACTCGGGACTAGATCAACATTCTGAAGGATAAAAAAGGTTATCACGAGATGATGATGTGGCATATCTCAAGATAGTAAAAGAGAGATATTCAAGGAAAATGAAGAGAAATATGATAAGTTCCTTCAAGTCATGAAAGCTTTTAGGGCTGAGAGGTCTGTACTTCTTTTTCTAAATATTGACATTATCAATTAAGATGTTGTTAAATATTTTCATCTCCTAATTAGAAAAATATGAATGCAATATTAAGAAACCAAGTAATATTAGTAATTGATATCATTTCAAACTAGGGAATAATTATTATATGATTTATCTTCCACCCTTAATAGAGATATATGTAAAGAAATTGTGAAGGAGGTTGAAAGAGTACCTCTAGCATGAAATTTAATTTAACCTAAAAAGCCATTTCCATGCCCCTATAGTCACCCATATCGGAGGTTGACTTAGTGTACCCAGATGGCTCATCACTATAGGTTTGTGGTGCATCTGACTCATTTCATATCGTCAATTTTATCAACCTAAAACTATGTGATTATATACTACACCTCACGTTTTATATTTTATGATCATTAAACTTCATAAGTTTAAGACTTATTGAAGTATGTAGATAATAATTCCATACAATATGTCTTAAGATAATCAATATAAAAATGATATAAATGAAACTAATCTTATAGAATCAACAACCTAGCTGGCCTAATAGTTGTCAAATATTCAAATGTGTTACAATCAAGTGAAATCCAGTCTCGTATAACAATTTAAATTACAAGAGCACACAATTCATAGAAACCTATCACCAAATTTCCTATTTAATTTACAATCATCGATCGCAACTTTGTCATAGATAAAAATTGTTTCACTTGATAGAAGTAGTAAGTACTCTCATATGCATGCAATGTATGAAGAATTAAATTAAGTGAAGGAAAGCAAGTTAAGTCTAATATTATAAGTCAAGTGAGTCAAAGTTAAAAAGGTAAATAAAAGAAAAATATCGGCTTATGTTAAAGTGAAGTTGAAAAAGTCTGGTTAAAGCGTCAACTCATATTTTCCATGAAGAAAAGAAAGTTAGAGTTTGCATGATTCCACATTTACAAATTTTGTTGCTTATGTACTCATGGTTGGGTCATTGTAACGTGAAGTAAGAAGAGGGAATAACAACAACTCGTTAGATGTATATGGGAGAATAATTAATCAATAGAACTTATTTATTCAAGAAGAAACTTGTGTACTTATTTGTCTTGTGTTTGCATGTCTATCTTTGCATCTAAATAAAAAGTGGTATTAGAGCAAGGTTTAGTAAGGTTTCAAAGAACCAAACAATTTAAGAAGGTCATGAGCTACTTCCACTAAGAGCCTTGGCTATTGTGAGTAGTCTGAAAATAGAAGTTTGTAGCCATTGGTCCATAAGTAGAAACTAGATCTTGTTGAGATTTTCTAAACCCAAATATTAAAATATTAGGGTTTTTAGCCTATATATCCACCACCACTGACCAAAGAAGGAGTCCCCACTGTAAGTTGTAGCCATGAGCCTCCATAAGAATATGCATACAACAACTTAGAAAACTTGCTAGTAGTTTTTGGGAGCCACCATGAAAGTGAAGGTTAAATTTTTTATTTTTTAAGATAATCAAGCGTATGTGACGTTAATTTCTAGAAGGCTACACAATAAGGAAAGAAGGTAGAAGAAAAAATAAAGACTACAACAATGGGTGAAGAAATCAAGAAAATAAATTGAGAGCAAGAGAAAATGTAGTTTGAAGATCTCATAGAGGTTATCTCCATAGTCAAGGCATATAAAAGACAAGTAGATGAACTAGAAAAAATCAAGGATGAATGGATCAAGATAAATCAGTAACACTTTCAAATTTTACTTGCAAAAAAATTAATTTTTGGGAATTGTCAAAAAGAGAACTTTTGTTCGATGTAAAGAGTTGACTGAGTATCGGTATAGTAACCCATATCGTGAAGTATGTGATATCTTATTATTGGATCTTATAAAACATGCATTAGATGAGAAGTCTTTGTGCAAGGTAGCAAAAGCTACATCTTCCTAGGTAGCATGGAAGACACTGGAATTAGAATTTGGTATAAACGAAACTGACATAAAACAACAAATTATGTTATAGTCCATTGAAGAATCAATAGAAAGTTAACTATAGTTGTGATATTAAATGAACAAAATTCTAGGAGGAAAATGGAGCTCAGAGAATCCCCTCAAATCTGGATGATGGTCATAAAGACTATAAAATTGAAATCCATCATGCATACATGCATATGGATGAAAAAGACACATAAAATATTGCAGAGTGAGAAGTTGAAGCCCCAACATGTGATGTAGAGTAATATAATATAAATGCTCGAGAATCCCACTTTAACATGGATGGTGAAGATGATGGTGAATACCACTTTGACGAGACACATGTGGATGGTGACTGAAAAGTGAGTAGTGAATTGGTGAATCCAACAATAGTCCTTGTTGATGATGGTGAGTCTTCCAATAAATAACTGAATAACATGTGTGATCTAGTTGGTATGATTATAGTTTATGATAACCTCTTTGTATCAAAGTTTTAAGCATTTAAGTTTGAGTATAGAAAAGAATTTTTTTCATATGAAGTAATGGTTTGTAGAGCTGAATGTGCATCTCTCATGAATCCAAAAACAAATGATGAATTTGGTGAAGTTGAAATTGCTAATAAGCACATCCATTCTGAGATATATCACCACAAAGAGGGTGAAAATTATGTTTATGACATTTGTGGTCTCTTTTTTGAAACAAGGATCAATTGTGGAAATATGGAAAGTACCATGTTCGATGAAGAAATGAAGGTTGAAGCTACCACTATAGCAGCAAGTTGTAAAAACCCTGGTCAAAAATCCATGTAAAAGTTAATAAAGGTAAACTAATACCTTGGTCATGGTACACATATTCCAAGTTTAATGTTTTGTGAAGACATCCTAGTGGGTGTTCATTTTAGTTTATTAATGGTTATGGAAATTGGCAAAGGAAATGGCAAAGGCTTTGGAAAGGCATGAGGCATTTATTGGCATTTTATTTATGAAAATAATGGAAAATAGGATAAAAGGAAGGTAAAAGGTCACAGGTTGCATGTGAGGAGGAAAATGAACCAAAATAATAAGGAAATGAAGAAATTAGATGCCTCATTGATAAAAAAGGCTTATGAGGATAAGTTGGTAGCTTTTGCACAAACTTTATTCAGTCCAGTTTTGGAGCTCTCATTCTATTCTCTCTCTCATACCGTTGGACACTTTGAGTTTTCTTAGAGAACTCTTGGAGCAGTGTGGCATACTTTGGATTTGGAGAAAGAAGGAAAAGGAAAAGGAAAGTGAAAGAGGACAATGAGATCAATAACTATAGCGGGTTTTTCTTGCATTTACTGAGTTTCATGTATGGTTTTCTTACTAGTTTTGGTATGCATGGCATAGGGGTTAATTTTTGGATATCACCAGAGGTGCTAGTGTTAATTTTTGTGGCAATTGTTAATGGGGTTACATGTCCTATTTCTAGTCTCTTTCTTTCAAATGCCATTGCCAGTTTCTACAAACCTGTGCATGAGCTTGGAAAAGAGGCGAATTTATGGGCACTTATATTCTATTTAGTTTTGGAAGCTACATGCCTCCTAGTGGGAACAACACAGATGTACTATTTCGTGGTTGCTGGTGGCAGACTTGTGCCATATATTTGATCAATGAATTTTAATGGATTTTTTTACAAGGAGATTACCTAGTTTGATAATAGTGAAAATTCAAGGTGAGTGGATGGAAAAACTTCTTCATGTAAAACACAATACGGTCCTAGGGAAAATACCAAATTTGTTTTAAATACTAAATTTGTATTTTCTTTTAGTATACATGAGATGAGATCTATGACATTTGTGATCTTTATAACATTAAATTTATGTTTTTAGTGGTGCAATAGGTGCAAGGTTATCAACGGACGGTGAAAATGTGCGTAGCATGGTGGGAGATGCTTTGTTTCTGGTTGTTCAGAATATTTCAATGATCATTAGTGGTATTTTTATAGTTTTTTCAGGAAGCTGAAAGTTGTCACTTTTGATATTAGCTCTCTTTCCTATTTTAGGTCTTCAAAGTGGGGTCCATGTGAAGTTATCAGAGGGTTTTTCTCTTGATGCATAGGTTAGGAATATCATTGACTCTATGAAGAGTGTATGGACTGCATATCGCTAGAAATGGTTAAAAAATCATATCAAAATATGTATAACGAAACAAAAATTCCAATTGTGATTCATTGTTTAATACAGGTCGAACTCTCAATTATGGCCCAAGATAATTCTACTTATAAATAAATTTAACCATTTTTCAATGTTATGACTAATTGAACGTATTCATATTAACCATTTTTCAATTTATAACTAATTGAAAGGAGTCATATTTCAGGTGCTGTATGAGGAAGCCAGTCAGGTTGCGAACGAATTTTTTGGAAGCATTCAGACTATTGCCTCTTTTTCTGCAGAGGACAAAGTGATGAGCCTCTACAATGAAAAGTTTTATGTTCCTTTGAAAAGAGGAGTTCGACAAGGAATTATAAGTTTACTTAGTCTTGGGATCAAAAATTATCTAATGTGTGTATTATATATACTCATATTTTGGGTAGGGTCTCGAATGGTTGAACAAGGAGAAACAAATTTTCCAGATGTTTTTAAGGTAAATACTACTTAAAAATAGTTCACTTATTGAAGAAATTGATGAATGATAATTCAATTATTTATTAGGCCATATTGGAAACACTAGAGTTACTAGGTCTGTAAAAAAATGTGCAAATATTTGAAACCTAATTGAAGCACTTCTAGTTAACCACTCTAAGCAATGGATTTTCCATTGAGTTTGAAATACTTGAATTGGGTTTCAACTATTTCATGTAACTTAGTATCATTCCATTACAAAGCCCATAGAGTGTTTGCTGCCGGTGTTTTTGGCTCTTTCCATGGCTTGCTTGGAAGTTTTTCAATCAATAGGCATGGCCCCAAATATTTCAAAACTCAAGTCATCAGTCAATTCAGTGTTCGAAATTCTTGATTGAAAATCCAAAATTGATGCAAGCGATGTCTCAGGGACTAAATTAAAAAATTTCAAAGGTGACATTGAGTTTCAACATATTAATTTTAAATTTCCTAGTTGGTCAAATATACATATCTTCAAGGATTTAAGTATCATATTTGTCTTTTACAATTGTTGTTGTCTTGCTAACTATACTCTTTCCCACCTACAGATTTGTAGAACTGATTGTTTTTTTTAGCCTCATATTAAACTACTACTTGCAGTGTTATCAGATGAACTTTTTGTTAGCTATATACAAGTTTATTGTAATGTTAAATCTAAAGAATTTTCGAGTAAGTTTCCAGTTTCCTGTAAATTTTAAATAAGTATATCCAATCCTGTAAGGTCGACAACAAGGTTGTTCCATTTTACCATACATGATTAAGTCTGATGGGACCAATAATTTTACATATTTTGTGTGGCTTTAGGTGCCATCTATTGCCACAAGCAGTGAGTCCCCACTAGAGAGGCCATGTGCTCTTGAGTGTCATGTAATTTATGTTATCACTGTATAATTAAGAAGATTGGAAAGACTAAAGTATAAAGTACAACATAAAAACCTCTTGAAGCCTAGGATCTAGCCCTCCTAGACTCAGAGAGGGATCTCTCTATTAAATTTAGATTTGTTTAGACTTACTGTAGTTAAATTGATTATAAGGGTTGTTTGTTTCATTGTTCTTGGTTGGATAGAAGGGGTCTTTCCTAAACAATTTCCACTGGGCTATGGAGTCAAAGTAGGATGGGTGTACACATCAAATCCCAAAGCTAATGCAAGGCAAGCTAGCTACGAATACTAGTGTTTATAGCTGAGTATTATGAAACAAAAAATCTTAATCTAACCTTCCTTATTTACAAATAGAATTATAAATGAAAGACGTGAAGAGATTATAGTGGGATAAACATTAAACATGAATGAGGAAAAATATCACTGGGACACACAACACACGAATCTTGTATAATGCTCTCTTTATTGATGCTTCAACATGAAAAGTATGAATAATTGCAATGAAAAGTTTTTACAAAAACAGCGTCCAAACCTTGTTACAAAATGAAATCTTATATTTAAACTATTTGCACTGGCTTGTCGTTATCGAAAGGGGAAACAGTTCGTCTACTCTAATAGTAACTAAAAATGGGTTTGTATGTTTCATGCACGGATGCATGTGACTGTTTCTAGACAGACATCTAAAGTAGAAGTGGAAGTGTCCCTTAATTGCGATGTCCCTCTGGCAAGTTTCGATGTCCTTGTGGAGTTGTTATGTAATCCTGTGGCGGTTTGTTGTGTTTGCGGTCTGTTACATTCGATGCACTGCCACTAATAATTCACTAAGATGTCAACTTCCTCAATGAAATGAGTTGTCATCCTTCCTGGACCCTACATAGATTTTCCCAACTCTCTAGAGTCAGGATGTTGGTACTGTTCAACTCTCTGTAGACTTCACCAGTCTCGGTGTACTTTACAAATATGGGTTTCCACTGAAAAATGTGCTTCACCTCATGTTGTACGAAGACATCATTGCTGATGACTTCATAGAATGATTTCTCGATCATGGTGTTCTTTAGATTTGTGAGCTTGGATATATCCTCGGAAATCTATGCCAGCCTCTTTACATAGTCAATTATGGGCATTAGTTTATTGTTGATGACAAATAAGGAAGGAAAACCTCTTTTGTTCAGTGGCTCAATCCTGTTAAAAAACCTACTCACCCTATTCTCCAGCTAATGGAATCTTTCTTCTAGCTATGTGACTAGAATCTTCTTATTCAACACCCTTTTAAATTCAATAGCAGAGGTTGTTCTGTCATTCACTTCTAGTTTCTCCAACTCATGGTTGCTCTTTCAATTCAGAAATATTATGATCTTGTTGGTAGTTTGGGGCTTACCTCCAAGTTCCTCGTTTGTTTTCTCAATGGCAATCCTCACTACCTCAATAAGATCCCTTTGTTCAAAAATTATCTGAATTGAGGGCCATATATCATTTATAGACTCATTTATATCCAACCATATGATTCTTTTCACCCTTCCCATCATACAGACGATTGAGGACTCCTGAAGAGACTTCTGCAAGCTATCATTAGCTTTTTTCTAATCTATAGCTCTGTGGTATGGGTAGCGTATTTCCATTTGAGTTCTCCAATAGGTCATTGATTTTATTCCACAACCTTTTGATCTCTACTGACTGTAGAGACATGTTCTCCATCATCTTGGGTAGCTTCTTAGTACTTTCCCCCTATGCTCCTGTGGATTTTGTAGCTGCTAGGATCCTTGTGAGAGGAACGGGTTTTATGGGGATTGTGGCCTTGAATCCTTCTTTTGTTGTTCCCTTCAGTGCATACCTTATTTATTTTTTTCTTTCTTTTATAATTTTACCCATGTCATCCTCCTTTTTCTTGATCTGCTCTGTTTTTTCAACAATTAATTTGTTTCACTTGCAATGGAGAATGGGATGCAAGAGAAGGGGAATCGAGAAGGGAGAAACAGTATGAATTGATACTAGGGAAGGGGGAAGACCAAAGGGGATCGGGACTTGAAATGAAAATATATGAAGCAACACTGTAACAAGGCTTAGAGAGCGTTGATTGTTCCTTATTAGACGTGTAATTTACCCGTCGGCCAATGTAGCTAGTCATGATATCTTCTACGAATATATGTGAATATCACAACATGTAGCAATTCAACAGTAACAAGAATGGATACTATGGTATCGCAACGACTTCAGGTTCTAACATGTGGTTGGAGGCTAACCGTTGAGTTGGCGCAGGACCGTTGATGGATTACGTGGCACAACGACATTGGAAATGGTCACAGGGTGGTAGAGGTTTGGGGGGGCAGAGGAAAAAAAATTTCGGAGGGGGCCTCAGGTGATAAGTAGTAATAGAGAGAGGGGGTGCGAAATTTCAGGAGTGCAACACGTGGAGGACGTGCATTAATGGATATCACCCATTTCAGAACCCCCCCCCCCCCTTCGTTAACGTCTGGTAGCTGAAGGGGGTCCCAAATGATTCGAGTTTCATCGATGGCGAGGTGAGCGGTGGAGATGGAGGGTAAGGAGGGGGATGTTTAACGTTGATGTGACTGGGTGACAAGACTGTGGGCCCGGGTCTGGGAATGAGTGTATGGGGGAATGTGTTACATGGTGAGGATATGGAACCTGATGGCTATCGTACATTTCACATTAGAGGATTTAGCTATGCACGATATAGGTAAACCTTAAATATTGTGAAGTGTGAAGTGCGGGGGAAAGGGAGGTGACATGGTAGGGAAAGCCCCATGGGTATTGCAAATCACACTTCGGGGGATTTAGTTATTAGTATTAGGGGTAAACCTTTAAACTTGTAAAGTGTGAAGCATGGGGAGCGGGAGTGATGTGGATATGAGGGGGGCATAGAAATCACAAATCACATATTGGAGGCTTTAGTTATAAGAGGTAGTGGTAAACTTTAAGACTCGCAAAGTGCATAGTGCTGGGGGATGGAGGTGGTGTGGCGGGATGGGCCCACTACATCGCAAAGTTATAAAGTGATGAATGGTTCGGCGGTAAGTGTATGAAGTTTCATATGATATGATATGTATTACAAGCGGCAAGAAGTGGGAGGCAGATCTACTGTGGTGGGGCCAATTACATCGCAAGTTGAACAAGATACATTGCGAGTACTTCAAAGGGTAAGTTAAAATATTTGTGATGTGAAACAGTGCTTAAACCGGTAAGGATGCGATCTTGCAATGGATGATGGGTGAAATGACGCGGCAAGGAATGTGGGACCACCTGCAGCCTACAGATTGCAAGCTTTAACATTTTCTTCAGCGCTATCCTTTTACACTTGCGAAGTGTGAAGTGTGGGGAGGGTGAAGTGACGTGGCAGGGAAGGTGGAACTCCACGCAGACCGCAGAATTTACCATTTTCTTTAGAGTTTTCCTTTTTAACTTAAAAAGTATGATTTGGTGCTTGGCGGGACTTGCACAATTCTTCATATGAAATATACTTCCCCTCAAATGATTTTGACGTCACCATTTCATTTTTTCATTTTGTTTCTTCCTCCTTTGCATATCTACCTACCCGAACTAATCATCTAACATTTTTTCTTCCTTTGTAGAGTGCACTTAAACTTGTATACCCTGAACATTTTCTTTTAACATTCTAACCTAACCCCTATCCCTTATTTCTCCTATTGGTCCAAATTAAGTTGTTGAACCAATATCATTTTCTACCTATCTACTGATAAGCCAAGACAAAATAGTTTGACAAATCTTTATTTTCTAACCTATCAACAGAAATTGTAAACTATCCAGTCATGATTAAAATGTATGACTGGACAAAACTATATAAACAGTAGTGGCATTTGAATTTGCAGCACTTTCAGTTTTATTTCTTTTTTTGGGTTCTTCCTTCTTTTTTCCCTTTTTTTCTCTTCTCATTCTTGTTGTGAAACCAACTCTAAAAATAGAAGAAAAGAGATATGAACGCCTTCTAAATAAGCCACTTCGAGGGGGCAACATCCAATACATTACATGAATGAATAATTCTTGGATGATAAAAATGACCAAAACCTCCTTCTATATATAGGAGTGCATGGGGCCACAATATAATCCTAGTGGGGCCACAATGTAATCCTAGCTGACCTAACAATAATAATTTGAGGGCACAATAATAACAATATGGGGGTTACAAGGGTACAAAAATAACAATAAAGGTGGCTACACTAACATAATAAGGGACTATGCTACTAATATAGTGACTTAACATGCCCCTCTTCTTCAAACAAGTGTTGTCCTCAATGCTTGATTATTTCTTGATGCTTCTGTATAAAATTCTCATCCTCCAATGTGGAATCTTCTACAGGAAATTCTTCCACTTGCTAAGATACTCTGAAATTGATCATACTTTTCGAGTTCTTGTTTCTATGATTGCTTCAAAAATTCTTTGGATGTGATGTTGATCTTATTGTTGTTTCATTAGATTCTGCTCCAAAGTTAGGTTATCCTTTGAGAGTTGGAGAACTTGTTATTGATGCTCGATGTGATCTTCCACTAATTTATCATCCATATTAGCTATTATTAGATCCTTCAAACCATCCAAATTATCCTTCATTTATGCTTTTAAACCATCTATGTCATCTTCATTTGGTCTTCGAAATATCGAAACTTGTTGCACTTGGTACCATAATTTTGATATCTCATACTGCAATTCTTCCTCTTCATGTGTGATAGTATAGATTTTTGAGGGCTTAATAGGTATGGAATTATTTTTTGGAGGCATTATAGAACCCAATACTAATAAAAATTGTAAAATATTCCCTTGGAATCACGTCAAACTACTTTTCCAAACAAACACTATGCAATTTAAAAAAACAAATACACACCTTTTACTTGCTTTTGCAAAGCTCTATATTGAAATTGAATTATCTCTATAATTGAAGATCCTCAATATCTGAAATTTGGCCTTGTAGTAGTCCTCTAAAGCTTCTTTCAAATGCCACATGTTTGACTTGATTTGGATTCTTCAAGGCAAAGTTATGTCCAGTGTCCCACAATGACCTAATTATGGACTGGTTTAGTAGAGTGAACTTATACAACGTGCCACATGTCACTGGTTGCTCCTTTGGCTGTGAAATTTATAGACAGGAAACTACAGTCTATGTGATTCCATCCACCTTTTACAAAATTCCAATCTGATGCTCAGAGAGAGGGTTATGAATATTTTCTCATAATCACCTCTTTGAGATGAAATTAGGGAGCCTGAAAAGACCTAATTTCCACAGATCATATCTCCGAAAATTTTGTGAAAAAAGCTCTAAAAGCTTGCGACGATGTTCCTCTAGATCTTGGCTTCGTAGTATAAATATTTTAGCTTTTGAACCTTTATAAAAAAAAAGTTATAGATAAAATTCCTCAATGACCTATTTAAGTGAAATTCAAGAGCCTGCAAAAAGCCCTACCTTCCACAGATCATATCTCCGAAAATATTGTGAAAGAAGATCTAAAATTTTGTGATGATTTTCCTCAGGAATTTGGCTTCACACCCTAAAACTTTCAGCATCTAAACCTTCGTAGAAAAATAGTTATAGCGAAAATTCCATGATGACTTGTTTAAGTGAAATTCAGGAGCCTACAAAAAGACCTAAGTTCCACAAATCATATCTCTGAAAATGTTGTGAACCAATCTCTGAAATCTGGTGACGATGCTCCTCGGGGTTTCAGATTTTCACTCTAAGAGTTTCAAATTCTAAGCCTTCGTAGAAAAAAAATTATACTGCAAATTCCACGATGACCTGTTTGGAGCAGCGAAACCCTAGAACCCAAAGCTCTGATACCAAATGTTGTGAAACCAGCTCCAAAAATAGACGAAAAGAGATATCAAGAATTTAAGACCAAAATCCTTGGATGATCCCTTTTCTGCACATATGATCACTCCGAGCTTAAACCTTGTCCAATTAATTATTGGAAACTATAAGACTGTGGTATTTACAATGATGACAATTTAACATGAGTTTAGAAGAAATAATATTTTAGCATGCTGCCATTAACATGACCTCTAGATACTTCGGTACCATCCAACTCTCTAAGAAATTAAGCGTTATTTCCCCTGAAAGCATGAATGATGTATGGCCCTTGCCAAAGGTCATCAAAATTTTCATGTTTGCCTTTATCCTCTCTACTAGAATCCCATTTCAAAACCTTGTCACCTAAACCGAAATCATTTTCCTTGGTTCTCTTGTCAAAGATCTTCTTGATATTCTCTTGCATCACTTGGGTTTTGTTGTAAACCTCTTCTTCGGATGGCTATAGCTGGATGGTATTATTAATCCTCCTTTGATTATATTCATTCATATTCATACATTCCATAAAACAATTGGTATGGAGACATGCTAATTTATTTCTTTGTGGTGAGCCTATGAGCCCACAGATCATTGATCAGATTATTGTGCCATGATTTCTTAATCTCCTCCAGAAGCTTTTTAATGATGGTCACCAGGATTTTGTTTGAATATTTAGCCAGTCCATTACCTTAATGGTAGTAGGTTATTTAATTCCCACATGTTATATGATATTTGTGATAGAAATAAACCATATTTGTGGATCTGAAGGTTGCAGCATTCTCCGTAATGATTTTCCTAGGATAGCCAAATCTAGAAAGGATGTTGGTAGAAAGGAATTTTATGATGACAGAGTCAATGGAATTCTTAAAAGGGGTGGCTTCTATCCATTTGGTGAAATAATTTGTAGCAGTAAGGATCCATTTGTGTTGAGCAGAGGATGGAGGATGAATTTTTCCTATGAAGTCTAATCCCCACTCCTGGAAAGGGATTTCTATAGAAATAGGTTTCAGGGGTAAGGGCAATAGCTTCCTACTTCATTCAAAGATTTTATACTTACGGCAAGCAGTAATAATCGTATAGACATCAGGAAAAATAGTGGGCCAATAAAACCCAACTCTCATGATTTTATTAGCAGTGGGTTTCCAGTGGAGATGGCCACCATGGTCACCTCCGTGGAATTCTTGCATTGCTCTATCTGCATCGTCCTTTAATAAACATTTAAGCAAAATGACTCCCATATATTTCCAATACAAAATATATTCCAAAATGTAGAACTTGATAGCTTTGAGTTTTATGAACCTAGCCTTCTCTTTAGATAAACCAAGAGGAGCATTCAGATTAGACAAAACATATAGAATATAAAAATACCATGGAGAATTCAAGAATGCTTCATCAATCGGTGGAGTCGCCAGTTCCTCTTGATCATCTAATGTGTGTACCATGTTGATGTCTAGTGTGCAAACTAGATTCTTCCATCAATTCAGCTAGTCCTTGGTCTTTAATCAACTTGGTAGGATTTATTTTCAAATCATACTCTAGGATCACTACAATCCATTTCCCTATTTTTCCATCAAGACCATTTTGTGTTATAATTTCTTTGACCGCTGCATTTGGAACATAAGAAATGATATGTGAATGTAAAATATAGACTCTAAAACCTTTCAGCACTTTAACCAATGAAAAAAATTGTTTTTCCATGACATTATATTTTGGAGATGCATCTCTTAATTCCTTGCTGAAAAAGGCTATTGGTTGTTCTTTTCCTTCACTGTTTTTCTGTAAAAAAAACAACAATAGTATGTTCAAAGGGAAAAGAAAAATCATGAAATCTCTAGTGAAATTAGACTGATTAGTACTAGGGCCTTTATCAATGTTAGCCTAACCAAGTCAAAATATTGTTTTGCTTCTATGGTCCACTTTATTTCTGATCCCTTATGTAGCATGTTAGTGATGTTCCTTAAAAGTTCTACCAAGTTAGATATAAAACTTCCGAGGAAGTTAATTTACCGATGAGGGATTGGAGTTCTTTAAAATTTCTGGGATCGGTGATTTTCAATATTCCCTCAATTATGCTAGGGTCAATTTTGATTCCATCCTTAGATATAATATGGCCTAACAATTTTCCTTCTTATAGTCCAAACAATGTCTTCTTCGAATTCAGGGAGAGTCCAATTTTTCTGCATTTTTCATAAACTCTTCTCAAGTGTGTTAAATGTTCTTCATCGGTTTTAGAGAACATAGTAATGTCATCCAAATAAATCACAATAAAGTGGCCAATGTCACCAGCAAATGAAATTCCCATGACCCTTTGAAAAGTAGCTCCAACATTCATTAGTACAAAGGGAATTTTCACATACATGAAAGTCCCCCAAGGCATTGTGAAAGCTATCTTATCTTGGTCATCAGGGTGCACTAACACTTGATTGTAACCAAAGAAACCATCTAACAAAAATATCCTACTAGAACCCACTACCCTTTGTAATATGTGATCTATCTTAGGTAAAGGGTAGTTATCCTAAAGAGATACCTTATTAAGGTTTGTAAAGTCAATTCAGAGTCTAATCTTCCATGCTTTCTTCCTAGTTGGGACAATATTGGAAACCCATTGCGAGTGCTTGAGTGGCACTATGCTTTTTGCTTCATACATATTTTTAATATCTTTCTCAACTAAAGGAATTAAAAGAGGATTTATTCTTCGCAATTTCTATCTGAATGGATTTTGATTTTCTTTAATTGGAACCTTGTGTTGAATGATGCGGGTATCATAGTATTTCAAATCCTCATAACTCGATGCAAACACATCAATAGATTCCTTCAATAAGGGTATATATTTTTTCTTTGTAATAGTAGGCAGAAATTTAGTTAGTTTTATGATTTTGGGGTTTTGCCCTGTGCCTATATTACATTCCTCAATGTATGTTTTAGTTGGCTCTGTTTTGTGTTTTCTGGCCACATCATTAAAGTCGAATAACTCTTCTAAAGGGGCTAGCCCCCTTGGCAGATTATTTTCTTTGAGCTGGAGTATTTCAAATTCCTATTTTTCCAGGTCTTTTTGTTTATCGGTATTATATACAGTGTTGTGAGATGGAATATTTATAGTAGTATTTACATCTAGAACAACATTTTCTAGAATAGAGGTTTGTGTTCCTCAGTATTTTGTACCTTGATAAGACTGTATTCCTCACAATCCATATCCACATTACTGTATTCAAATTCATATTTAGATTGTAGGAAGCTCTCAATTTGTTTTTCATTGCCAAAAACTTGCCAGTATCTCATGTTATCTGGCACTGAAGGATGGTGTTTGATTTCAATTGTATGTTGTTTGTTTGGGTGAGCTAGTTTACAGGTGCTTGCTGAAACAGCTAGGCCATTGGCTAGCAAATTTTGGTTTCTGGGAATGACTGCCATATCATATTCCTCAAGCTTTCTCAAAAAATAAAGGACATCATTTCTTTAAGCTCATAGTCTAGGTTGTTTGGCTGCATATAACCCTTTGACATGCTTAATGATTAGCTTAGAATCACCCTGCACAGAGATCCTCCTTGCTCCTAATATTTTCAACATTTGTAATCCCAACATCAAGGCTTCATACTCGACAATGTGGTTTGTGCACTAGAAGTTTAATTTGTATGAATCACCCTATGCACTATTGTCTCCTATGTTATACACCCAGATTCCTGCCCCAGAGCTAGCTTGGCCACATGAGCCATCAAAACTCATGTTCCAAAGAGGTTCATGGGTAGTGTCTGGTTTCTCTATTTGGGATTGACTATCAGTGTTTTCTGTGGGATCATTTTCTACTTGGGAAATATGCGAATCAGTGATTCCATCATTATACAAAATGACATAATCCAGGTTAGTGTGAAAAGATTACAGAGGGTATTTATGAGGTTTTTCTTGGCTACTTACCATGTACCTCATCAGCATTTCTCTGTAAAAATTCCTAGATTGACCAAACACTAGAATGGTAGCATAAGTCATGTCTAGTAGCAAAGTTCCTTGTAATCCCCCTCCCCCTCCCAAGACTGAGATAAAATCATTCCATATTTTGGGGGAATGTTTGCCACAATGATATCCATCACTAAACTCTTTCAAGGTATTTGAGCTAGAGTGACATAGAGCTACTTAATCAGGCCTAGGCGCTTAAATATTCTAGAATTGAAAGAGTATAATTACCTATAGTGTCTAGTGATTTCGAGGTCAAGTTTCTCCATGAATTCCTGGGGAATTAGGCTGTGTGAGGCATTGGAATCCAACATGGCATTATGTAGTATTTTATCATGAATATTAAAACTCACATAAAAAGGGGGAACCCCTCCTTCTTGTCGTCTCCCATCAACCTCTGGCCCAAAAAAGTGTTGAGGTTGGTCATCACTCAAATTCGTAGTGTCTTTTTATATTTAACACTTTCAGGACCTTAGATCTATAGACATTTTTGTTGACCAATTCAGTGAGAGGGATAGAAATCTTTTCCTTCGCAAGTTTGCTCTCAATACTTAAGGGAGTTTGATTTCTCAGTGTGTTTGACATATAAATACTTTCAACCTCTATTATTTGGGTAACTTCGGTCTATTTTATTGCATTGGGGATGTCCTTTTGAGGGTTTCTGGTAGGAACACCTACATTTTTGTTGGCATTGTTCTCTACGTTTTCCTTTTCTGAATTATTTAATTTTTCTTAGTGTTTTCTGTCATTTTCTTAGCTTTGGTTCCAGATACTTTTTTGGTAGAGTTCTATGAATTTCCCTTATTTTAATTTTCGACATTATTTTTCCTCCTTAATTTTAATGACTGTGGAATTCCAAAATGGCATCCACAAAACCCAGTTTTTAGTCATATGATTCTTCGGGTCCAAGGTCCGCTTGGGCTAGTGAAAAGAAGTCCTACTCTTCTTTAGTGAGGAAGAAAAAACCCTATTAATTGATTCCCATCATATTTATATGATTTTCCTCCTCTTCCTCCACTATCCCTTCATTATCATCAACATAATTTTCTTGAAAGGGAGGCCTGATCTACTGAGTAGGACCCCTTTTCTCTCTCTTCCTAATTTGTGGAGGGTTTATTCTCGGGTTTTAATTTATGTTTTGGGGTGCTAGTTGGTTGTCTATGGGTATTTATCTTTCATTCAAACTCATCCTCTCCATCGTCATTTCCATAGTCCTTACCAAGTTATCAATCTTGGTATTGGATGTGGAAGCTATAGGCTCTTCTCTTATGGTGACTCTCCTCTCAGTCCTCATCTTGGCCCTTTTAACTAACAATTTAGCCTCTACACAAAGCATTCTTCTACATTTCCTCTAAGGTTGATGAGTCCCTTTCCCTAAGCTGATAGGCCATGTATGGGTCAAATCCATCTGGGAATTTAAGTAGGAATATCCCCTGGGGTGGTCTCATACTAACAAGGAGTGTGTTGTATAAGTTGTTGAACCTAGTACAATAGTCTTGCACACTCTCTTCAAGGGATCTTCTGATAGTCTCATACTCTGATAGGATCTGCAGTGGGTTTTTCTTGACTTCCCACCTATTGATAAAATTTTAGTAAAATGTAGGGAGATCATGAATACTAATAGCGGTTAGATCCTTAGACCATTTCCTGACCTCACCACCAAAACCCTAGGAAAATATTCTCAACTGGACATTTTCATCATCAATTTCTTGCAAGTGGAAATAGTCAGTCATCTTATCAATGTGTTGTTGGGCTGTTGTAGGACCAATGTTGTGAAACTAGGGAATCTTGGACTAGTAGTCTTTGGGCAAAGGGGGCAAAGGGATTGGTAGTACCAATGGGGCATATCTGGCTTCCATGATTGCTAGAGGTGGTGGAGGAAGATGAACGATGGATGAAGGTGGATGGGTAGTGGTGCGGAGTAAGGAGGGAGAAAAAACTGTAAAGTTAGTCCAATTCTGAGATTTGGTTCTAAATAGACCTGGTTCAAATTGCAAATCAAATTAAATGTCTTGAAAAGTGAAAAAGTTATTAGGTAAGGAGATAGATCTATGAAGAACCCTGCTACTAGTTGGAATTTCTGTTCTAGGAAGTTTCATCAATATTTTCTCAAGATTATATATGATAGGAGGAGGATTTGGATCTCGATGGGATCTGGTGGATATTATTTTGGGAGCCAAAACTTAGATCAAAATCACAGACAACTGATTACTGAATATTGGAAGAAACCAACATTTCAGAGAAAGTTGTATCATTCAATGCTTTTTAAGCTGGGGTTTCTCAATTCGAGTGAGAATTGAAAACCTTTTATCTATCTCCCCAATATCGTCTCCAATATGTTATCACTCTACAATTTAGAAGATTGGCAATACTAAAGTATAAAGCACAACATCAAAACCTCTTGAAGCCTAATATCTATCCCTCCTAGACTCATAGAGGGATCTCTCTATTATATTTAGATTTGTTTATGCTTACTGATATTAGGGTAGTTAAATTTATTATAAGGTTTTTTTGTTTGATTGTTCTTGGTTGGATAGAAGGGGTCTTTCCTAAACAGATTCCATTGGGCTATGGATTCAAAATAGGCTGGGTGTACACATCAAATCCCAGAGAGAGTGCAAGGCAAGATAGTTGTGAATACTAGTGTTTATAGCTGAGTGGAAGTATGTGATGAATAAAAGTGCTTTCTGTAATGACTTAAGAGCAACTAAGAATTCTTAAATCATACATCAGAAGAAAACATCGAAATTGTAAAGACATTCTGAATTAAGGTACTTTGAAATAACAAATCTTAATCTAACCTTCCTACTTTACAAAGAGAATTATAAATGAAACACGTGAAGATATTATAGTGGGAAAACCATTAAACATGAATGGGGAAAAACATCACCAGGACAGACAACACATGAAGCTTGCAGAATGCTCTCTTTATTGGTGCTCCAACATGAAAAGTATGAATACTTGTAATGAAAAGTGTTTAAAAAACTAAGGTCCAACCCTTGTTATAGAATGAAATATTATATTTAAACTATTTGCACCATTTTTCCATTATCGAAAGAGAAATTGGTTTGTCCACTGTAATAGTAACTGAAAATGGGTCTGTGTGTTTCATGGATAGACGCATTTGACTATTTCTAGACAGATGTCCAAAGTAGAAGTGGAAGTGTCCCTTCATTGGGATGGCCCTCCGGTAGGTTCCTGATGTCCTTGTGGAGCTGTTATCTAACATTGTGGTGGTTTGTTGTGCTGGAGGATCTGAAACACTGGATGCACTGCCACTGACAATTCACTGAGCTGCCAAGTTCATCACTGAACTGATTTGTCATCCTTCCTTGAGCTTGCATAGATTTTCCCAACTCTCTAGAGTTAGGATCTTGGTCCTATTCAACTTTTTATAGACATTTTAAGTCTCAGTGTACTTTATAAATGTGGTTTTCAGCTGAAAAATGTGTTTCACCTCATGTTGTATGAAGAAAGCGTTGCTGATGACTTCATAGAATGCTTTCCTGGTCATGGTGTCCTTCAAATTTATGAGCTTGGATATGTCCTCAGAGACATTTGTCAGCCTCTTTAAATAATAATTTCTGGGCATGAGTTTATCATTGATGACAAACAAGGAAAGCTAACCTCTTTTGTTCAGTGGCTCAATCCTGTTAAAAAACCAACTCACCCTAATCTCTAGCTGAAGGTATCTTTCTTCTAGATGTGTGAGAAAACTCTTCTTATTCAACACCCTTTTAACTTTAAGAAGATACGATGTTCTGTGAGCCACTTCTAGTTGATTCAACTCATCGGTTCTCTTGGAATTCAGAAATTTGATGATCTTGTTGACAGTTTGGGGCTTATCTCCAAGTTCCTCATTTTTTTTCTTAATAGAAATCTTCACTACCTCAATTACATCACTTTGTTAAAATATTATCTAAATTGAGGGCCATATATCATTTACAGTCTCAACTATATCCAACCATATGATTTTTTTCACCCTTCCCATCATGCAACCTATTGAGGACTCCTCAAGGGACTTCTGCAAGCTCTCATTTATCTTTTTGTTAATCTACAACTCTGTGACATGGGAAAATTATTTCCCTTTGATTTTCTCTAGCAGGTCATTTAGTTGATTCCATAGCCTTTTGATCTCTGCTGACTGTAGAGACATGTTCTCCGTCGCCTTGGCTAGCTTCTCAGTACTTTCCTTCGATGCTCTTGTGGATATTGTAGCAGTTGGCTTCACTGCAAGAGGAACCTCTTCTAGGGGGATCGTGGCCTTGGTTGTTTCTTTTGATACTCCGTTCATTACATCCCTTATTGGTTTTTATCTTTCTTTTATCATTTTACCCATCTCATCCTCCATTCTCTTGAACTTCTCTGTTTGTTCGACAATTAATTTGTTTCACCTACAATGGAGAATCGGCTACAAGAGAAGGGGAATAGAGAAGGGAGAAATGGTATGAATTGATACAAGGGAAGGGGTAAGAACAAAGGGGATCATGATTGGAAATGAAAATAGCTTAAACAAGACTATAACCGCGCTAATAGAGCGTTGATTGTTCCTTCTTCAATGTGCAATTCACCCTTCGACCAAGGTAGTTGGCTGTGATCTTTTCTGTGGATATCACAACCTGTAGCAATTCAACAGTAAAAACAATGGAAACTATGGTGCTATGGCGACTTGGGGTTCTAGAATTTAGCTGGAGGGTAACCGTTGAGTTGGTGTGGGTTCGTTGGATAATGGCCCAACCATTCATAGTGCAACGATGCTATTGGTGGGAGGGGATGTGATGAGGTGGAGTGGACAAGTGATGGAGGACGTGGCACGACAACATTGAAACTGGTCACAGGGCAGTAGCGGTTTGGGGCATGATGAAAATAATTTTTCGGAGGGGGCTCAGGTGGTAAGCGATAATAGAGAGGGGGGTGTGAAATTGCAGGAGTGTGACACGTGGAGGAGGGGGCGATAATGGATATTGCCCATTTCAGACTCCCCCCCCCCCCCCCCGCCTTTGTTAACATATGGTGGCTGAAGGGGGCCTGAAATGAATCGAGGGCCATCGATGGTGAGGCACAGGGCAGAGATGGAGGGTAAGGAGGGCGATGTTTAGTGCTGATGCGATAGGGTGATGGGACTATGGGCTCGAGTCTGGGAATGAGCGTCATGGGGAATGTGTGACGTGGCGAGGAGGTGGGACCCGATGGCTATCGCGCATTGAATATCACAGGATTCAGCTATGCGTGATAGAGGTAAACCTTAAATATTTTGAATTGTAGAGTGCGGGGGAGATGGAGGTGACGTGGCAGGGAAGGTCCCAGGGATATCACAAATTTCACTTGGGGAGATTTAGTTATTAGAAGTAGGGGTAAAGCTTTAAACTTGTGAAGTGCGAAGCACGAGGAGGGGGAGAGATGTGGAGATGAGTGGCCAATGGACATCACAGATCATACATCAGAGGGTTTAGTTATAAGGAGTAGGGGTAAACTTTAAGACTCGTGAAGTGCGCTGTGCAGGGGGACAGAGGTGACGTGGCAAGATGGGCCCACTGTGTCAGCAAATTTATAAAGTGGTGAATGGTTCGGCGGTAGGTGTATGAGGTTTCATATTCTATGATAGGTATTGAAAGAAGTTAGAAGTGGGAGGTAGAGCTACTATGGTGGGGCCAATCACGTTGCAAGTTGAACAAGATACATTGCAGGCACTTCAAACAATAAGTTAAAATATTTTCAATGCAAAATGGTGGTTAACCAGGTAAGGTTGCGACCTTGTGATGGATGTTGGGTGAAATGACATGGAAGGGAAGGTGGGACTGCCTGCATCCCACATATTACAGACTTCAAAATTTTCTTCAACACTATCCTTTTACACTTGCGAAGTGCGGGGAGGGGGAAGTGACGTGGCATGGAAGGTGGGACCACCCACAACCCGTAGATATCAAACTTTACCATTTTCTTTAGCGCTATCCTTTTGAACTTGTGAAGTGTGATTTGGTTCTTGGCGGAACTTTCACAATGCTTCAGATGAAATAGGCTTCCCATCAAAGGATTTTGAAGTCACCATTTCATTTTTTCCTTCGTTTCTTCCTCCTTTACATATTTACCTACTTGAACTACTCATCTAAAAAATTTCTTCCTTTGTAGGGTGAACTTAGATTTGCAAACTCTGAAAATTTTCTTTTAACATTCTAATCTAACCCCTATCCCTTATTTCTCCTATTGGTCCAGATTAAGCTATTGAACCAATCTCATTTTATACCTATCTACTGATAAGCCAAGATTAAATAGTTTGGAAAATCATTATTTTCTAACCTATCAATAGAAATTGAAAATTGTCCTATCATGATTAAATTGTATGAGTAGACAAAAATATCTAAAGGGTAATGGCATTTGAACTTGCAACACTTTTAGTTTTATGTCTTTTTTGGGGTTCTTCCTTTTTTTTTTCGCTTTTTTTCTCTTTTATTTTTCTCTATTTTTATACCCTCTTTTCTTTCCTTTTTTTTCATTTTTATTTGAAATCATTTGAATTTTGAAAAGCACTTCAATAATGAAATCCTTGCATGAATTATGAAGTATCCATTCACCTTGAGATCCTATAATTTATATGGTACTAACAAGTTAAACGAAGATTTTTGTTTCTCTTAGCTGACATCCTTTTGATATTGTTGTAATGTTTAATTTAGCTTTTTGTTGGGTTGTTGATTTTCATATTATTTACTCAGTGCTATATGAAAATTAGCATCTGCAAATTTGGTCCAAAATGAAAGTTCCACTATCCAAACTATAGGTTGGCAACCTTAAAATCAGAGGAGAATGTTGATGGAAGTGAGATACTCAAGTCAGTCCATGTTCTCATCCATTATTTTTTTTCTTCCATTTTA
Organism: Pinus albicaulis; assembly: GCA_034641835.2. Taxonomy (NCBI): domain Eukaryota; kingdom Viridiplantae; phylum Streptophyta; class Pinopsida; order Pinales; family Pinaceae; genus Pinus; species Pinus albicaulis. The sequence continues at coordinate 683,918,625 of CM076579.1, forward strand.
TATGATATGTAATCAATCCTTAAATTTATAGTCTCTTTCCTTTCCAAATCAATCCTGTTGTAGTTTCACTACCAGAGAGGCCTAGCGAGCTTGAGTGCTTTGTAAGATGCTCAATGATGTGTTTTGTGTTTTCATGTTCTATAGTTGTTTCTAATCGGATTATATTTTTTCCTTTGGAACTATTGGTTTACTAAATTTCTTGTTGTGGATCTCAGTTTTCTGTCAAGGGAGGTATTTGCAAGTATGGTGCCAAGTGCAAGTTTGATCTTCCAAAGCACAAAGGGGAATATTTCAAAATATCAAAGCACAAAAGGGGATATTTAAAAATATCTAAGCAAAAAGGGGACAGGGATGCTACTGTAATTGTAGCAACATAGGAACAAGGAGTTTTTGTAGTTGTAACTGGGAAAACAATGGCTACGCCTATAAAATTTGCTATCATGCAAAATTCGAAGTGCTTACCAATTAGACTATGAGTATTTGTTTATATTTATATATTTCTTAATGTTTAGATAAAGGAGTCTGATATCAGTAATTATGAAATCATTAATTGTTATTTCAAAGTCACCTTGAGTCAAAGTCACCTTGATTTCTACTTGATGTAACTCATTGGAATATGGTTGGCTTCATTTCCTTCTGTGTCTATACTTGTGGTTTTGTATTGAGATTTCTTGGGCTCGCTATCATTTTTTTTCACTTCTGAGAATGCTTTGGTTTTGTTTTTCTATAATTATTGTGGATCATATGATTTTGCAAGGTGAAATAAATTGCCCATTTTATATCAAAATGGGGAGGTAATTTTACAATGTGATGCCTTTATTTTATCAAATCATGAAGGGAATTTTGAAATTCTAATTCACGTCATTATATATGTATGATTAAATGGAGTGAAAATATTATTATAGTGTTATTTTAAAACACGATTATGTTTTATTGAAATATTATAGGTTCATCTACTGCAATTAAATCTATGAATAAATATACTGGCTAAAACCTCCATTAACATTAATATCAAGAATATTCAATTTAGTATTCGGTGAATGTGATTCTACATAACCAATCCCAATTTTAGGGCTCAAATGTTTCTATTTTAGTAAGCAAATTTAGATACTCAATTCCCAGTCGTTTTTCCTCTTTTCTATCCTAATTAAGTGCATTCAACATTAACATGGAAAGAGATTCCTTTTTTGGTTTTCCTACTAACAATAGTGTAGCATGCTGCATGTATCAAGGGAATACTATAATTTGAAGTTAAACCATATTGAAGCATATTTGATCAAGAAGTCAAATCTCTTTGCATTATCTTTACATCTGGTGATTTAACATAAATTGTTTTAGGTTTCCCTGCATGTTTCTTCTTAATTTTGAATTTATGTGAGTTATAGTTGTTGAAATTCTTGTCCCCATTGGAACTTCAGAATGAGTGAGATGTCGCAGTGGTTATTTTATATTTTTCATTATTCATTTATTGTTAATTAGTGATCTATTGGCTTTATAAACTTTTTCTTTCTTAACTTTTTAAAGAGATACCAAAAGAACCATTCCATATGGTATATTCATGTTCATATGGAATTCCTAAAGCATTTATAGTTACTGGTTTGAAAGGGACAGATTCCGAGTATTTTATCAAAATAGAATTTAAATGTGTGTTTTGTCTATTTGTTTGATAAAATAGTAGGTTCTAAGTGTCTTTCTAGCCCATTATTTTCCTTCTTAATTGATTCTTCTAAGTGAATTTGTTTACAATTTTATATTAAAGGCATGATTAGTAACATGCTTATTTTTATTGCTCTGGACCACATTAACATTCTAACACAACTGAAGACTACATCAACATTCTGGAGGATAAAAAATGTTATCAACAGATGATGATGTGGCATATCTCAAGGCTGTAAAAGAGAGATACTCAAGGACAATGGAGAGAAAAATGATGATTTCCTTAATGTTGTAAAATCTTTCAAGGCCTAGAGGTTTGTACTTCTTTTTATAAATATTTACATTACCAATCAATAAATCAAGTTAGGTTTTCTTTTTTCTTTTTTCTCCTTTAACTAAAAATATTAATATTAATGGAAATTCTTCATAGTTGATACAGCTAGTGTACTACATCATATGTGTCATCAGTGCCTACTAGCAAGCTGGTGTAGCACTTTGGGTGGTGGTTGTATTGCTTGCGTTAATTCTAGTTAATTATCTTTTTATGGCTAGATTAATTTGTTTGTAGATTATTGTTTATTATTAACTTTTTGTGCAATTCAAGATACAAGGTTGTCACAGTGAGCTAACTCCATTGACTTATTTTTTTATGAAGTTAAAAATATGGACTGGCATGACTATATATTTTACAAGGATTATGTCATTATGTGTTGAACATTTTTTAAAAATCACTCCCTATTATACAATTTCATGTACTACCATAACTCCTCACATAATTCTGTCAGGGGTGCTATCTCAATGGAAGAGCACTTGGCATGTAGGAAGTTGGTGGTTCAATTCCACTATACCTTAACATGATTTATTCAATGGTATTGTAGATTTTTTTAATTAAATATTTTTATATTGATTTATCTTATTGGTCAAAAATATTTCTGCATTCATTGTTTTATATTGTCTGTAGAGAGACAATAGATAGGATTAAAGGCATTGTATCCATAAATAAAATATGTCTTTAATTCCAACTATTGTCTTTGGAGAGATAAAAATGAAATTGTCTCATAAGATATAATAAATATTGCATTATATATTGTCTTTATAGAGAAAAATTTTTCAGACAATAATTTGAGATACCTGCCTAAGGACAATGCTTAAGAAAATATAAAAGTTTATTTTGGTCTCAATTTAAGAAAAATTACCCAAAAAAGGTCTTCGAACCCCCCTTTGTGTTGTAATGCAACTATTTTCTCTAAAGGGACAAAAAATGAAACTCTCTTTGGAGAGAAAAAAATGAAATCGTCTATGGAGAGACAAAAATTCTTGTGTTATATATTTTCATGATAGAGACAATATTTTAAGATAATTTAATTGTAAGAGGATTTAATGTGAGACACCTTCTTAAAGACAATACACAAGTTTTCTTTTGTCTCAAGTTTATACAATTTACCAAAAAATTGTCTTCAATATTGTCTTAAAGCCCCCCTTTATGTTGTAGTGCATAAGATGATATGGGTAAAATTTCTTAACACATATTTTTTTTTTTATATAAATAAAGCTTCCATTCTAAAAAATGTTGCAAGGAGAAAATGCTTCCACATGAAGATATAGTTTAAAAATCTTGTGTAAAATTCATAAGAGGTATATCTTAAGGAGATTTTAAAAGAAGATTTGTTAATTATCGAATGGTTTATATATATATATATATATATATATCAGCCAATTGTTGGTAAGATAAAATATTCAAAGGATGTCACATAGATATCAGGGAGCCAAAGTAGTAGTTTTAATATGAAGAAGGTGAGCTGCAAACCAAGTTTACAAAAGAACTACGGACTATAAAAACAAGGCTAAATGTTATGAAGACCGCCCAAAGATGAGATGTTGACATGAACTATATTATCGAGGAAAATGCTGCCAAACAAGAAGAATTGGAAGTTTAACAAAACACTCCCAAAAGAAACAATAAAGATGAATGTCAATCTAACTACGAGATCTAAGATGGAAGTGCCCATATATACGGGAAGCATTAGGAAGCCTAAATGTTGAAGAGTTAATAGACTAGTTATGGATAAATACTTTGATAATGAAAATGTTATTGAAGATAAGAAGGCTTGCAATAGCCAAAATAAAGGGACATGTAGCATTATGGTGGGAAAACTTGCAAGAAAAGCGAAGAAGTAAAGCTGGAAAGAAGAATGGTAGAAAAATTAAAAGGTAAATTCATACCTAGAGACTATGAATTAAATCTTTTTATATAAATACAAAATCTTAAACAAAAAACTATGTTTCTAAAATAATATATACAATAATTTTATAGGTTAATTATAATATTTAGTCATGTGGAAGATGATCTTGAAGAGCTAGCTAGATACATTAATGGATTAATCTTTGAAATACAAGATGAGTTAAAAAAAATTCTCTAAGAAATATTGAATAACCCTACTAGATAGCCCTTAAGGTAGAAGAGAAGCTAGCAAGGAGACACAGTGAGAGAGGAAGGGGACAAAATACATCAATAAGTAGAGGACATTAAAGTATAGGATAATCAAGAAGAATATTTCCAATGCAAAGAGAATAAGGAAAAAATTCCTATCAGGCAATGTGATGATCAAGAGGTAAGAGTTCTTATTATCGAACATCAACGTCAAGAGGTAGTAGTTCCTATCATCTAACACCATCATCAAGAGAAGGATAGTTTACAGGAAAAAGACCATACAAGATAGGTACTAGATGAAGGACTTCTATAGTTAAATGTTAGACATGTAACAAAATTCGTCATAAATATAATGAATTCACAAAGAATTATTCTAGTCAGGGAAGTAAAAATATTGTACACACTCATACGGGAAGTAAAAAATCATCTGTACATGAGATTTCCTTTGAAATTGGAGAATCTTAATGATCGAAATAAATTTACTGAAATCTTCTAATGAAGTAAAGGAACCTACACAAAGAAAAATGGTATTCATAATTATTTTTTGATCAAGGAGAAAACGTTGTAAAGTTATTATAGATAGTGGGAATATTGATAATATTGTATCTACATAAATGGTAGAAAATTTAAAACTAAAGAAAAATATACACCCCAGTCCCTACAAAGTATCATGGTTATAGAAGGAGCATAAAATACTAGTGAGTGAGCAATGAGAAGTGAAATTTTAGATGAATGATAAAACTATCTGTGATGTTATGCCAATGGACATATGCCATGTGTTATTATGAAGGCCCTGGAAATATGAAAGAAAATGCATACATGATGGAAGGAATAATTGATCAAAATTTGGATCAGGGCCTAAAATTAGCTAAAATTTGAAAGTGCTCAAAATTGTTTCATACCTAAACGATCGGATAAAGTTCATCATTAGGATTCTAGGAAACTCGTTTCATAAAAATAAAATTTCATATGACTGAGTTATCATTTGCTGTTTGTCTTCCAAAACAGGAAAAAAACAAGCATAACAGGTACAGTGTTGATGTGGAAAGTATAGTCAACATTTAAAAAATATTCTCCAGATTGCAACTAGTGACATTGTGACAAGTGTTGTCTTCAGATTCGCTAGATGGGTTAAGTGAAGAGAAAAATTGCCCAATGACCTTCAATTCTTCTTAAGTTGGAATTTGGAATTTTTTAAGGGTTGGAGTGTAACCGAACCACAGGGTGCCATGTATCCTCTATAGTGGGCCATCTCCTCACACTGTGGTCGAATGTCAAAATTCATTCCTAAGGGACTAAGTATGGTGGATATGTCAAATTACATTGATATGGAGGTATTATATATATATATATATATATATATATATATATATATATATATATATATATATATATATATATAGAGAGAGAGAGAGAGAGAGAGAGAGATAAAGAGAGAGAGAGAGAGTTTTAAAACCACCAAAATAGCTAGCATCAACCAAATTTGAAGGACCTACCATCTAATGGCTAGCAGAGGTTAACTTGGCGGTGTTCACAAAGTTAACCGGTGGAGGTTCTAATATAGTGGAGAAAAATTATTGTGGTGGAGTGGGTGTCGAACCCCTGACCTCCTACCTGCGAACTGCGCCCCATACCATCTCCTCTGCTCATTGTTTCTTACCCATACAGTATTCCCCCCATGTGGTCAAGCCCAAAGACCAAGAGCCAAACCCAACGACCGATGAAATTTTTTAATATGGTTTAATTAAACTACAACATGGATTAACTCACGATAAACCTTGATTAACTCTTAATACACGCTTAATATTAATCCATGATTTTCCGCCCACAAACAGTGCTTAATGCTAATTAAGTAAAAAATTAAGTTACCAAGTTTCCTGAAGGCGTGCCAAATTTGGCGAGATTTCTAAGTTTAGAATTTTAACTGACAGTCTCTAAAGTTTTGGAGGAGAAATTGGGGCAAAGTTGGTTTTCGTCATAAATCAGTCAATTTTCGACCAAATTAAGCTCAAAAAAAGTCATTCCTGGCTAATTGGTATGTTGGGAACTCAATGGAGTAGGTTGCAGAGGTAGAAAAGGTGATCTACAGGTATTTTTTCACATTTGAATATTTTTGAAGGTGAGCGCCACCAGGTGTTGGGGTCATTACCAAAGAATCCAGAGTCGAAATTCAGAAAAAAAAATAGTAATTTTTGGGTGATTATGATGTTTTAAGCTCATTGAAATAGTGTCCAAGAGGTTCTTAAGCTTGTAACAACAATTTGAACACAACTGAAGCTACCACAAAGGTCACACTATGAAATTGGACCAAGGAGATGTAGCCCAGGAGGGGTGAACTCGTTTATCAAAATTCTCTCTATTAAGCTCTATTATATGTTCTTGCTATTTTTACTGTTGCTTCTATTATGTCATATAAAATTATTCTTTTTAATCTTATGACAAACTCATCATTTCACTAAGTACACTGTGTTCCAATCACGTTCTCTAAAACAAACACATGAAGGAAAAGTAAAACAATGCAAAGAAAAGTTTATATCTTAAATGAATCTAGCACAACATTAACTAGCATTCATTTTGATATCAAGTTGGTATCAGAGCACAAGGTTTCTTGCTTGTTTTACTTGAATGGTTTTTAACAGTGAAAATTTATTGTTGCTTACGAGATTGAGATTGTAGAGAGGAGAAGGGAAGCTACTAATAGCTAGTCCAGAAGTTAGGAAAATAAGGAAGAAGGCTGAGAAAGCATCATCCTTACCCAAAGGACCACTCAAGGAAATACTTGAATAACAAGAGGAATTATTTACATAAGAGGCTGAAGTGATTGAAGGGATACAAGCTGTAGAGATTGAGCTTCAATCTATAGCCAAAATGTCAGGGCATGAAGCTTTGTGAATTAATGTGAAGCTCTTTAATTCATTACATTGTGATTGAAGCTTCATCAAGTGGTGATTATAAACCATCCTCCTTTGCAAGGCTCTTTGATAAAGAGATGAAGTAGGACATATACATCATGTAAGATATGGTGCAACATCTATATGAAGATATGTGGGACAACACTAAACTTCAAGAGAAATTGGTTGCTATGAAGAAAGAGAAGTAAAAAATTATTCAAAAGATTCATGAGAAGGAGATTAAACTCCATGATGCCAAAGAATCCTTAGCCAAGCATGTGCTTAAAGAAGAGGTAAATAATTCAAATTTGTCTTCAATTTTCTCTCAATATAAATATTTAGGTTTATTTGAAAAACATACTAGAGAAATAGGGTCCAAATTGATGATCAAAATGAGCTCTGAAGGTAAGGGATTAGGAAAACATTCACAAGGCATGGCTGAGCCAATTATGGTTGAGGAAAGGCCTAATTATTTGGGTCTTGGGTATGGAAAAATTTATGGGGAAAGTTCTAAAGCAATGAAGGCACTTAAAAAAATTCCAAGAAGAACTTTTGTTGAAGGCTCAAAACCTCAAACATGTAAAGTTTGCAATAAAGATGAATGCAATTGTTTGAATCCCATGTTGCAGTAATATGCTTGTAGACATGCAGCTTATGGTGAGCAAGAGATTTGTGACAACTCTAAGGACATGAACATTGTTGTTAGTCTTCAAAAGAGAGTTGTAACCTCTTCAAGTTCATCTTCTCAAGAAGGTGACAAAAGACGGACATTCAAAGCAACATACAAGGTATAATTCTTCCTATAATCATGTTATTTATGATTATGTTAAGCATGAGAAATCTTCTTGCATGAATGGGAGAAAAATTTGTTGTTGATATTCTGGTTTGTATAACCATCAAGTTTCAATATTTTCAAAAACAATGATAGCATACAAAAAACAGTCAAATCAAAGGTAGCTTGAATAAAATATGAAAAATATTTTCACTTATTGTCCTATGTTGGACACTGCATCCAATCATTCATCTCAAGCATTTGAATCAAGTGAATAAAAATACCAGCGCGAATGGAACAGGATATTCCATCATCGATGTGAGTCAAGATGATTCACAAGAATAGGATGTTCAGCAGGAAAAATTTCCATTGAAGTGGTTTGGCAATAAATGGCTTGATTTCTTGACCAAGTAAGGCACGCATTTACCTTGTACATAAATGAAAATTTCAGCCTTATGTATGTCTGAATTTCTATTGAAAGTATGACAAGTTGCAGTAGATTATCACAACTTGTATGATGTAGGATTGCATGTGAATGTTGTTCGGTTGAAGGAATTTTATTTGTTGCAAAATTTTTCCGAGATGGTGGAAAATATGGGTATGTCACTCATTTATCTTGCAGCAATTTATCATTCAGTTCAACTCTTATGGTCACTCATATGTTTTTAGTTTATGTACTTGTTTTTACCTCAAAGAGAGAGTTGAAAATTTTACATATGAATGAGATTTTGTATGTGTAAATAGAGAACTTGTGATAAGTTCATTGTAAATAGATACATGCATGAGTGTCGTCAATATGTATCTTGGAATGTCGATTTATGTCAATTGTGATGTACATATGTCTATTGAGTAGTGTTGATTGTGTCGCACACATTTCATATCAATTTATATCGGCTGCGTTGTACATATTTTTATAGACTGGTGTCAGTTGTGCCGCACACATTTCATAATGATTTATGTCGATTTTGTTGCATATTTGATGTCAACTTGTGTTGTCAATGTCACATGCGTTTTATCGACTATTCTTTTTGTAGACTATGTTTTTCGATTATGTTGATCGAGTTATGTTTCAATTGATGGTGTTTGTCGATTGTGGGTGGATATTAGGTACACCAATGTGTAAGAAGATCGCCATGTACTAGATGTTACAGGAGGTGAAAATCATTTCTTGGAAGGAGAAAAAAAGAAGAAGGAGGTGGTTGTCATTTCAATTCTTGCATAATGTTTTCTTTTCAAGATTGATTGTGTGTTCTTGTGACAAGATGTTGCAGGAAGTTTGATTTCCATTCAGTGAGAAGTGGACAATATGAAACATGTTTTGCAACCATTGTAGAACAAGCTAGTCTTTTGTGTTGACACTAAGATTTTACTCATATTGCAAGTTTAATTTGGATAAGAGTATTTCCAAGAAGAAGCTTGTATGCCTTTGTTCCAAGCGGGACTTCATTCTCAGTGGGAAGGCTAACAATTTAACAAGCACATGGTCATCGATCTGGTACAACTAGATATGTATCAGTCAACAACAGTCAACAATGCTAAATTGGTTTAACAATGACCAGAGAACAGTGGTTGAGATACATAGCTAGTTGCGATGCAAGGCATGTTAAGATAATTGTCAAGTAAAATCAGTTGATATAACTTGAGATCAGAAGAGCGTTGAAGATCAAGAAGATAATTATCAGCTTTTGTGGGTCCAAAAGCCAGTTAGTGGAAAGGTGTGATCAAAATTTGATCAAGGCCTAAAATTAACTAAAATTTCAAAGTTCTCAAAATTGTTTCATACCTGAACGATCAGATATTGTTCGTCGCCAGGAGTTCGGTGCAGCTCATTTCATCAAAATCTGAGTTCGTATGAATGAGTTATCTTCCGTTGTTCATTTTCCAAAGCATTGAAAAAATGAGCAGAATGGGTACAATGCTGATGTGGCAGGTATAATCAACTTTGCAGGAATATTCTCCAAATTGCAGCCAGTGACACTGTGACAAGTGTCGTCTTTAGATTAGCCATATGGGTTAAGTGAAGATAAAAATTTCCCAATGACCTTCAATTCTTCCTAAGTTGGAATTTGAATTTTTTAAAGGGTTGGAGTGTAACCGAACCAAAGGGTGCCACGAGTCCTCTCTGGTGGGCCATCTCCTCACCCTGTGGTCGAATGCCAAATTTCATTCATAAGGGACTAAGTATGGTGGATATGTCAAATTACATTGATATGGTGGTTATATATATATATATATATACACACACACACACACACACACACACACTAGATATGTGTGTGTGTGTGTATGTGTGTCTATATATATATATATATATATATATATATATATATATATATATATATATATATATATATAAAAAACCACCAAACTAGGTAGCATCAACCAAATTTAGAGGAGCTACCATCTAACATCTAGTAGAGGTTAACTTGGCGGTGTCGAAAAAGTTGACTGACAAAGGCTCTAGTATGGTAGAGAAAAATTATTGTGGAGGAGTGGGGGTCGAACCCTTGACCTCTCACTTGCGAACCACGCCCTATATTGTCTCCTTCGGTCATTGTTTCTTACCCATATAGTCTTCCACATAATTTGAATTCATATGAACCAACTATTGCGGGTTGGAGGGGGCCAACCCCCTCCCCATGTGGCTGAGCCTGAAGGTTGAGAGCTAAAGCCAACGACTGGCATAATTTTTTAATATGTTTTAATTAAACTAAAACGTGGATTAACCCACGATAAACCTTGATTAGTGCTTAATACATGCTTAATATTAATCCATGATTATCTACCCATAAACCTTTCTTAACACTAATTAAGATAAAAATTAAGTTGGTAGGTTCCTGGAGGCACGCCAAATTTGGTGGGATTTCTAATTTTAGAATTTTTACTCGCAGTTTCTCCATTTTTGGAGGAGAAATTGGCGCAATGTTGTTTTTGGTCATAACTCACTCAATGTTCGACCAAATTGACCTCAGTAAAAGTCATTACTAGATGATTGGTATGATAGGAACTCAATGGAGCAGGTTTCAGAGGTAGAAAAGGTGAAATGCAGGTTTTTTTTTACATTTGAAGATTTTTGAAGGCGAGGGCCACCAGGGGTTGGGGTCATTGCTAGAGCATACAAAGTCCAAACTTAGCAAACAAATAGTATTTTTTGGGTGATCATGTTGTTTTAAACTCACTGGAACAAGTTCAAAGAGGTTCTGAAGCTTGCAACAACAATTAGAGGACACTTGAAGCTAATACAAAGGTCACACTATGTAGGTAGACCAAGGAGATGTAGCCCAGGAGGGGTGAACTCATTTATCAAAATTCTTTGTGTTAATCTCTATTATATGTTCTTGCTGTTTTTACTATTTCTTTTGTTCTGTCATCTAAAATTATTCTCTTTAAGCTTATGACAAACTCATAATCTCACTAAGTACATTGTTTTCCAATGACATGCTCTTAAACAAACTCATGAAGTATAAGTCAAAAAATGAAAAGAAAAGTTTATATCTAAAATTAAACTAGCACAAAATTAGCTAACATTCATTTTGAGATCAATAATACATATCATTTTTACAAGTATGGTCAAAAGCATGTTATTTTTCCATTAAAATACGAAAGTATAGCAGCGAAAAAAAAATCATAAAATATTGCTACATAGTAGCAAGGAGTTTCTGCAATAAATAAAACATGAGAAGGTAAACACTGCATTGATCAGTAAGCCAAAGGTAGTCCTCACAAACTCAAATTTGAATAATTTTCGAGAATAAATTAAAAATATGTTGAATACATTTCTTGATATTGTAGTGGATGACTTACCGTATAAATTGCCTCCTATAAGAAGCATTATCCATCACATATATTTGATTATAAGGGCCAAAATTCCAAACAAAGAATCTTATAAAATGACTCAAGAAGAGAATTAGGAGGTTAAGAATGAAGTGTATGAATTATTGGTTGAGGGTCCCATCTGAGAAATTTTAAGCCCATGTGTTTTTCTGAGAGTAATAACTCCAAAAAATTATGGAGGATGAATAATGTGTATGGATTCTCAAGCAGTTAACAAAATTAAAATCAAGTACATGTTTTCATTACCCTAAATTGATGATATGATACATTGTTGAAATTGCACTACATATTTTTCCAAAATAGACCTAAAACGTGGATATCATCAAATTAGAATTAGAGAAGGTGATGAATAGAAAATAATATTTAAAACTAATCATGGGTTATATGAATTGGTTGGTAATTCCTTTTGGGATTACCAATGCTCTTGGTACCTTTATGAGGTTCATGAATAGGTTGTTAAAAGAATTCATTGGGAAATTTGTGATTGTTTATCTTGATGATATCCTAATTTAGACTCAGAAAAAAACCAACATCGAGGGCATGTTATAATGTTTTTGGGGATATTGAAATAAGAGAAGTTATTAATTAATTTGGACAAATGAAACATCCTAAAGATAGAATTATTGTACTTTGGTTTTGAGGTTTCAAAACATGGTTTGAATATGGATCAAAAGAAGATCAAGGTCATAATCAACTGTCCTAACCCAAGGAGTGTTTCTGAAGTAACAGGCTTCCATGGTTTTGCAATTTTTTATAGATAATTCATCAGAATTTTTTGTAGCATTTGTGATCCAATTGTGGATACTATCAAGGAAATTAAAATACATTCTTTTGGACAAAATTTGCTAATAAGATCTTTGAGTTATTAAAGAAAAAAAATCCCAGAACAACCTATCCTATCACTTACAAATTTTAACAAACCTTTCGAGGTTGAGACTAATGATAGTAGAACTATAATTGAAGTTATTATATGTAAAGAAGAGTGACCAATTATTTAATTAAATTAAAACGTCAATGAAGCCAAACAAAAATATTCTTAAAATTATAATGATTTTTATGCTATCATACACGCATTAAAGAAATGGAGACATTACCTCATTCTAAAATAATTTATTCTTTATACTAATAAAAATGCTTTACAATATATTAAGAACCAGAAAAAAATTGAGACAAAGACAAGTTGAATGGGTTGAGTTTCTCAATATTTTACATTACTTATGAAACATGAAAGTAGGAAGTTAAATAAATTGGAAAATTCTTTCAGTAGAATCAATCTAGTTCTGAATTAATTCCATGTGAATGTTTTAATGATGCGTAAGCTACAACATAAGTAAAAATATTATCCAAACTTAAAATAAGCTTATGTATCTTGTGAAAATCCTATAAGTAGAGACAAAAATCCATGGTTATAGTACATGACATGAGAATTATTTTTGTTTAAAGGAAGTCAATTATTCATTCCAATATGTTCAATGAGAGAAAATATAATAAAAGGGAAACACGCTAGAGGGTTGGCAGGGCATTTTGGACAAGTCAAAAATGTAGCATGATTAAAAGCATTCTACATTTGGAAAGGAATGAATTATGATGTAAAATATTTAATGAAAGATGAAAAATATGTCAACATGCAAAAGGAATAAGTCAAAATAGTGGTATATAAACCACTCCTAATTCCAAATAGGCATTGTGACCCTGTAAGCATGGATTTTGTACTAGGGCTGCTAAAAAAATCAAATATTCAATTTTTGTAATTATTGACACATTTTAATGTAACAACCTTTGTGAAATTTCCATGTAATAAAATATAATAAAGAAAAAAATGATAACCACGGTTGATGGGACACTTATTCCAAGCTGAATGTTTGAAAAAACATCCTAGTGCGTGTTTGTTTGGTTGGTTATGGCTAGGGAAAGTGGAAAAGGAAATGGAATTTTATCACATTTATTTATGAAAATAATGGAAATTAGGAGAAAAGGAAGGTGAAAGGTCATAGGTGGCATGTGAGGAGGAAAATAAATGACAATAATGGAAAATGAAGGAAATAGAGGCATCATCAATATAAAGGCTTCTAAGGATCTGTTGGTACCATTTGTCAATTAAGATTTGGAGCTCTCTTATTATTCTCTCTCTCTCTCTCTCTCTCTCACACACACACACACACACACTCACTCTTGGACCCAAAGCTTCTTGGAGCAGTTTGGAATTGGAACAAGAATGGAAAATAAGGAAGGAGGAAGAAAGGATAAAGAAAGGAAAAACAAGATCAAGCAACTACAACAAGGTTCTTTGTAGGTATTGATTTGCATCTTTGATTTCCTTGCTATATTTGGCAAACATGGTATTGCATGTGGTTATTTTCTGTCATGGCATGGGTTTTTCTAGGTGTGACATTGTTTTCAGCAAAGACTTTCCATTTATGGATAGCCTTGATGAGATCAGTTCTCATACTTTCGTTGATATGGATTGTCAAATGGATTCGAAGGTAAGATGGGTCGATCTCTGAAATGACAAACACATCACCTAGTGGTCTCAGGATCAGATTGTGGATTACGGTAAAGCCTGAGAGATAAGGAGGCAGTAAAATTCCTCACGGTGTAGGTGGTGAACTCTGGTAGCATCCACGCTTGTTTGGTTCCTTTTGGTTGGTTATGAGTCCCACATTCATGCTTGGAATATGGAAGGGGAGTGATTGGGTGAAGAGAGATTTGGTTCAGCCAATATACGGTTGGGTGGAATGCGATAGTCCCATATCTAGTTGGTCTTTACATTCATTAATAAGAAGTCCCTTTCTTTGGAATTTGATGTGTAAATGTATTGGTTTATATGTGGATCCTAGGGCTGATTTATTCTTGATACTTTTTTTTATTATGTTATTTATGAGTATGTATTCTGAGAGCAATGATGTATGGATCTCCTCAAGTTTTTATTTGTAAATGAATAAACAATTTATCTATGACCTATTAGGTGATAATGAAACTAATGATGTAAGGGGACAATGCCTCTAAGATATTCTCAGACATGTATGATATCCCTATGTTTAGATATGTTATTTACACCTATAGATTACACATTTTTGACATGTATGATGAAATGCCTTTCATGGCTAGTAGGAGTCCAGTCTAAACCTTGTCATGATTTTTTCCAATACACCATTATTTCACTGTTTTATTTCATTTCTGAACTTGTCATTACGTTTTGGGCAATGGTCTGGTCTCTTGGCCTGAAAAAGTTCCTTAAATAATATGGACGTAGGCAAAAGTCTAGGAAATTTAGTCCCTTGACACATGGATGGAGGTTTGTGGGAGCATCCAAAACCCCCTAGATGCACTCATACACAGACTGGGGGAGCCTCCAGTGGTTAAGTAGGTTAAAACCTCAGTAGGACCCAGGGGATAGTAACTTGAGTGGTTGGGATAGTTCTTAGGAGTCTTTTTTCTTGTGTGGAGTGTTTGTATGATGTGTTTCTTTTAGTTCCACATACTTAAGGTCACCTAGGAGGTTTAATATAATCATAGTAGCTTCTCGTCACATATTTACCCCGGTTGATTGGTTACTTGGGTAGATGCGGGATGGGAGTGTTACAAAGTGGTGTTAGAGCATGGTTCATCCCTTAGACTGGATGGGAGGTGTGTGTTGGTGATGCATTCATGTCAGTTGCACATGTGTTTTCATCCTTGTGGTATATATTCTTGTTACACATGTGTGGTGTTAGTGATGGTTGGAATGATGTCGCCATATGAAAGAGGATGTTTTTGTTTTGAACTGTGTCATCATGAGTGTATGATTGGTTATGCACTGTCTTGTGTGTCAGTGCTTACATGTTGCTATATACTACTACATGTATCATCCTTGTGTGCTTGCTTACCTGTTGTTACATGCCGTCGTACGTATTTCTTGTTTATGCTTGGTTACATGTGTTCATGCATGTGTATCTTTTGTGTTATGCTTGTGTATTGTCTGTGTTTACGCTTGTATATTTTCCATGTTTATGCCTTTTTATTGTCCGCGTACATTGGTATGGTTTATTTTGTCATGAATGAGGTCATATTATGTGTAGTGATATGGTCATACAGTGATGACTGGACTATAGCTAGAATGATGTTTATGTGATTGCTACATTTATTTTCTATATGTCTATATGTTGTTATGATTATGTTTGTACAATTATTACACTGATTTGGATGATATTGTAGATGAGGTATCCTCCGAAAATTTTTCTAAGGTAATTTTGTTTATTATGATTTGGTTTAGGTGACATATTATATCTTGTAGGAAAAATATCAAAATGAATAGAAATATGGTGGAATACAAAGACTCTCCCTATGAATCAGATGAGCAACGTGGTGGACACTCTTTTGATTAAGAAGACACATTAAGAAGCTTGAAGGGAGAAATAAGGAGTTGTAAGTTAGACAAAAAAATGAGCATACAGGAACAAGAGAAATAGGCAGATGTTAATGCAATACTCCTTCAAATCTTGTCAGAATTGCACCGACAAGGGGCACTTCAGATCAGCCATGGGAAGGAGGAAACAACTAATGATGCATATGGAAGTAGGTCTCTTGGTAGGCATAGGTAATATAGAGTTCACACGGTGAGAGATGGAAGACTTTCAAACACTTTGAATAGTAGGGGTGATGAGTACAGGTACTATTCTACTTCAGATTCAGATAGAAATCATGATCTTCATTGTTATCATCCTTACATGATGTGTGATAGGGGATACTTTCCACATGAATTTAACAAATAAAAGCCATCTAATTTTTATGGGGACTTGAAGAAACCAAAATATGAAGAGGCTTGGATACTTTGGATGAACAAATTATTTGAGTTGCATTATTACACTGATAATATGAAGGCCACAATTGCTATGTTTAGCCCTAAAGGTAAAACAAGTATTTGGTTGCAAGTTGTGAAGTGGGTCAGAGACATCAGGACAAAGGAATTGAGTTGGCATGAGTTCAAGAGGATTTTTAGGAAGAAGTACTTGTGAGAGATGTAATATGACAATAAGCCCAAAGAGTTTTAGATAGATAAGAAAATTTAAATGTTGACGATAAATAAAGGTGGAGAATTATATGGGAAATAATTCAAGAAATTCTATAAGAAATGTGGTATATCAAGGAAAAATATTAATCCATACACACCTCAACATAATGAATTTGAAAAAATTGAAAAATATGTTGATGGAAAAAGAAAGGATCATCCTTAGTTATGTTGGATTAGGACATGAATTTTAGAGTCGACAGATAATACATATTACATAATAAATTAATCACCCTTGTCAAAAGTAGGTGATGAGAATCCGCATCAAGTATGAACTCAGAAGAAAATATCTCTTAATCATGTCTTGATATGTGTTTGTGATGTTCATGTACATGTTCCAAAGGAATGTTGGAGTAATCTAGATAAGAAAGATAAGATGTGTATCTTTATTGGATATAAATATGATTTGAAAGGTTATAAGCTTTGGAACCCATAAACTATGAATTTCATGTATTATAAAGATGTTATATTTATAGAAATAAAATATTTTATCAAATAGGAAGTCCTTGCAAGGGAGCAAAAAATGAAGATAATAGATTTGGAATTGAAGGATGACAAATCGGTCTCTATAGAAGAACAATAATTAAAGGAAGAAGAAAAACATACTTTTGTATTGAGGAGATTGGATTGAGAAGAATGAAAAATGAAAGATATACTCTAATTTATTTGTATTATAGCTTTCCTTTGTTTATTACTGATGTTTATCATTGAAATATTAGGGAGGAAATGGATTCAAAAGATGGAAAACATTAGAAAAAGGCCAAGGTTGAAGTAATGGAATCCTTATAAATGGGTAAGCCTTGGGATCTAGTGGAGTTTCCAATAGGAAGAAATACAATTTGTAGCAAATGGGTGTTTAGGAAGAAGTTAAATATAGAAGGTGATGTGGAGAAATGCAAATTTCAATTTAGTAGAAAAATATTATTCCTAGGTAAAGGGAATTGATTTTGGTGAGAATTTTTCTCCTCTTGCTAAGTTGACTTATCTTAGATTTTTTTTACCCTATTATTTTTTCTTTTGATTTTGAAGTAGAACAAATGGATATGAAGAAAAAATTCCTACATAGGTATCTAGAAGAAGAAATATCCATTGAGTAGCTACAAGGGTTTATAATGAAGGGAAATAAAGAGTTGGTATGCAAGATGAAAAACTCGTTGTATGGGTCAAAACAATTAGCAAGGACGAGGTATCAATAATTTGATACACATACTTGGAATTGGATTTGTGATGAAAGAGAATCTTCTATTATTTGTTTATTTATTTATTTCATTTGGAGAATCTTAGAAATAATCTATATTTTAGAATACTTCTAAAATTTGGTGGAGATTAAGAAGTTGGGATATATTTCTAAAATTGAGAGGATTTGTCTCAACTTCCTCCAAATATCTAGGAACGAGTTCTCTCTTTGAAGAGTTATAGGGTTTTCCTCCTCCATAATAAATAGCCATGTACTTCATTTGTAAAACCAAGTCTTGGAGAGAAATTAATTTAATAAATATTATGTATGTTTTAATGAGTGATTTCCTCATCTCGTCTTTGCATCAAATTTTGGTATCATAGATGTAGAACTATCGGTAGAGTGAATTGTGATTAATTAAGAGATATATGGACACATAGATTTATCTGTGAAGCATAATAATGGTGTTGGAATGACATGTAAAGACATATAATTCATTTTGACGGATTTGAATTGAAAGAGTGTGGAGACTTCATGTAAACATGTGGATACCGCATGATCAAGAGATCAATGTCAAGGTCGTGTTGCACAAATTTGTGTGAAGGTCATGTTGAAGAATATCAGTGTGGAACCATGGCTAATATCCATCATATATCAATGGGTGATTAACAATAGTAGTGAAAATCATGGAGCTGACATTTGGTGAGTATAATTGTGTAGCATAATCAAAGCATCAAAATTAATAGCAAACTATAGTCTGGCATTTGCATTGAGCCTACATTGAGCCTATCTCCAGATTGTGTGATAGAAAGAGGTTATTTTTAAATTAAATAAAGGCACCTTTCACGTGGCTCAAATGAAAGCACCATACACATGGTTAAATAAAGATAAGCACCAGGATAATATAAAATTTAATAATTTAAAACTATTATAAGTGGGATTAAATATTTATATTATAGCATTAAATTTTAATGTTTCATTTGGTGAATAGTAAATAGTAAAGGTAAATGTGTTGTATTAAACATGAAATTCAATAGAAAAGGTAAAGTTGAAAGTAAATGGTAAAGGTAAATTGGTGTTGCATCCAAGGGTTATAAAGCACAAATAAATTGTAATGGGTCATTATGGTTTTTATGAATATAGAGGATAAGTGAATGTTTAAATATTTTATGAAAACTTTCATGAGAGGCTTAAGGAGTTGTAAGGATAACTATAACAATAATTAACAACAGTTATTTAATAGTAATAAGTTGTGTAATATGGAACTTAGAGCTAGAGGAGCCAGTGGAGTTGGAATTAGTTGAGGCAGACCAGCTTCCAACCACGTCTTACTCGTTAAAGTAAGACATATTTGAACAAGATTAGGTGCATTGGAGACAACACGAAAAAGAGACGTCAACACTAGCGATATCAGAGAAGCAAAAGAAATATAAAAATAATAAGTTGAACCTTTAGAAGAAAATCTAGAAGAGAAAATGGTCAAGATGATCGTGTG
The DNA here is from genome assembly GCA_034641835.2 of Pinus albicaulis. Classification (NCBI taxonomy): domain Eukaryota; kingdom Viridiplantae; phylum Streptophyta; class Pinopsida; order Pinales; family Pinaceae; genus Pinus; species Pinus albicaulis. The sequence continues at coordinate 683,937,928 of CM076579.1, forward strand.
ATTGAGAAGTAAGTCGAGGTTAGAAGTGCCTATGTATGAGAAGAAATTAAATCCCAAAGAACTAATCATCTGGATTAGTAGCGTGGATAAATATTTTGACTATGAAAATGTAGTTCAAGATAAGAAATTAATGTTTGTGGTGACTACATTAAAAGGACATGTTGCACTATGGTGGGATAATGTGCATGCTGAGAAGAGAAGTAAAAGGAAAAGAAATATCATTAGTTGGGATGGGATGGTAGCCAAGATCAATGGTAATTTTCTTCCTCGAGATTATAAAGTAAATAATTCTTGACAGATGCAAAATATGAAGCAGAAATATATGTTTGCAAAAGAATATACAAAATAATTTTATAGATTATGTATAAGTTTCGGTCATGTGGAAGTGGATGATGAAAATATTGCTAGAGATATTAATGGATTAAGATTTGAAATACAATATGAATTCGATATTTTGTCTCTAAAAAGTATTGAAGAAGCCTACCAGATAACTGTCAAGATAGAAGAAAAATGGGCAAGGATGTAGATTCAAATAGGAAGAGGATTAAGTATATTAAGGATCAGAGAACACTCAATAAGAGGATCTTCAAGTAAGGGACACTCAAGTAGAGGATAGTCAAGAATAATATTTCCGATTCAAAATAAAGAATCTGTTAGTTCACATTAGGAAAAATAATCATCACGAGGAGATTTCAGAGGAAGAATACCATATCAAAGAGGTAGAGGTATATATGTTATGTTAAGATGTTCTACATGTAATAAATTTGGCCATAAATTTTATGAATTTCTAGAAATATGTTCTAGTCATGGTAGCATACATATGGCACAAACTAATATAGAAAGTGTATAATCCTTTGCACATGAAATTTCACATGAAACTGGTGAATCCTTAATGATGAAAACAACTTTACTAAAGTCTCATAAATAAGTAATGGAACCTACACAAAGAAAAAAATTTCTCAAAATTGTCTTTAAATCAAGAGGAAAATATTGTAAAGTCATTATTGATAGTGGAAGCACTGATAATTTAGTATCCAAAAAAATGTTGGAAAGGTTATATTGAAGGAAAACTAAACTTCATACTCCCTACAAAGTCTCTTGGTTGCAAAATGCAGGAAAAAATTGAAGGATGGACATTTATCTTAAAGTTTAAAAACTTGGCGAATCTTAGTAGTCCCTAATATGTAAATTGTAAAAATTTTTATGTTATTTTTGTAAAACTATTTAGTTTTCTAATCATTTTATATTAGTATATATAAATTTTTGGCGCTTTTTAAGGTAAAATATTTTTATACTATAAAATTTGGGCATATCAATATAAAAAAATGGAAATTGGTGAACCTTTTTTTTGGAAAAAGCATGGAAAATTATCCCACCTGCGAATATTAGCCCCTAAAATTTTCCATGGAAAATGGGACATGAGATACTAGTTAATGAGCAATGTAAAGTGGATTTTCAGAGAGAATTCTATAAAGATAAAGTTGTATGTGATATTATGCCTATGGATGTCTATCATATTCTGCTTGGAATACATTGGTAATATGATAGGAAAGGAATACACGATGGAAGGAGAAACACCTATACTTTTTAAAAATATGGAGAAAATCATGCACTCTTTCCCTTGAAGGATGAAAAATGACAAGAAGAAGACCAACCCAAGGTAATGTTACTCATTGGAAAAGAGTTCCTTCAAGAAATCAAGCATGAGGAAATCAATTTTTCTTTTCTTGGTAAGCTAAAGGTAGAAATCACAGGCACAAATCTAAATGATCTTTCAGAAGAAAATAGAAATATGTTGAATGAATTCATTGTTATTGTAGTGGATGAATTTCCTAATAAGTTTCCTCCCATTATAAGTATCAACCATCATATTGATCTCATCCCACTTTCCATCTTTCCAAAAAAATAAACGTATATAATGACCCCAAGGGAGAATGAAGAGATTAAAAATCAAGAGCAGAAATTTTTGGATGAGGGTGTCATCTAAGAAAGCTTCAATCCATGTGTTATTCCAACAATGTTAACTCCAAAGAAATATGGCGGTGGAGAATGTGTACAGATTCTTGAGCAATAAAAAGGATCACAATCAGGTATAGGTTTCCATTTCCTTGTATTGATTATCTCATAGATTTCTTAAGTGGTTTTGCATGTTCTTATAAAATATATTTAAAAAGTGGATATTATCAGATTCGAATCAGAGAAGGTGATGAATGGAAAATAACATTCAAAACTAATAATGGCTCATACGAATGGTTGGTAATGCCCTTCAGACTTACCAATGCTCCCAGTACCTTTATGAGGTCAATGAATGAGGTTTTAAAAGAATTGATTGGAAAATTTGTTATATTTTATCTTGGTGATATCCTAATTTAAAGTCGGTCAAAAGAAGAGCACTTAATACATCTTAAGATGGTTTTGAAGAAGTTAAAACAATAAATATTGTGAATCAATTTAAAGAAGTGTCTTTTCATGAGAAAATAATAATTTTACTTGGGTTTTGTGATTTCAAAGCAAGGATTAAATATGTATCAGTAGAAATCGAAGGACATAATCAATTGGAAAACCCCAAGAAGCATTTTATAGGTAAGACATTTTCATGGATTGGCTAGTTTTTACAGAAAATTTCTCAAGAATTTCAGTGGTATATGTGCTCCAATTTAAGAAACAATAAAAGAACACAATCAGCCATTCCATTGGACATAATCAACTAATAAAAGTTTCAAATTATTAAAGAAAAATATTACAAAACAACCTATTTTAGCATTTCAATATTTCAAGAAGTTGCTTCAGGTTGAGACCAACGCCATTGCAACTACAATAGGAACTATTCTATGTCAAGAAGGAAGACTACTCATTTACTACCATGAAAAACTCAATAAAGCCAAGAAAAATTACCCTTTTTATGATAAATAATTCTATGCCATGATACCAAATTTTAAAAAATGGAGACATTATACTATGCCAAAAGAGATCATCCTATACAAAAATAATCATTCTTTACAATATATCAGCAATTTGAAAAATTGAGTCAAAGACATGTTAAATGGATTGAATTATTACAAAATTTTGCATTTTCTATCAAACATAAAAGTGGGCATTCAAATAAAGTAGCAGTGCATTAATCATGATCAACTTAATTCTACAACAATTCTACGTGAATATTTTAGGATTTGATGAACTAAAATATATGTAAAAGACGATCTATATTTCAAAGAAGCTTATGTAACTTATGACAATATTGAAAGTAGAGATAGAACTCCATGGTTAGATTACATGATACATGAAGGAATTGTGTTCAAAGGAAGGCAATTATGTATTCCAAGATGTTTGGTGAGAGAAAATAAAATAAAAACACATTGGAGGATTATTAGGTCATTTTGGGTAAGATAAAACTATGGCACAATTAAAAGCATTCTACTATTGGCCTCACATGCAAGCGAATGTAAGAATATTTGTTGAAAGATGCATGATATTTCAATATGGAAAAGGAAGAAGTGAGAACACTGGACTATATCAACCCTTACGAATACCAAATTGACCATGAGACTTTATAAGCATGGATTTTGTACTAGGATTCCCTAAAATACAAAGAGGAAGTGACTCAATATTTGTTTTTGTTGATAGATTCTAAAAAATGGCACACTTTCTAGCCTGTAAAAAGACAAATGATGAAATTAACATAACAAACTTGTTATTCGAAGAAATAATTAGACTACATGGATTACTTACAAGTATTGTTTCAGACAGAGACACCAGGTTTGTGGGCCATTATTGGAGAAATTTACAGGAAAAGTTAGGAACCAATCTCAACATTAGTTCATCATATCATCCCGAGGCGAAATGTGAGATAGAGGTTCTAAATAGAAGAATTGGAAATATCTTAAGAAGTTTGGTAAGTGAACATCCTAAAAAGTGGGATCAAGTACTTGCTCAAGAAGAAATTGCATATAACAACTAACGTAATAGAAGCCCATGATTAAGTCCATTCCAAAAATTTTATGCAATGCATCCAAGAGGAATTTATGAGGTAAGGAAATTTGGAAAACAATACTTTAGAAGTGCAGATGGTGAAGATTTTGCAGCCAGTATGTAGGAAATACAGGATCGAGTCAAGAAACAATTACAAGAAAGCAGCATGAAGTGTAAATGAACAGTAGATTCCAAAAGAATAAAATTGGATTTTGAAGTTAGGGTCATGGTTATGGCACATCTTCAGAAATAAATATTTCCTAAAGGGGAATATAATAAGTTAAAACTGAAAAATATTGAACCATGCAAAATTTTGAGAAAATTTTCCTCAAATTCTTATGAAACAGAATTACCCAAAGGTTTTTGCATCTCACCAATATTTAATGTTTCATATATATACCCCTTTAAGGAACCAATAAAATATTCTATAGGTTCACCTATTAGTGATAAATTTTAGTGGGAGAAGCAACTACATTCAGCACCAACAAAGCAAATTGAATCAATCATTGACAAAAGGGTGGCTAAAAGGACCAGGAATAAAGAATATTTTCAATACTTGGTTAAATGGGAGATTCAACCAGTTCAATATGCTACTTGGATGACACCAACATATATTTCAAAATACGATACCAGTATTGAAGAACTCCAGAAGCAAAGCACATGAATGTATTTTCCTCCCCGGTAGTATGATGCAGGAACATCTTCTATTTTGTATTTATTTATTTATTTATTTAATAAAATATTAGAAAACATATAGATTTTATGAAGACTTCTATAATTTTATGGATATTAAGTAGTTAGGGTAGATGTCTAGAATTAAGAGGATATCACTCAACTTCCACCAAACATCTAGAAAGGAGTTATCTCTTTGAGGAATTCGAGAGTTTTCCTCCTCCGAAATAAATAGCCATGTACTTCATTTGTAAAACCAAGTTTTGGAGAAAAAATAATTTAATAAAATATTATGTCTATTTTAATGAGAAATTTCATCATCTCGCCTCTACATAAATTTGTAAGGATAAAATTTGGTCATGGGTGTATTTTAAGTTCGTTTTCTATTGTCTTATTTATTTTTCTTTGTATGTTGATAATACATTGTTAACTGGAAGTGACAAACAAATCATCAAGGATATGAAAAATCAGTTCTCCTCCAAAATTGACATGAAGGATATTGGAGCTACAAATTTCATATTGGGTATGGAAATTAGAATATATACTGAAAATATGAATTCGTTGGTTAAATCAGAGGAAGTGTGTTGAGACAATATTGCAAAGCTTTAATATGCAAGAATGTAAACAAGTTTAACTCCCTATTCTTATAACTTTTGTTGAAGGCTCAAAACCTCAAACATGTAAAGTTTGCAATAAAGATGAATGCAATTTTTTGAATCCCATGTTGAAGTAATATGCTTGTAGACATGCAGCTTATGGCGGGCAAGAGAGTTGTGACAACTCTAGGGACGTGAACATTGCTGCTGGTCTTCAAAAGAGAGTTGTAACCTCTTCAAGTTCATCTTCTCAAGAAGGTGACAAAAGACAGACATTCAAAGCAACATACAAGGTATAATTCTTCCTATAATCATGTTATTTATGATTATGTTAAGCATGAAAAATATTCTTGCATGAATGGGAGAAAAAGTTGTTGTTCATATTCTAGTTTGTATAACCATCAAGTTTCAAGATGTTCGAAAAGAATGATAGCATACAGAAAACAGTCAAAGCAAAGGCGACTTGAATAGAGGATGAAAAATATTTTCACTTATTGTCCAATGTTGGACACTGCATCTAATCATTCATATCAAGCATCTGAAGCAAGTGGATAAAATACCAGCAAGAATGGAATAGGAGATTCCATCATCTATGTGAGTCAAGACGATTCACAAGAAGAGGATGTTCATCAGGAAAAATTTCCATTGAAATGGTTTGGCGAGAAATGGCTTGATTTCTTGACCAAGTAAGGCATGAATTTACCTTGTACATAAATGCAAATTTCAGCCTTATGTATGTATGAATTTCTATTGAAAGTATGACAAGTTGCAGTATATTATCACAACTTGTATGATGCAGGATTGTAGGTGAATGCTGTTCGGTTGAAGGCATTTTATTTGTTGCAAAATTTCGCCAAGATGGTGGAAAATATGGGTATGTCACTCATTTATCTTGCAGCAATTTATCATTCAGTTCAACTCTTATGGTCACTCATATGTTTTTAGTTTATGTACTTGTTTTCACTTCAAAGAGACAGTTGAAAAGTTTACATTTGCATGAGGATTTGTATGTGTAAATAGAGAACTTGTGATAAGCTCATTGTAAATAGATACATGCATGAGTGTCGTCAATTTGTATCTTGGAATGTCGATTTATGTCAATTGTGATGTACATATGTCTATTGATTGGTGTCGATTGTGTCACACACATTTCATATCAATTTATATCGATTGCATTGTACATATTTTTATCGACTGGTGTCAATTGTGTTGCACACATTTCATATTGATTTATGTCAATTTTGTTGCATATTTGATGTCAACTTGTGTTGTTGATGTCACATGCTTTTTGTTGACTATGTTTTTTTATTATGTTGATCGAGTTATGTTTTAGTCGATGGTGTTTGTCAATTGTGGGTGGATATTGGGTACACCAATGTGTAAGAAGATCGCCATGTACTAGATGTTACAGGAGGTGACAATCATTTCTTGGAAGGAGAAAAAAAAAAGAGGTGTTTATTATTTCAATTCTTGCATAATTGTTTCTTTTCAAGATTGATTATGTGTTCTTGTGACAAGATGTTGTAGGAAGTTTGATTTCCATTTAGTGAGAAGGGGACAATATGAAACATGTTTTGCAACCATTGTAGAACAAGTTGGTATTTTTTGTTAACACTAAGATTTTACTCATATTGCAAGTTTAATTTGGATAAGAGGATTTCCAAGAAGAAGCTTGTATTCCTTTGTTCCAAGACGGACTTCATTCTCAGTGGGAAGGCTAACAGTTTAACAAGCACATGGTCATCGATGTGGTATAGCTAGATATGTTTCAGTCAACAACAATCAAAAATGCTAAATTGGTTCAAAAACGGCCATAGAACAGTGGTTGAGATACATAGCTAATTGTGATGCAAGGCATGTCAAGATAATTGTCAAGTAAGAATTGTCAAGTAAAATCAGTTGATATAACTTGAGATCAAAAGAGCATTGAAGATCAAGAAGATAATTATCAGCTTTTGTGGGTCCAAAAGCTAGTTAGTGGGATGGTGTGATTAGAATTTGATCAGGGCATAAAATTAGCTAAAATTTCAAAGTGCTAAAAATTGTTTCATAACCGAATGATCAGATAGAGTTCATCGCCAGGATTCCGGTGCAACTCATTTCATCAAAATCTGAGTTCGTATGAATGAGTTATCGTCTGCTGTTTGTTTTCCAAAATAGGCAAAAAACGAGTAGAATGGGTACAATGCTGATGTGGCAGGTACAATCAACATTGTAGGAATATTCTCCAAATTGCAACCAGTGACACTGTGATAGGTGTTGTCTTCAGATTAGCCATATGGGTTAAGTGAATAAAAAATTCCCAATGACCTTCAATTCGTCCTAAGTTGGAATTTGAATTTTTTTAAGGGTTGGAGTGTAACCAAACCAAAAGGAGCCACGAGTCCTCTCTGGTGGGCCGTCTCCTCACCCTGTGGTCGAATGTCAAATTTCATTCATAAGGGACTAAGTATGGTGGATATGTAAAATTACATTGATATGGTGGTAATATATATATATATTTTTTATTTTATTTTTTCAAACCACCAAAATAGGTAACATCAACCAAATTTAGAGGAGCTACCATCTAATGTCTAATAGAGGTTAACCTGGCAGTGTCGACAAAGTTGACCGACAAAGGTTCTATTATGGCGGAGAAAAATTATTGTGGAGGAGTGGGGGTCGAACCCTTGACCTCTCGCCTGCGAACCACGCCCTATATCGTATCCTCCACCCATTTGTTTCATACCCATATAATCTTCCACGTAATTTGAATTCGTATGAACCAACTATTGCGAGTTGGAGGGGGCCAACCCTCTCCCCATGTGGCTGAGCCTGAAGGCTGAGAGCCAAAGCCAACGACTGGCATAATTTTTTAATATGTTTTAATTAAACTAAAATGTGGATTAACCCACGATAAACCTTGATTAGTGCTTAATACACGCTTAATATTAATCCATGATTATCCACCCATTAAATTTGCTTAACACTAATTAAGCTAAAAATTGAGTTGGAAGGTTCCTGGAGGCACGCCAAATTTGGTGGGATTTCTAATTTTAGATGAATTTATGTGAAGGTACATAATCAAATTATATGCAGGTAGAATGTAAAATACTACCATATTTTTATCGAGATAGTCCAATATTGAAAATTGGTCAGAAATGACTATGGGAGGAGAAATAACTATGCATGAAATTTGTGTGGAAGGAAACAATCTCAACATCGAATTTACACTTCACAAAATTTTTCCACTTTCTTCTAATAGAGTCTCCTAAGGTATAAAAATCCTCTTGCATTTATTTAGAGGCCCCTCCCTAGTCAAGTACATATCCAAGTCTCACAGAATTTTTGCTAAATAAAGGAAAGCTTGTGGATGATACAATAAGAGTTCACCATGGTATCATTGGATAGTGAATTAATTTTTTTTATTGATATATCTATTTCATAATTATGCTTTAAACTAGTTCAACCAATAGTAAGTTTTGATTTTTCATTTTCTAAAAAAATTATTCAAATATAAACCTCTTGTGAAGTTAAGGAGAGGAAAATTCAATAACCTTAAGAGAAAGTAGTAAAAACTATAAGATTTTGATCAAGTGAGATAGCAAAATATTGAAAAATAACACATTTTTTTTTAAAGATTTGTGATTAAATACTTGATATTGGAACTTGAAAGAGAATCTTTGAAGATTGAGAGGAAATCTATGTTGGAAAGGTTATAGAATCTACAAATTTGACATAGTGTAACTGATTTCTCTTTATATTTTAACTTTTAATGACATTTTTTTTACTAATTTTTATATTCAGTTACCTTAAAAAGCTTCGAATATAAACCTCCTATGACGTTAAGTAAAGGAAAATACAATCACCTTAAGAGCAAGTGGTAAGACTATAATATTTTGACAAGTTTGACAACTCAATATTGAAGAAAAGAACCTTTTTTATTAAATATTTTCTATTGGAACTTTAAAGAGAATATTTGAAGATTGAGAGGACATCTATGTTGGAAAGGTTATAGAATTTGTAGATTTTGAATCTGTAAATTTTTCACAATGTAAGTGATTTCTATTTATATTTTAACTTTTAATGAAATTTTGTTTAGTGATTTTTATATTCAGTGATATTCTATATCTGGCAATTGAATTAATATCTTACGATGTTTCATTTGCAACATCTGGTGAAATTTCTAGTTACATCGTAAGGTGTTCCTCTCTGAAAACAACTTGCCCAGCTACCACAATGTACCTCAGCAACATCAGATCAAATGTTAGGCCATTCAAATGTTTTATTCCATTCAACCACTGCGCCATTCATTTAAGCTAACTACCTAACTAACTCTCTAACCTCTATGAACCTCTCTTCCCCTATATATGATATACAACCTCTTATACCATAATAAAAATAGAAAGCCATGGATTTGTTCCTCCTTGCGTTCCTAGTCATTTTCACCAAAGATTCCTTGGGTTCCAACTCTACAACTAGCATGGAGCAGCCAGGTTTCAGGTGGTGTTGGCAGTATCACCGACCACTCAGGTGAGACTAATTTCAAGGCCACTTCTAATAAACAACAATGCATAAATTTATTTAAGGTGTTTATTTGTTTAGGGTGATATTATATGTTCTTCTCTCATAACATAATTCATAATGGTTACTGTAACTTACTCTGATTTTTCTCTTAGCATAATCTGGTGTAGCTTCTATGGTTTTGTTTGAATGATACACATTGAAATTGGGACGTATATGCCCTATTTCCACTGATACATTTCCTCTGATAATCGACCCGGTCATGTAGATGATTACTCTAGCACATTCCTTTTTGACACTACTATTGGTGTTAGATGATCCAAAATAAATTTTATCGTAGGTTATAATGTTTGAATAAAATAATTATTTATTTAAGATATTAAATTAATAATTATTATTCTAGAATATTTAATAAATCTTTGAGATGCTTAGAAATAGAAATTTGTTATTAAAAAATAGGACTCTAGAAAAGAGTCGTTTCCTAGGCTCTAAGTTAGGAGTAAAGTTAGTAGAATAGTTAGAAGCTCATTTAATGTAATTGGACACTTTTTATTTAATAAGTGATCCAAAATTAGTGGAAGTTAGGAAATTGAGCTTATAAATAGCTCATTGCTAGAGTGATTGTGTTGTTCGGGTGTAAATCTCTTTTCTCAACAGGGACTTACATGAAGAAGTCTATATGACACAACTGCCAGGGTTTGAAGTTGAAGGGCAAGAAAATAAAGTCTGCAAATTAATCAAGGCTTTATATGGATTAAAACAAGCTCCCCGAGCTTGGTATGCAAACATGGATGAATACCTTCAAAAATTTGGTTTTCAAAGAAGTGAATCTGATCATAGTTTTCATGTGTGCCAACAGGGAAAACATCTGGTCATTCTCATTATGTATGTCAATGATTTGATCCACACAGGAAACACTGATGATCACATTGAACAGGTGAAAAAGGAACTACATGTAGGTTTTAAGATGACAGATTTGGGACTACTTCACTACTATCTTGGAGTTGAAGTATTCCAATGTCCACATCAGATATTCATTTCCCAGAGTAAATATGCAGTAGAAATTCTTCAACTCTTTGGAATATAGGATTGTAAACCTCTTCTTACCCCTATGGAGAAAAACTTGAAACTTTCAAAATTTGAAAGGGGGGAAAAGGTCGATAGCACTAGTTACAGACAGTTGATTGGCAGCTTGATTTATTTGACAACCACTCATCCTGATCTATCTTATGCAGTTAATATTCTTTCATTTTTTATGCAGGAACCACTAGATAGCCACTGGAATGCAGCAAAAAGAGTTCTTCGATATATCCAAGGAACAAAAGGTTTTGGTCTTATTTACAAAAAGACTAAAAATTTTGTACTTGGTGGATTTTCAGATGCCGACTTTGCTGGCAATATTGATGACAAGGCATCAACGTCAGGTTACTTAATGAACATGGGGTCAACTGCAATTTCCTAGAGTTGCAAGAAGCAAACTACAATGGCCACTTCTTCAACAGAACTAGAGTACATTTCAACATGCGAAGCAACATGTGAGATTGTTTGGTTATGTCAAGTTTTACAGGACTTGGTAATTCCTCCAGCAGAAGCTACTTCGTTATTCATCGACAATCAGTTAGCAATAAAGATTGCCAAGAATCCAGTTTTTCATTTAAAGACAAAGCATGTGGACACCAAGTATCATCATATCAGATCTCTCATTGCAAAGGACGTCATCAAGCTAGTCTATTGCCCTTCAGAAGATCAGACCTCTAACATTTTCATGAAACCTCTTGGCAGAATAAAATTTACTAAGTTTAGGGATGAACTTGATATTTCTTGTAATGTATGTTTGGATCATAGGGGGGAATGTTAGATGATCCAAAATAAAATTTATCATAGGTTATAATGTTTGAATAAAATAATTATTAATTTAAGATATTAAATTAATAACTATTATTCTAGAATATTTAATAAATCTTTGAGATACTTAGAAATAGAAATTTGTTATTAAAAAATAGGACTCTAGAAAAGAGTCGTTTCCAAGGCTCTAAGTTAGGAGTAAAGTTAGTAGAATAGTTAGAAGCTCATTTAATGTAATTGGACACTTTTTATTTAATAAGTGATCCAAAATTAGTGGAAGTTAGGACATTGAGCTTATAAATAGCTCATTGCAAGAGTGATTGTGTTGTTCAGGTGTAAACTCTTGCAGCATTCCAATGTAATTGTTTTTTTAATTAATAAAATTACGTGTCTGAGGACACTTCGGCCATTAGTTGGTTCTCATGTAATTTTCAGATTTTAATTCATGACTTTAGACCAGTGACCCTAATTTCTATTTGCCTCACTATAATTTAACTTAGATAATTTGATCAACATGATGCAGTCAATGTTCAGTCTTAACTATTGATGAAAATTCATAAAATATTTTGTGCAACAAAACAGTGGTGGCCTTGGAGTTCGTGCAAAATCGTATCTCAGACCTGTGCTTGTTGTTAAGGCACTTGAATACTCGAATAGTTACTCAAACCAATATCATTCTACTGGGCTTTGTTTTCATTGGGAGCCAGCTTGAAACCACCCATGAGGGTAGTTGAGAAGTTGGGGTCAGGCAGTTACCTAACTAATTGTTCTTGGAGACAAGGAATAAAAGGAAAGGGATGGAGACCAAGAGGGTTGATGTAACTGAGGTGGCACATAGAAGACGAAAGGATCACAAGTTCTGATGACAGGAGGTTGTAGAAGTTGAATATCTATCTCTCCTTTAGACATGTACGAATTCTTGTTGGTTAGTCAAAGGAATACGAGAGTCTCTTGGGGTTTGGAATATCTGAACTACGTCCGGTAGAGATGAGATAATGTCCTGGAGAACACCCATAAACTAGGCTAGCATAGGGGGAGGTTTAGTAGAGGGTTAAACTCATTTTATTTAGAGTAATTTTTATTATACTTAGTGGATTGTGACCACTGGAAAGATTAGACAGTGTTTATGGTATGGTTTACTATTGATTTCATTTTTTTTTTGGTTACGGAATTTTTTGTGAGTGGTGCAATGAGTGTGTAGCAAAATATGGCTCAATGGAAATACATGAAGTATTTAGTACCATAAATAATTAAAATTATATGCAAAAATTCATTCTTAATGTAATGAATAATACGTCCATAGGAAGATAGACTAAGATTGTCTAGCTTTGGAAAATATATTAACCATTAGTAATTAAAATTGTCTTAGGGACGAAACTTTAGGAAATATGGTTAAGTATGAAGTGCAGGTTGTAGGAATAGATGTTGTAAGATACCAGTAAAACTGAGAAAAATAGCATGGTAGTGTATGCTATTGCTACGTAATTGTAACAGTATTTTTTTTTTATTATAGGGTTAAGACTTTCCTGGAAGAGGAAATGACTGTGGAAATCTGGCATGTAATTTGGGGGAGATCTATAATATTGTTAGAACTGCATTTAATAACCAAAAGCTAAGGGCAAAGTTAAGAATTTATATCTCTAGCCTCGGTCTCATAGAAAATACTAGGATTAAGAAGTCTCACTAATCTCCCTCGGATTGATCTCTAACCGATAAATATGTTTGAAAAAATTCTATCATATAGAAAACTATAATCTTCTATTCAGTTGCAACGACTGTTAAAAAAGAAAACAATTCATGTAAATGATTTGGAAGTAGTGAGAGCCAAATTACAGTTGAAAAAGAACTAACGAAAACATAGCAGGTTGAAATTCCTAATTATAAATAGACAATGACATTCGTACAATATAAAGCCAAACAAAAAACTGAAGTAAAAATTGGGGATAATTTCAAGGATGTCGAGGCACGACCCTTTCATCAAATAGAAAACAAGTAATTACTAATTACCATGATAGAAAATGGCTATGCAAATTAACAGGGGAATGATCCTGAAACCCTTTATAAAATTGAACCATATTTGAAATTTACACAATAAAAAGATACCAGTTGATTTGTGTCGTGTTTAGTTGAAAACAAATTTTTCTCTATTCATATTTTTGCATTAAACATAATTAATAATGCTAGGTTCGTTGACCAAAAAAGGTGAAGAATAAATAACAAAGAAGACATAATGAAATCGATCCAAGGTAACTACATATCATCACCCACTAAGCCAAAATGCTAACCTGGGCATACTTGTGTACTGACCTAAGGGCTGTGAATTGGACAGTCGACTAGCTTGATAATGTTCGTGTACAAATCAACACGACAACAAGAAAATAAGGTTAATATTTTAATTAAAAATGGATAGGTAATTTTTTTAGAGTGAGACAAGTAGAAGGGTTAACAAGGAAATTTAAATTGCATGGTAAGGGGTCAAACATTTAATGCCAATGTGGAACACATGCCTTTAAGGATGAACTAGAGGAGACCCTAGTGGCCCAACCCATCAGAAAGTATCCTTCTGCAGTTTCCTTAATGAAATAAAAACCGAGAGAAATTTATAAACCCTAAATATGAGACCGGTCCTATAGTTTGGAAACTGAGTATGAGAATTGGGACGCTGAAAGAGAACTAGTTGTATACAAAAAAAAAGGAATTATTCTAAGACAGTAAACTGACACCTGAAAGTAAGTTGCAAAACAACACAACATGTAGCTATAATTTCACAATGCCTTCTCTCCTCATTGTCATGGTCGGAGTCGGTTACCTCAACGAATCAAAGAGAACTCTCACGTTAGATTTGGATCAACCGATAGAAATCATGGATGCTCTCACAGGTTGATATTCCGAGGAGCCAACTAGAAGCCAGATGAAGTTTCCAGAAAATCATAAAACCTAACACCACTGTGAAGGTAGGGGTAATAAATTTCACCTGGGCTTAGGCAGGCGATTACCCCACTATATAAATTATAGGCATGGAAAATGTATGTTTTGCTTACAAATGATGACATATGCATCCTATAGAACGTAACTACAAATCTTATATGATGAATAATGTAGATGTTAGATGATTTTCTGTTGTGTAACCAGCTCCAAAAAAAATAAGAAAATATATATAAATGCCTTAAAAATGAGCCAGTTCGAGGGGGAAACCTCCAATACATTACATAAATGAACAATTCTTGGATGATACAAATGACAAAACCTCCTTTCTATATATAGGAGTCCATGGGGCCACAATGTAATCCTCGTGGGCCACAATGTAATCCTAGCCGACCTAACAATAATAATGTAAGGGCACAATAATAACAATATGGGGGTTACAGGGGTACAAAAATAACAATAAATGGGGTTAGACTAACGTAATAATGGAATGCACTATTAATATAGGGGCTTAACATGCCCCTCTCTTTCAAACAAGTGTTGTCCTCAACGCTTGGTTATTTCTTGATGCTTTTGTATAAAATTCTCATCCTCCCATGTAGAATCTTCTACAGGAAAGTTCTTCCACTTGCTGAGATAATCTAAAATTTATTGTAGTTGTCACATTCTTGTTTCTATGACTCCTTCAAAACTTCTTTCAATGTGATGTTGATCTTCCGGTTGTTTCATTTGTTTTTTCACCAAAGTTAGGTTATCCTTTGAGAGTTGGAGAACTTGTTGTTGATGCTTGATGTGATATTCCACTACCTTATCATCCATAGTAGATTTTATTTGATCCTTCAAACCGTCCAAATTAGCTTTCATTTTTTCTTTTAAACCATCTATGTCATCTTCAGTTGCTCTTCGTAAGATCGAAATTTGTTGCACTTGGTACTGTAATTTTGATATCTCATACTGCAATTATTCCTCTTCATGCATCATAGTATAGCTTTCTGAGGGCTTAATGGGTATGGAATTATTTTTTGGATGCATAATAGAACCCATTACTGATAAAAATTCTTCAATATTCCCTTGGAATCCATTCCACTTGATTCTTCAAACAAGACTTATGCAATTCGAAAAAAAAAATACACACCTTTTTCTTGCTTTTGAGGAGCTCGATATTGAAATTGGATTATCTCGGTAATTGTAGTAGCCCTCTGAAGATTCTTTCAAATGCCATAGGTCTAACCTGATTTGGATTCTCCAAGACAAAGTTGTGTCCAATCTCCCACAATGACCTAATTATGGACTAGTTCAGTAGAGCGAACTTGTACGAATTGCCACGTGTTACTGTTTTGTCCTTTGTCTCTGAAATTGATAGCCAAGAAACTACAGTCTGTTTACTTGTGACCACTTTTTACGACACTCCTATCCGATGCCCAGAGAGAGAGTTATTGAACTTTTTCCACGATCACCTCTTTGAGATGAAATTCAGGAGCCTGAAAAAGCACTACCTTCCACAGATCATATCTCCCAAAATATTCCAAACCAAGATCTGAAATTTTTTGACAACTTTCCTCAATATTTCAGCTTTGCACCATATGAATTTAAAATTCTAAAACTTCGTAGAAAAAACGTTATAGCACAAATTCCACGATGACCTATTTAGGAGCCTGAAACAAGACCTAGCTTCCACAGATCATATCTCCGAAAATATTGCGAACCAAGTCCTGAACTTTTTAGACAATATTCCTCAATATGTTGGCTTAGCACCATAGAAATTTCAGCTTCTGAAACTTCGTATAAAAAACGTTATAGCCAAAATTCCACAATGACCTGTTTGGAGCAGCGAAACCCTAGAATCCAATGCTTTGATACCAAATGTTGTGTAACCAGCTCCAAAAAAAGAAGAAAAGAGATATAAATGCCTTAGAAATGAGCCACTTCGAGGGGGAAACCTCCAATACATTACATAAATGAACAATTATTGGATGATACAAATGACAAAACCTCCTTTCTATATATAGGATTCCATGGGGCCACAATGTAATCCTAGTGGGCCACAATGTAATCCTAGCCGACCTAACAATAATAATGTAAGGGCACAATAATAACAATATGGGGGTTACAAGGGTACAACAATAACAATAAATGGGGTTAGACTAACATAATAAGGGACTGCACTATTAATATAGGGGCTTAACATTTTCTATCGTTCTAATAGGTTAAATTTGG
Source organism: Pinus albicaulis (assembly GCA_034641835.2). Taxonomy (NCBI): domain Eukaryota; kingdom Viridiplantae; phylum Streptophyta; class Pinopsida; order Pinales; family Pinaceae; genus Pinus; species Pinus albicaulis. Next base: position 683,954,655 of record CM076579.1, read on the forward strand.
GTTCTACGAAGTGACCTAACATAAACATATTTTTGTATGGATTTAAGTGACACTCCATTGATATAACAAATGATTTTCTTGTGTCATACCTTTCAACCTTAGACAAAGGGTTATATTTTAAATGGTTGTACTAATTTTTTGGTATTATGTAAAATACTTTTTTATGGTTAAATTTATTTGATGGAGATGTGAAAAATTTGTATAGATGGAAATAAATCTCTCCATTGGGCTTTGAAACAAGAGACTCCTCTCAATGGATGGTGTAAATTTTTCAGTTATGGAAAAAATTTGTAATATCTGGAAATAATACAAGAACAACTTGTGTTCATTGTAATATCCCTAATTTCGACCTTCTATAATTAGATAATACATATAAAGGTCAAGGGAACCTCAAAAATAAATTAGATAAATATATTAAATCTAGAAATTAATATATAAATGTGGAAATAGTACCATAATGTAAAGGCAGAGTAAAATGAGACCAAGAAGTCTAAATCCATGAGGTTGGACTAGATTCCTAAGACTTTCCCAAAATTCTCCAAAAAATCCTTTGAGAAAAATAAAAAAAATAAATTTTATTATATGGGAGAAAAGGATCTAATAAAAGCCTTAGTAAAGTGGAAAGTTACTCAGAAGAGGTAAAAACAAAACTAGAAAGCAAAAAAGCTAATTTTAAAGAAGCTTTTCTAGAAAAAAAAAATGTAAAGTGTAGGCTAAGGGAAAAAACATAGTAAATTAACTAGACATAGCGATGGAAACATATTGACGGAAACCAAGCTTAAATAGGTTATTCCTAGTTATAAAATAGGTTGTCTACACTATGGAAGAATTTCTCTCTGCTCGGCGGGAGCTGTCGATTAAGCTAAAGTTTGGGTGGAAAATAGTCTTTACGATATTTGGTATGCACATTATGTTAAGTTCTATCTTTTGATTTCTGTTATCTTTATGATATTGTGATGTAGTGAGATTATTGTTAAGTCATGAGTTATAGTTGAAAGATTTATCTCTGTAACTATAAATAAATTTTAATAGTCTGTTGTGTTCATAGAAAAATATTTGTCATTTGTATTTAACAGAAGTTTAACTATAACATGTATATTTAATTATTCTCTATGGTTACATAGACTGGAATAAATATTTTGACCAAACGTAAACTCTCTAAACCCTGAGGGAAGGGTCTAAATCTGTTGTTAGGTCTCTGTTATATCTTTTATTACAAATATAGAGAACACAATTTAGATCAACTATAATTATAACTATAATTAAGGGAAAATACAAAGAGATATGAATCACACATGGTTTAGTTATGTAACCATATATTGGAATTATATATATACAATAGAGAGGTTAACTGCAAGTAAATAATGAAAGTATAAATTTGTAAAATAAACATACTTCATATTAAAACTACATAATTCCTATTTTAGGAAAAATCATACATATAGAGGCAAATATGTATTGAAAAGAATATGTATAACATTTATATAACTATTCTAAAAATATGAACTCCCTATTATAGAGGTGAATAGAAAAACATATTACACTTCAGTGAAAAATATCAGTTACAATAGTTATTTAGAGCTTGACTAAAATTCATGAAATCAATAAATTCAACTACACCATGTAGAGTTGATATTGGTAAATATCATTAGATATATATGGTTGGAATCTATATACTTGTATAACCGACCTGGAAAAAGATGCAACATGTCGTCAGATATTCTGATTGAAAATGGAGGTAACTATAGTGGAATTGCGGGAAATAATAATTACTTTTGCAAAAACACATTTATATGAGTTATAATAATATCAAGAAGAATAAAAGAAATAGCAAAAAGATATACAATTACTAGAAGAATTAATATTTCAAATTATACATGTCTAAGGAACAAGAATGTGGTACATTCCTCCTGTACATGACAGTAGAAAATATTAAGTTCAGAGAATTAAAAGAAATGAATAAATGTGAACATTGAAATTAATAAAATAATAGAGTTGGTTTATTAATTAAATTTAGAGCTGAATAGTAGTTACTGATGATGAGGAATGTAACCCGATACAAAATATTGGGACAAAATTGTGGAAATTATGTGAATATGGAAAAAGAGGTTTTTCGAGGATCGGAGTATAAAAAGAAAAATTATTTTGAGAATTAATAAGAATTAAATTCAAAGCAGAAAAATATATTTTTATACGAAATTAGGATATGCATAAATCAAATTTAATGGACTTCGTAAATTTAATAAGAATCGAAAATATAATTTTGATAACAATAGTGAAATTGAGAAATTTCATAAATTTAAGTTCCAAGAAAAATGAAATGACATACCTGTGATGAAGCCATGAAAAACCAATAAATTAAATTAAAGGTATGGCATGTTGAGAATGTAATTATTGTTCTACAGACAACTAATAGATAGAATTTCATGAAACTGGAATTCTTAAATAGTTTTGTAAAATAATTAAAAGAAACCTTTGTTAAACTGATTTGGCATTAAACAAAGTTCAACTTTGGAAACCCTCGATGGAAAACAAAATATAAAGAATTGAAATCAATTAATACCTTTACAATAGAAGGAGAATATTTCGATGTGAGATCAAAATAAATTAAGAACCCTCTCTTTTTGTGGGTCCCACTTCACAATCTATGTCTCTCGTTTGCATAGGAACGAAGAAATGCAGTTTCCGTCATTTTTGGCCTATGCTTATTTTATTTCACATCTCCAGCTTCAACCATCTATCACTAGTTAAACATAAACTTACTATCAAAGTCCTTTTCTTAAGCATATTGCAAAATTTTGGAATTTTTTAATGTTTAATTTAGTTTAAAGTTGGTGTACACAATTTATATAATATGTGTATAACATACATATAAATTTTCTTTTCTTTTAAATTTAGCATGGAATTTGTTTAATTTTTTTTTAAATAAATTTAATTCTACATTGAAGTATAATTATTTATTTTTATTTTTCAAAAATATAGATATATTATCATATAAATTTTAAATAGCTAAACTATTTATAATGATTATAGATTTTAAATAATTAAATTATTTATAATAATTATAAATTACAATAAATTTGTAAAATTCATAAATTTAATAAATTTTTAATATTTAAATTCATAAATTATGATTAGAACGTGACATCTATTTCCATGTAACAGTTAAGATGTGTTTTATAAATATATGACTTAATTATTAGGCACAATTTAGAGTCATTAGGAAGGAGTTTAGGAAGGAGATGAATGTGCATTTTTTTTTCTTTTAAACAAAAATAAAATATAATTTGAATAAATATTATATATATAATTTATGTTAGGAGGTATATTTTACGACATAGAATGAGGAAAATGTGTAATTTCTCTATTCAATCTGGAGTTATGTTCATTTTAAAATAGAATGTCCACTAAATAAAAAAATTTAGGTGGACCATAATTTATATGTGTGTGTGTGATTACTTTTAATTATGTCGTAAGTCGTTCCACTTTGAAAACAATTTCGTGAGCTATCATTGTGTACAGTTCTGCAACGTCGTATTGAATGTTAGATGATTGAAGATTTGTGTTCCATGAGATTAGTACTTAGAAGAGAAATTAGCCTCCATTAACAAATAGGGAGAACTACATACAAACCTTCTCGTCAGATCTGCAAACAGTGCAAACTAAATTTCCTCCATGGGCAGCTAAAACTGGACCGTAAATTTCTGTAAATTTGGTCCTTGGGATTCAACCCCTTCACTCACTGAAGTATTCGATGCTTAATGCACTTACAAATGCCTTTCTGGGCCAAATATATACCATTAGTGTTGGCATCTCCGGAAGCTCATCGATGAACATCACAAGAGATGAACATATCTCCTATAATTAATGCTAAGTCATATTGTTATCTCCTCCAAATAATGCTCAGTCATAGTAGTGACCTTTGCTAGAGAGGTGTGGACCACCTCTGGGAAATTTTTAGGCAGAAAACCATCCACGAGAGTTAGAAATTATGCTCTGAGAGAGATTTCATGTAGGATGGTTGTGACCAAATTAACTTATAATCATTTCATGGGTCAACAATAATTTGGGAGAGGAAATGCGCTTGAGCTCTAAACGATAGAAATTTGGTAGTTTTAGGAAAAATGGATATTAGAGGAAGACGGGAAATAATTACTTCCTCAGTAAAATTGCATATAATATGGTTGTATATAAATTAACATAAAATAATTTATTAGGTACGCAAGCTTCAGTTGTAACTTGTAGGAATTTTTCACAATTAGGGGAAATAGATATCCTAAAATACTTGAAATATGAAATGGGTACATGATGAATTTATGTGAAGGTGCATAATCAAATTATATGCAGGTAGAATGTAAAATACTACAATATTTTTATCGAGACAATCCAATATTGAAAATTGGTTAGAAATGACTATGGGAAGAGAAATAAATATGCATGAAACTTGTGTGGAAGGAAACAATCTCAACATCAAATTTACACTTCACAACATTTTTCCACTTTCTTCTAATAGAGTCTGCTAAGGCGTAAAAATCCTCTTGCATTTATTTAGAGGCCCCTTCCTAGTCAAGTACATATCCAAGTCTCACATAATTCATGCTAAATAAAGGAAATATTGTGGATGATAAAATAAGAGTTCACCATGGTATCATTGGATAGTGAATTAATTTTGTTTATTGATATATCTATTTCATAATTATGGTTGAAACTAGTTCAACCAATGGTAAGTTTTGATTTTCCATTTTTTTTAAAAATTATTCAAATATAAAACTCCTGTGAAGTTAAGAAGAGGAAAATTCAATAACCTTAAAAGAAAGTAGTAAAAACTATAAGATTTTGATCAAGTGAGATTGTAAAATATTAAAAAATAATGCCTTTTTTTTAAACATTTGTGATTAAATACTTGATATTGGAACTTGAAAGAGAATATTTGAAGATTGAGAGGAAATCTATGTTTGAAAGGTTATAGAATCTACAAATTTGACATAATGTAACTGATTTCTCTTTATATTTTAACTTTTATTGACATTTTTTTTACTAATTTTTATATTGAGTTATCTTAAAAAGCTTCGAATATAAACCTCCTATGACGTTAAGTAAAGGAAAATACAATCACCTTAAGAGCAAGTGGTAAGACTATAATATTTTAATCAAGTGAGACAACTCAATATTGAAAAACGGAACCTTTTTTATTAAATATTTTCTATTGGAAATTTAAAGAGAATATTTGAAGATTGAGAGGACATGTATGTTGGAAAGGTTATAGTGTCTGTAAATTTTGCACAATGTAAGTGATTTCTCCTTATATTTTAACTTTTAATGAAATTCGTTTACTAATTTTTATATTCAGTGATATTCTATATCTGGCAATTGAATTAATATCTTACGATGTTTCATTTGCAACATCTGGTAAAATTTATAGTTACGTCGTAAGGTGTTCCTCCCTGAAAACAATTTTCCCAGCCACCACGGCGTACCTCATCACCATACGATCAAATGTTAGGCCATTTAAATGTTTTATTCCATTCATCCACTGCGCCATTCATTTAAGCTAACTACCTAACTAACTCTCTAACCTCTATGAACCTCTCTTCCCCTAGATATGATATACAACCTCTTATACCATAATAAAAATAGAAAGCCATGGACTCGTTCCTCCTTGCGTTCCTAGTCATTTTCACCAAAGATTCCTTGGGTTCAATCTCTACAACTAGCATGGAGCAGCCAGGTTTCAGGTGGTGCTGGCAGTAGCACCAACCACTCAGGTGAGACTAATTCTGAGGCCACTTCTAATCAACAACAATGCATAAATTTATTTAAAGTGTTTATTTGTTTAGGGTGATATTATATGCTCTTCTCTCAGAACATAATTTGTAATGGTTACTGTAAATCACTCTCATTTTCCTCTTAGCATAATCTGGTGTAGCTTCTATGGTTTTGTTTGAACACTACACAATTAAATTGGGACGTATATGCCCTATTTCCACTGATAAATTTCCTTTGATAATCGACCCGGTTATGTAGATTATTACTATAGCACATTCCTTTTTGACACTATTGTTGGTGTTAGGTGATCCAAAATAAATTTTTATCGTAGGTTATAATGTTTGAATAAAACAATTATTAATTTAAGATATTAAATTAATAATTATTATTCTAGAATATTTAATAAATCTTTGAGATACTTAGAAATAGAGATTTGTTATTTAAAATTAGGACTCTAGAAAAGAGTCGTTTCCTAGGCTCTAAGTTAGGAGTAAAGTTAGTAGAATAGTTAGAAGCTCATTTAACGTAATTGGACACTTGTTATTTAATAAGTGATCCAAAATTAGTGGAAGTTAGGACATTGAGCTTATAAATCGCTCATTGCAAGAGTGATTGTGTTGTTCGGGTGTAAAGTGCTTTTCTCAACGAGGACTTACAGGAAGATGTCTATATGACACAACCACCAGGGTTTGAAGCTGAAGGGAAAGAACATAAAGTCTGCAAATTAATCAAGGCTTTATATGGATTAAAACAAGCTCCTCGAGCTTGGTATGCAAATATGGATGAATACCTTCAAAAAGTTGGTTTTCAAAGAAGTGAATCTAATGAAACTTTGTATGTGCGCCAACAGGGCAAAAAATAGTCATTCTCATTATGTATGTCGATGATTTGATCATCACAGGAAACAATGATGATCACATTGAACAGGTGAAAAAGGAATTACATGTAGGTTTTAAGATGACAAATTTGGGACTACTTCACTACTATCTTGGAGTTGAAGTTTTCTAACGTCCACATCAGATCTTCATTTCCCAGAGTAAATATGTAGCAGAAATCCTTCAAATCTTTGGAATGCATGATTTTAAGCCTCTTCTCACCCATATGGAGAAAAACTTGAAACTTTCAAAATTTGAAGGGGGGGAAAAGGTGGACAGCACTAGTTACAGACAGTTGATTGGCAGCTTTATTTATTTGACAACCACTCGTCCTAATCTATCTTATGCAGATAGTATTCTTTCAAGTTTTATGTAGGAACCACTAGATAGCCACTAGAATGCAGCCAAAAGAGTTCTTTGATACATCCAAGGAACAAAAGGTTTTGGTCTTCTTTACAAAAATACTAAAAAAATTGTACTTGGTGGATTTTCAGATGCCGACTTTGCTGGCAGTATTGATGATAGGGCATCAACCTCAGGTTACTTAATGAACATGGGGTCAACGACAATTTCCTGGATTTGCAACAAGAAAACTACAGTGGCCACTTCTTCAGCAGAAGCAGAGTACATTTCAGCATGGGAAGCAGCATGTGATATTGTTTGGTTACGTCGAGTTTTACATGACTCAGGAATTCCTCCAGTAGAAGCTACTTCGTTATTCATCGACAATCAGTCAGCAATAAAGCTTGCCAAGAATCCAATTTTTCATTCAAAGGAAAAGCATGTGGACACCAAGTATCATCATATCAGATCTCTCATTGCAAAGGACGTCATCAAGCTAGTGTATTTCACTTCATAAGATCAGACCTCCGAAATTTTCACGAAACCTCTTGGCAGAATAAAATTTACTAAGTTCAGGGATGAACTTGGTATTTGTTGTAATGTATCTTTGGATCATGGGGGGAATGTTAGATGATCCAAAATAAATTTTATCATAGGTTATAATGTTTGAATAAAATTATTATTAATTTAAGATATTAAATTAATAATTATTATTCTAGAATATTTAATAAATCTTTGAGATACTTGGAAATAGAAATTTGTTATTAAAAAATAGGACTCTAGAAAAGAGTCGTTTCCTAGGCTCTAAGTTACAAGTAAAGTTAGTAGAATAGTTAGAAGCTCATTTAATGTAATTGGACACTTGTTATTTAATAAGTGATGCAAAATTAGTGGAAGTTAGGACATTGAGCTTATAAATAGCTCATTGCAAGAGTGATTGTGTTGTTCAGGTGTAAACTCTTGAAGAATTCCAATGTAATTGTTTTTTTATTAATAAAATTACGTGTCTGAGGACACTTCGGCTATTAGTTGGTTCTCATGTAATTTTCAGATTTTCATTCATGACTTTAGACCAGTGACCCTAATCTCTATTTGCCTCACTATAATTTAACCCAGATAATTTGATCAACATGTTGCAGTCAATGTTCAGTCTTAATTATTGATGAAAATTCATAAAATATTTTGTGCAACAAAACAATGGTGGCCTTGGAGTTTGTGCAAAACCATATCTCATACCTGTGCTTGTTGTTCAGGCACTTGAATACACGAATATTTACTCAAACCAATATCATTCTATTGGGCTTTCTTGTCATTGGGAGCCAACTTGAAACCACCCATGAGGGTAGTTGAGAAGTTGGGGTCACGCAGTTACCTACCTAATTGTTCTTGGAGACGAGGAATAAAAGGAAAGGGATGGAGACCAAGAGGGTTGATGTACCTGAGGTGACCCATAGAAGACCAAAGGATCACAAGTTCTAATGACAAGAGGTTGTAGAAGTTGAATATCTATCTTTCCTTTAGACCTGTACGAATTCTTGTTGGTTAGTCAAAGGAATACCTGAGTCTCTTGGGGTTTGGAATATTTGAGCTACGTTCGGTAGATACGAGATAATGTCCTAGAGAACACCCCACAAACAAGGTTAGCACAGGGGGACGTTTAGTAGAAGGTTAAACTCATTTTTTTTAGAGGAATTTTTATTTTTCTTAGTGGATTGTGACCACTTGGAAAATTAGACAGTGTTTATGGTATGGTTTACTATTGATTTCATTTTATTTTTTTGTTAAGGAATTTTTTGTGAGTATTGCAATGAGTGTATAGTAAAATATGGCTCAATGGAAATACATGAAGTATTTAGTACCATAAATAATTAAAATTATATGCAACAATTCGTTCTTAAAGTAATGAATAATATGTCCATAGAAAGATAGACTAAGATTGTCTAGCTTTGGAAAATATATTAACCATTAGTAATAAAAATTGTCTTAGGGATGAAACTTTAGGAAATATTATTAAGTATGAAGTGCAGGTTGTAGGAATAGATGTTGTAAGATACCAGTAAAACTGAGAAAAATAGCATGGTAGTGTACGCTATTGCTACATAATTGTAACAGTATTTTTTTTATTTATTAGAGGGTTAAAATTTTCTTGGAAGAGGAAATGACTGTGGAAATATGGCATGTAATTTGGGGAAGATCAATAATATTGTTAGAACTGCGGTTAATAACCAAAAGCTAAGGGGGAAGTTGAGAATTTACCTCTCTAGCCTTGGTCTCATAGCCAATACTAGGATTAAGAAGTCTCACTAATCTCCCCCGTACTGATCTTTAACCGATAAATATGTTTGAAAAAATTATATCATACAGAAAACTACAATCTTGTATTCAGTTTCAACGACTGTTCAAAAAAATAAAATTCATGTAAATTATTCGGAAGTAATGAGAGCCAAATTACAGTTGAAAAAGAACTAACCAAAACATAGCAGGTTAAAATTCCTAATTATAAATAGTCAGTGACATCCGCACAATATAAACCCAAACAAAAAATTGAAGTAAAAATTGGGGATAATTTCAAAGATGTCGAGGCACGACCCTTTCATCAAATAGAAAACAAGTAATTACTAATTACCATGATATAAAATGGCGATGAAAATTAATAGGGGAACGATCCTGAAACCCTTTATAAAATTGAACCATATTTCAAATTTACACAATAAAAAGATGCCAGTCGATTTGTGTCTTGTTCAATTGAAAACAAATTTTTCCCTATTGTTATTATTGCATTAAACATAATTAAGAATGCTAGGTTCATCGACCGAAAAAGGCGAAGAAAAAATAAAAAAGAAGAAATAAAGAAATTGATCCAAGGTAACTACGTATCATCACCCACTAAGCCAAAATGCTAACCTAGGCATACTTGTGTACTAACCTAAGGGCTGTAAACTGGACGGTCGACTAGCTCGAGAATGTTCGTGTACAAATCAACACAACAACAAGAAAATAAGGTTAATATTTTAATTAGAAATGGATAGGTAAATTTTTTATACTGAAACAAGTAGAAGGGTTAACAAGGAAATTTAAATTACATGGTAATGGGTCAAACCTTTAATGCCAATGTGGAACACATGCCTTTAAGGATGAGCTAGAGGAGACCCTAGTGGCCCAACCCATCAGAAAGTATCCTTCTGTAGTTTCCTTAATGAAATAAAAACTGAGAGAAATTTATAAATCCTAAATTTGAGACCGATTACGCTGAGAGAGAACTAGTTGTATACAAAAAAAGGTAATTATTCTAAGATAGTAAAATGACACCTGAAAGTAGGTTGTAGAACAACACAACATGTAGGTAGCATTGCAGAATGGCTTCTCTCCTCATTGTCATGGTCGGAGTCAGTTACTACAAAAAATAAAAGAGAACTCTCACGTTAGATTTGGATCAAGTGAGAGAAAGCATGGATGCTCTCATAGGTTGATATTCCGAGGAGCCAACTAGAAGCTAGATGAAGTTTCTTTAAAATCATAAAACCTAACTCCACTGTGAAGGTAGGGGTAATAAATTTCCCCTAGGCTTGGGCAGGCGATTACCCCACTGTATAAATTATAGGCATGGAAAGTTTATGTTTTTCTTACAACTGATGACATATGCATCCTATAGAATGTAATTACAAATCTTATATGATGAATAATATAGATGTTGTATGATTTTCTATCATTATAATAGGTTAAATTTTGGTTCTACCAAGTGACCTAACATAAACATATTTTTGTATGGATTTAAGTGACACTCCATTGATATAACGAATGATTTGATTGTGTCATACCTTTCAACCTTAGACAAAGGGTTATATTTTAAATGGTTGTACCAATTTTTTTGTATTATGTAAAATACTTTTTTTATGGTTAAATTTATTTGTTAGAGATGTGAAAAATTGGTATAGATGGAAATAAAGCTCTCCATTGGGCTTTGAAACAAGAGACTCCTCTCAATGGATGGTGTAAATTTTTCAGTTATGGAAAAAAATTGCAATATCTGGAAATAATACAGGAACAACTCGTGTTCATTGTAATATCCCTTATTTCGGCCTTCTATAATTAGAGAATACATATAAAGGTCAAGGGAACCTCAGAAATAAATTAGGTAAATATATTAAATCTGGAAATTAATATATAAATGTGGAAATAGTACCATAATGTAAAGGCAGAGTAAAATGAGACCAAGAAGTCAAAATCCATGAGGTTGGACTAGATTCGTAAGACTTTCCCAAAATTCTCCAAAAAATACTTGGAGAAAAATAAAAAAAATAAATTTTATTATATGGGAGAAAAAGATCTAATAAAAGCCTTAGTAAAGTGGAAAGTTACTCAGAAGAGGTAAAAACAAAACTAGAAAGTGGAAAAACTAATTTTAAAGAAGCTTTTGTAGAAAAAAAAGTAAAGCGTAGGCTAAGGGAAAAGACATCCCCAATTAACTAGACGCAGTTATGGAAACATATTGAGGGAAACCAAGCTTAAATAGGATATTCCTAGTTATAAAAGAGGTTGTATACACTATGGAAGAATTGGTCTTTGCTCGGGGGGAGTTGTCGATTAAGCTAAAGGTTGGGTGGAAAATAGTCTTTACGAGATTTGGTATGCACATTATGTTAAATTATATCTTGTGATTTCTGTTATCTTTATGATATTGTGATGTAGTCAGATTATTGTTAAGTTATGAGTTATAGTTGAAAGATTTATATCTGTAACTATAAATAAATTTTAATAGTCTGTTGTGGTCATAGAAAAATATTTGTTATTTTTATTTAACAGAAGTTTAATTATAACAGGTATATTTAATTATTCTGTATGGTTACATAGACTGGAATAAATATTTTGACCAAAACACAAACTCTCTAAACCCTGAGGGAAGGGTCTAAATCTATTGGTAGGTCTTTGTTATATCTTTTATTACAAATATAGAGAACACAATTTAGATCAACTATAATTATAACTATAATTAAGGGAAAATACAAAGAGATATGAATAACACATGGTTTAGTTATGTAAACATATATTGGAATTATATATATACAATAGAGAGGTTAACTACAAGTAAATAATGAAAGTATAAATTTGCAAAATAAACATACTTCATATTAAAACTACATAATTCCCATTTTATGAACAATCATACATATAGAGGCAGATATGTATTGAAAAGAATATGTATAAAATTTATATAACTATTCTAAAAATATAAACTCCCTATTATAGAGGTGAATAGAAAAACATAGTACACTTCAATGAAAAATATCAGTTACAATAGTTATTTAGAGCTTGACTAAAATTCATGAAATCAATAAATTCAACTACACCATGTAGAGATGATATTGGTAAATATCATTAGATATATATGGCTGGAATCTATATACTTGTATAACCGACCTGGAAGAAGACGCAACCTGTCGTCAGATATTCTGATTGAAAATGGAGGTAACTATAGTGGAATTTCCGGAAATATAAATTACTTTTACAGAAACACATATATTTGAGTTATAATAATATCAAGCAGAATAAAAGAAATATTAAAAGATATACAATTACTAGAAGAATTAATATTTCAAACTATACATGTCTAAGGAACAAGAATGAGGTACATTCCTCCTGTACATGACAGTAGAAAATATTAAGTTCAGAGAATTAAAAGAGATGAATAAATGTGAACATTGAAATTAATAAAATAACAGATTTGGTTCATTAATTAAATTCAGAGCTGAATAGTAGTTATTGATGATGAGGACTGCAACCCAATACAAAATATTGGGACAAAATTGTGGAAATTATGTGAATCTGGAAAAAGAGGTTTTTCGAGGATCGGAGTATAAAAAGAAAAATGATTTTGAGAATTAATAAGAATTAAATTCGAAGCAAAAAAATATCTTTTTATACGAAATTAGGATCTGCATAAATCAAATTTAATGGACTTCGTAAATTTTATAACAATCGAAAATATAATTTTGATAAAAATAGTGAAATTGAGAAATTTCATAAATTTAAGTTCCAAGAAAAATGAAATTGCATACCTCTGATGAAGCCATAAAAAACCAATAAATTAAATTAAATGTATGGCATGTTGAGAATGTAATTATTGTTCTACAGACAACTAATAGATAGAATTTCGTTAAACTCGAATTCTTAAATAGTTTTTAAAAGGATTAAAAGAAACCTTTGTTAAATTGATCTGGAATTAAACAAAGTTCAACTTTGGAAACCATCGATGGAAAACAAAAGATAAAGAATTGAAATAAATTCATACCTTTACATTAGAAGGAGAATATTTCGATTGGAGATCAAAATAAATTAAGAACCCTCTCTTTTTGTGGGTCCCACTTCACAATCTACGTCTCTCGTTTGCATAGGAACGAAGAAATGCATTTTCCGTATTTTTTGGCCTATGCTTATTTTCTTTCACATCTCCAGCTTCAACCATCCATCACTGGTTAAACGTAAACGTACTGTCAAAGTCCTTTTCTTAAGCATATTGCACAATTTTGGAATTTTTTATTGTTTAATTTAGTTTAAAGTTGGTGTACACAATTTATATAATATTTGTTTAACATACATATAAATTTTATTTTCTTTTACATTTATTATCGAATTTGTTTAATTTTTTTTTTAAATTAATTTAATTTTAAATTGAAGTATAATTCTTTATTTTTATTTTTCAAAAATATATATATATTACCATATAAATTTTAAATAACTAAAATATTTATAATGATTATAGATTTTAAATAATTAAATTATTTATAATAATTATAAATTAGAATAAATTTTTAAAATTCATAAATTTAACAACTTTTTAATATTTAAATTCATAAATTCAGATTAGAACGTGACATCTATTTCCATGTAACAGTTAAGATGTGTTTTATAAATATATGACTTAATTATTAGGGACAATTTAGAGTCATTAGGAAGGAGTTTAGGAAGGAGATGAATGTGCATTTTTTTTTCTTTTAAACAAAAAAAAAATATACTTTGAATAAATATTATGTATATAATTTATGTTAAGAGGTATATTTTACAACATACAATTAGGAAAATGTGTAATTTATTCTCTATTCAATTTGGAGTTATGTTCATTTTAAAATAGAATGTCCACTAAATAAAAAAATTTAGGTGGACCATAATTTATATGTGTGTGTGTGTGATTACTTTTAATTATGCCGTAAGTCATTCCACTTTGAAAACAAATCCACAAGCTGTCATTGTGTACAGTTCTGCAACGTCCTATTGAATGTTAGATGATTGAAGATTTGTGTTCCATGAGATTAGTACTTAGAAGAATAATTAGCCTCCATTAACAAATAGGGAAAACTACATACAAACCTTCTCGTCAGGTCTACAAACATTGCAAACTAAATTTCCTCCATGGGCAGCTAAAACTAGACCATAAATTTATGTAAATTTTGTCCTTGGGATTCAACCCCTTCACTCACTGAAGTATTCGATGCTTAGTGCACTTAAAAATGCCTTTCTAGGCCAAATATATACCATTAGTGTTGGCATCTCCGAAATCTCATCGACGAACATCAACAGAGACGAACATATCTCTTATAATTCATGATAAGTCATATTGTTATCTCCTCCAAATAATGCTTAGTCATAGTAGTGACCTTTGCTAGAGAAGTATGGACCACCTCTATGAAAGTTTTAGGCGCAAAACCATCCACCAGAGTTAGAAATTATGCTCTGAGAGAGATTACATGTAGGATGGTTGTGACCAAATTAAGTTAGAATCATTTCATGGGTCAACAATAATTTGGGAGGGGAAATGAGCTTGAGCTCTAAACGATAGAAATTTGGCATTTTTAGGAAAAATGGATATTAGATGAAGACTAGAAATAATCACTTCCTCAGTAAAATTGCATATAATATGGTTGTATAGAAATTAACATAAAATAATTTAGTAGGTACGCAAGCTTCAGTTGTAACTTGTAGGAATTTTTCACAATTAGGGGAAATCGATATCCTAAAATATTTGAAATATGAAATGGGTACATGATGAATTTATGTGAAGGTACATAATCAAATTTTATGCAGGTAGAATGTCAAATACTACAATATTTTTATCAAGACAGTCCAATATTGAAAATTGGTTAGAAATGACTATGGGAGGAGAAATAAATATGCATGAAACTTGTGTAGAAGGAAACAATCTAAAAATCAAATTTACACTTCACAACATTTTTCCACTTTCTTCTAATAGAGTCTGCTAAGGTGTAAAAATCCTCTTGCATTTATTTAGAGGCCCCTTCCTAGTCAAGTACATATCCAAGTCTCACATAATTCATGCTAAATAAAGGAAAGCTTGTGGATGATAAAATAAAATTTCACCACGGTATCATTGGATAGTGAATTAATTTTGTTTATTGATATATCTATTTCATAATTATGCTTGAAACTAGTTCATCCAATGGTAAGTTTTGATTTTCCATTTTTTTTAAAAATTATTCAAATATAAGCCTCCTGTGAAGTTAAGGAGAGGAAAATTCAATAACCTTAAGAGAAAGTAGTAAAAACTATAAGATTTTGATCAAGTGAGATAGTAAATTATTCAAAAATAACATCCTTTTTTTTTAAACATTTGTGATTAAATAGTTGATATTGGAACTTGAAATAGAATCGTTGAAGATTGAGAGGAAATCTATGCTGGAAAGGTTATAGAATCTACAAATTTGACATAATGTAATTGATTTCTCTTTATATTTTAACTTTTAATGACATTTTTTTTACTAATTTTTATATTGATTTATCTTAAAAAGCTTTGAATATAAACCTCCTATGACGTTAAGTAAAGGAAGATACAATCACCTTAAGAGCAAGTGGTAAGACTATAATATTTTGATCAAGTGAGACAACTCAATATTGAAAAACAGAACCTTTTTTATTAAATATTTTCTATTTAAACTTTAAAGAGAATATTTGAAGATTGAGAGGACATCTATGTTGGAAAGGTTATAGAATATGTAAATTTTGCACAATGTAAGTGATTTCTCTTTATATTTTAACTTTTAATGAAATTTTGGTTACTAATTTTTATATTCAGTGATATTTTATATCTGGCAATTGAATTAATATCTTACGATGTTTCGTTTGCAACATCTGGTGAAATTTCTAGTTACGTCGTAAGGTGTTCCTCTCTGAAAACAACTTGCCCAGGTACCATGGTGTACCTCAGCACCATCAGATCAAATGTTAGGCCATTTAAATGTTTTATTCCATTCATCCACCGCGCCATTCATTTAAGCTAACTTCCTAACTAACTCTCTAACCTCTATGAACCTCTCTTCCCCTGGATATGATATACAACCTCTTATACCATAATAAAAATAGAAAGCCATGGATTTTTTCCTCCTTGCGTTCCTAGTCATTTTCACCAAAGATTCCTTGGGTTCAAGCTCTACAACTAGCATGGAGCAGCCAGGTTTCAGGTGGTGCTAGCAGTAGCACCGACCACTCAGGTGAGACTAATTCTGAGGCCACTTCTAATCAACAACAATGCATAAATTTATGTAAGGTGTTTCTTTGTTTAGGGTATATTATATGTTCTTCTCTCAAAACATAATTCGTAATGGTTTATGGACGTATATTCGTATATGTTTAGGGACGTATATGCCCTATTTCCACTGATAAATTTCCTTTGATAATCGACCCAGTTATGTAGATTATTACTCTAGCACATTCCTTTTTGACACTGTTGTTGGTGTTAGATGATCCAAAATAAATTTTATCATAGGTTATAATGTTTGAATAAAATAATTATTAATTTAAGATATTAAATTAATAATTATTATTCTAGAATATTTAATAAATATTTGAGATACTTAGAAATAGAAATTTGTTATTAAAAAATAGGACTCTAGAAAAGAGTCGTTTCCTAGGCTGTATGTTAGGAGTAAAGTTAGTAGAATAGTTAGAAGCTCATTTAATGTAATTGGACACTTGTTATTTAATAAGTGATCCAAAATTAGTGTAATTTAGGACATTGAGCTTATAAATAGCTCATTGCAAAAGTGATTTTGTTGTTTGGGTGTAAAGAGCTTTTCTCAACGGGGACTTACATGAAGATGTCTATATGACACAACTGCTAGGGTTTGAAGTTGAAGGGAACATAAAGTCTACAAATTAATTAAGGCTTTATATTTATTAAAACAAGCTCCCTGAGCTTGGTATGAAAATATGGATGAATACCTTCAAAAAAAATTTTTTCAAAGAAGTGAATCTGATGATATTTTGTATGTGCGCCAACAGGGAAAACATCTGCTCATTCTCATTATGTATGTCAATGATTTGATCATCACAGGAAATACTGATGATCACATTGAACAGGTGAAAAGGAATTACATGCATGTTTTAAGATGAGAGATTTGGAACTACTTCACTACTATCTTGGAGTTGAAGTATTCTAATGTCCACATCAGATCTTCATTTCCCAGAGTAAATATGCAGTAGAAATTCTTCAACGCTTTGGAATGCGGGATTGTAAGCCTCTTCTTACCCCTATGGAGCAAAACTTGAAACTTTAAAAATTTGAAGGGGGGGGGGGAAGGTGGAGAGCACTACTTACAGACAGTTTATTGGCAGCTTGATTTATTTGACAAACACTCGTCCTGATCTATCTTATGCAATTAGTGTTCTTTCACGTTTTATGCAGGAACCACTAGACTGCCACTGGAATGCAACCAAAAGAGTTCTTCGATATATCCAAAAAATAAAAGGTTTTGGTCTTCTTTACAAAAAGACTAAAAATTTTGTACTCGGTGGATTTTCAGATGCCGACTTTGCTAGTAGTATTGATGAAAGGGCATAAACCTCAGGTTACTTAATGAACATGGGGTCAGCGGTAGTTTCCTGGAGTTACAAGAAGAAAACTACAGTGGCCACTTCTTTAGCAGAAGTAGAGTACATTTCAGCATGGGAAGCAGCATGTGAGATTGTTTGGCTACGTCGAGTTTTACAGGACTTGGGAATTCCTCCAACAAAATCTACTTCGCTATTCATCGAAAATCAGTCAGAAATAAAGCTTGCCAAGAATCTAATTTTTCATTCAAAGACAAAGCATGTGGACACCAAGTATCATCATATCAAATCTCTCATTGCAAAGGACGTCATCAAGCCAATGTATTGCCCTTCAAAAGATCAGATCTCTGAAATTTTTATGAAACCTCTTGGTAGAATAAAATTTACTAAGTTCAGGGATGAACTTGGTATTTGTTGTAATGTAACTTTGGATCATAGGGGGGAATTTTAGATGATCCAAAATAAATTTTATCATAGGTTATAATGTTTGAGTAAAATAATTATTAATTTAAGATATTAAATTAATAATTATTATTCTAGAATATTTAATAAATATTTGAGTTACTTAGAAATATAAATTTATTATTAAAAAATAGGACTCTAGAAAAGAGTCATTTCCTAGGCTCTAAGTTAGGAGTAAAGTTAGTAGAATAGTTAGAAGCTCATTTAACGTAATTGGACACTTGTTATTTAATAAGTGATCCAAAATTAGTGGAAGTTAGGACATTGAGCTTATAAATAGCTCATTGCAAGAGTGATTGTGTTGTTCGGGTGTAAACTCTTGCAGAATTCCAATGTAATTGGTTTTTTTGTTAATAAAATTACATGTCTGAGGACACTTCGGCCATTAGTTGGTTCTCATGTAATTTTCATATTTTCATTCATGACTTTAGACCAGTGACCCTAATTTCTATTTGCCTCACTATAATTTAACTTAGATAATTTGATCAACATGTTGCATTCAATGTTCAGTCTTAATTAGTGATGAAAATTCGTAAAATATTTTGTGCAACAAAACAGTGGTGGCCTTGGAGGTCGTGAAAAACCATATCTCAGACCTATGCTTATTGTTCAAGCACTTGAATACTCAAATAGTTACTCAAACCAATTTCATTCTACTGGGATTTCTTGTCATTGGGAGCCAGCTTGAAACCACCCATGAGGGTAGTTGAGAAGTTGGGGTCAGGAAGTTACCTACCTAATTGTTATTGGAGACAAGGAATAAAAGGAAAGGGATGGAGACCAAGAGGGTTGATGTACCTGAGGTGACCCATAGAAGACCAAAGGATCACAAGTTTTGATGACAAGAGGTTGTAGAAGTTGACTATCTATCTTTCCTTTAGACCTGTACGAATTCTTGTTGGTTAGTCAAAGGAATACCAGAGTCTCCGAACTACATCTGGTAGAGACGATATAATGTCCTGGAGAACACCCCACAAACAAGATTAGCACAGGGGGAGGTTTTGGTAGAGGGTTAAACTCATTTTTTTTGAGGAATTTTTATTTTTCTTAGTGGATTGTGACCACTGGAAAAATTAGACAGTGTTTATGGTATGGTTTACTATTGATTTCATTTTATTTTTTGGTTAACGAATTTTTTGTGAGTACTACAATGAGTGTATAGTAAAATATGGCTCAATGGAAATACATGAAGTATTTAGTACCATAAATAATTAAAATTATATGAAACAATTCATTCTTAAAGTAATGAATAATACGTCCGTAGAAAGATAGACTAAGATTGTCTAGCTTTGGAAAATATATTAACCATTAGTAATAAAAATTGTCTTAGGGAGGAAACTTTAGGAAATATGGTTATGTATGAATTGTAGGTTGTAGGAATAGATGTTGTACGCTATTGCTACATAATTGTAACAATATTTTTTTTTTATTAGAGGGTTAAGACTTTCCTGGAAGAGGAAATGACTGTGGAAATCTATCATGTAATTTGGGGGAGATCTATAATATTGTTAGAACTGCGGTTAATAACCAAAAGCTAAGGGGGAAGTTGAAAATTTATCTCTCTATCCTCGGTCTCATAAGCAATACTAGGATTAATAAGTCTCACTAATCTTCCTCGGATTGATCTTTGACCGATAAATATGTTTGAAAAAATTGTATCATACATAAAACTATAATCTTGTATTCAGTTTCAACAACTGTTCAAAAAAAAAACAATTCATGTAAATGATTCGGAAGTAGTGAGAGCCAAATTACAGTTGAAAAAGAACCAACCAAAACATAGCAGGGTGAAATTCATAATTATAAATAGACAGTGACATCCACACAATATAAACCCAAACAAAAAACTGAAGTAAAAATTGGGGATAATTTCAAGGATGTCGAGGCACGACCCTTTCATCAAATAGAAAACAAGTAATTAATAATTACCATGATAGAAAATGGCTATGCAAATTAACATGGAACAATTCTGAAACCCTTTATAAAATTGAACCATATTTGAAATTTACACAATAAAAATATACCTTTTCGATTTGTGTCATGTTCATGATGCAGGGGCATTAGACACTAGCCAGCGATGTAGGAGGTTTTGTCCACATGTTGCGGCTAGGAGGGTTCAAAATCATCGAATTGTAACAGCTAGGTGTCAATACCTTAGATTTTTGTTTCATTTAGATTAGTTAGAATATGTAGAAGTCAAATAGTTAGTTTCATTCCATCTGTTAGGTTCCAGTTAGTTGAATAATTGTAACTAGGCCTTTGATTTTCTAAATGGTCCTCACCTAGGAACCGAAGAGACACATTGTAATGTATATAAATTGTATCCCTCATATGTATTGAGAGAGGAAGAGAAGAGGGAGATTTCTGCAATAATTTCTGTGTGTTAAGAAATTGCTTCTTGTTGAATAAATTTCAGGTCCCATTGATTTTCAATTTGTCTTGAATTGATACTTGTGAGGAAATTTGTTTAACTAAGAGGTGACTGAACTCTCTGCCTACATAATTTCTGAATTGAACTGTTGCATAGTTTCTCCATCTCTCTATCCATTATTTCTCTCAAAATTGTTCAAATAGGTTCTGTTGAATAAATCTCCCCTCATAGAAGAAGTCTGTGTAAAATTGTGGTCGACTAACTCTATCCTAATGGTAGTGGAAATCCCGTCGAAAGAGAATTACATTTGTTTTTTGCTAATTGGAAACCCTGCCGAGGATAGACCTGAGTTAAATGAATAAGAAGGATAGCGCAACCTCGAATTAACTTGTGTTAGTCACTGTTCCAAAACCCAGGAGTGGATTTACAAAATCAGATTGCCCATATCGCACCGCTTTTGCGGAATAAGCGATATTCCTAAATTCGGAGTGATTCCATTGAATGGTTGACACGCGGCAAAGGTGGACCCACGAAAACCGCTATCGTTGCACACCATCGCACATTAAAGTTCGACATCAGAGGTCGCGCAATA
This sequence comes from Pinus albicaulis, assembly GCA_034641835.2. Taxonomy (NCBI): domain Eukaryota; kingdom Viridiplantae; phylum Streptophyta; class Pinopsida; order Pinales; family Pinaceae; genus Pinus; species Pinus albicaulis. The sequence goes on from CM076579.1 coordinate 683,975,902, forward strand.
TTGTTGAGCGCCGTCGATCTGGAGGGGAGCCATCGGACGGTGGTCGTATGAGGAATATGCGCGAAGGTTAAGCTAAGGTATGGCCTGCATAATTAATTAAAATCCATGTCGTGTAGGAGTGGGGCCAGGGACTAAAGTTATTTGTTTAAAAAGTGTCAGGTTATCAATATGAGACATTGACGTGGAAGAACCTTAGTATAAGGTGAGGAAAGAATTAAAGTTTGGGTACATTAAATTATCAAAGTTTGTTGATTATGTTTATTTGTCAAATTTGTCGAATTTGATAAATAAACCTGACGAAGTTATGGAAGACCACATGGAGGTGAAATAAGTTAATTATGGAATGCTGACCGAGTGACTACATTAGACCATCTCTCCGTAGGGGCCTATTTTCTGTTTTGTTGTTGTCATTTGTGGTATCAGAGCATTTTTAAATTGTTTTTGTAAATAACTGACATGACAATCCGAGTTGGTAGAGGTGCTGGCAGAAGGAGACCTGTTGCCAACACAGAAGTGTTGGAGATTTTGCAGAGGTTTGGGGCCTGAATGGATGCCATGGAGCGAAGACAGTCTGGAGATCCTAAAGACATCAGTGAACCTGAGATAGAATAAGCGAAAGAAAATGTTGAAATTCCTCCTGACATGAGGCTCCTTAGAATGGTTTTGGGGTCTGCAGTTAAGCCCAAGATTGAGGTGTCAAATTTTGCAGGAGGATTGAATCCAGAGGAGCTGGTGGACTAGATGAATGAAATGAACAAGTGCTTCGACTATGAAGAAATAAGCGAAGATAAGAAGGTCAATTTTGCAGTAAAAAATTTGAAGGGACATTCTGCACTTTAGTGGGATGGAGTGCAGGCGGAAAGAAGGAGAGTTGGAAAGCAACCTATCAAAAGCTGGACCAAAATGATGGCTAAATTAAAAGGTAAATTCTTTCCTAGTGATTATCAGCTAAAATTGTTTAGGAAAATGCAAAACCTGAGACAGAGGTTGCTGACAGTAAAGGAATACACAGAGGAATTCTACAGAGTGAGCATAAGAGTTGGGCAATTTCAAGACACACCAGAGAAGACTGCCAGATATTTGAATGGTCTAAAGCTGGAGATCCAAGATGAGATTGGTCTTCTGTCTCCTAAGACAGTGGAAGAGGCCTACCAGATGGCCTTGAAAGCAGAGGAAACAATCTTCCAAGAAGAGAGCTACTTTTTGTGGAAAGGGAAGTTAGGGTGGTAGACGAAAGCCTACTACACCCATGTATGGAGCTAAGAGTATCTCGCCTCAGAATGCATCTACAGAGGATGATGCAAGGGGAAAAAGGGGTTCTTACAGAGGAAAAGGAAGAGGAGACAAAGACAGAGGCAGAGGTAGAGAATTGAGGTGCTATAGATGTCAACAAGTGGGACACAAGCACTATGAGTGCCCAGAGAATGTGGGTGCTGGTCCAAGAAATGTTGTTGTTGCCCAGGCTGGAGATGAGGCAGAAATTGAAGAAGAAATTCTACCAAAGAGGGGAGAGTCCTTGGTGGTTAACAAGGTCCTGTTGAAGCAAACTAAAGAGGTCACTGAGCCGGCACAAAGGAATACTTTGTTTAGGAGCATATGCAAAGTCCAAGAGAAATGATGCCAGCTAGTCATTAATAGTGGCAGCACAGACAATCTGGTTTCCACTGAGGTGATAGAGAAGTTGAAGTTGAAGACAAGGGAGCATCCAACTCCCTACATGATGTCCTGGCTGCATAAAGGGCACCAGCTGGTTGTAAAAGAACAATGTGAGATAGAGTTGCAAATGGGAAAATACAAAGATAAGGTCCTGTGTGATGTAATGCCCATGGATTTGTGTCATATACTACTGGGTAGACCTTGGTAGTTTGACAGAGTAGCAGTGCATGATGGCAAGAAGAACACTTACAAGTTCTTCGAAGATGGGGTACACCATACATTGATACCCATGGAATAAGGAGAGCCATCCAGCAGAGTGATTGATCCAAATACCTTTTTGCTAAGAAGGAAGGAATATCTGCAGCAGATAGAAGAAGAGGAGGTAATTTTTGCTTTAGTTTGCAAACCTAAAGTAGTTCTTACTTCTACAAAGATTTCTGATTTGCCAGTAGAAATCCAAGAGATGTTAGAAAATTATTGTGACATTATTGTGGATGATTTACCTGATGAGATGCCACCTGTGAGAAATATCAGCCATCAGATAGATTTTATCACTGGTTCAAATCTGCCAAATAAGGTAGCCTATAGAATGAATCCCACAGAAAATGAGGAAATCAGGAGACAAGTACAGGAATTGGTGGTCAAGGGGCTGATCAGAGAAATTTTGAGTACATGTGCAGTACCAGCAGTATTGAGCCCAAAGAAAGATGGAGGCTGGAGAATGTGTACTGATTCTAGAGAAATCAATAAGATAACAATCAGGTACAGATTCCCTTTTCCCAAAGTTGAGGATTTGATGGACAGTTTGAGTGGTGCTAAATATTTTTCAAAGATGGATTTGAAAAGTGGATACCATCATATTAGAATAAGAGAGGGTGATGAGTGGAAAACTGCCTGTAAAATGAATGAAGGATTGTATGAATGGATGGTAATGCCTTTTGGGTTGTCAAATGAACCTATCACTTTCATGAGACTTATGAATGAAGTATTGAAAGAATTCATTGGTAAATTTGTGATAGTGTATCTGGATGATATATTAGTTTTCAGCAGAACTAAAGAAGAACATTTAAGGCATCTTAATCATGTCTTGAAGAAGCTGCACCAATAGAAACTGCTGATAAATTTAAAGAAATGCTCATTCATGAAAGAAGATTTGGTGTATTTGGGTTTTGTTGTTTCTGCAGAGGGATTGAAGATGGACCCAGAGAAGGTTAAGGAAATTATGGAGTGGCCTTCACCCAGGAGTGTTTTAGAGGTAAGAATTTTCCATGGAATTTCCATTTTTTACAAGAAATTCATAAGAAACTTCAGTAAGATTAATGCACCCATAATTGAGACAATAAAGAAGAGAAAGAAACCATTTAAGTGGACTGTTGAAGCAGAAAGAAACTTAAAATTTTTGAAGCAAAAGATAACTAAGAAGCCTGTTTTGATTCTGCCTGATTTTACTAAACCCTTTCAAGTAAATTGTGATGCCAGTGGGAAAGCCATTGGAGCTATGTTGAGTCGGGATGATAGGCCTATAGCCTATTTCAGTGAAAATCGGTATGACACCAGAAGGAAGTATTCCTCTTATGAGAAGGAATTCTATGCAATTGTTCAGGCACTAAAAAAGTGGAGGCATTATTTTATGTCCAAGGAATTTGTATTATATTCTGACAATAATGCTTTGCAGTATATTGTACAGCAGCCCAAGTTGAAGCATAAGCATTCCAAATGGGTTGATTATCTCCAAGGGTTTAACTTTGTTTTGAAACACATAAGTGGTCAAGAAAATAAAGTAGCTGATGCTTTGAGTAGGAGGCACATTCTTGTTCAAGAAACCAATTTTTAAGTTGTAGGGTTTGATTTTCTCAAAGGATTGTATAAAATAGATTCAGATTTTAAGGAAGCATTTGAAGCATGTTGTAATCCTGTTTTAACAGATAGAAGCCAGTGACTGGATTATTTCTTGCAAGAGGACTTGTTATTCAAAAGAAACCAACTGTGTGTACCAAAATGTTCCATGAGAGAAAACTTGATTAAGGAGAAGCATAGTGGAGGACTTGCTGGACACTTTGGTACCGATAAAACTTATGAACAGATGAGTCACTTCTATTATTGGCCCAATATGAGAGCAGAAGTGGACAAGTTTGTGAAAAATTGCAAAATCTGTCAATATGCTCAAGGAAGGAGCCAGAATGTAGGATTGTACACTCCCTTGCCTATTCCAGACAGGCCTTGGGACATGGTGAGTATGGATTTTTTTCTAGGGTTGCCCAAGACTCAGAGAGGGAATGATGCAGTCTTTTTTGTAGTGGACAGATTCTCCAAAATGGCACATTTTATTCCATGCTATAAAACTAGTGATGCCGCCCATGTTGCTAACTTGTTTTTCAAAGAAGTTTTTAGATTGCATGGGTTGCCCAAGAGTATTGTTTCAGATAGAGACACCAGATTTGTGTGTCATTTTTGGAGGACACTATGAAAGAAACTTGGTACCAAACTGAGTTTCAGCTCAGCTTATCATCCCTAGACTGATGGACAAACTGAGGTAGTGAATAGGAGTTTGGGAAATTTGTTGAGAAGTCTTGCAGGAGAGCATCCCAAGCAGTGGGACCATATTTTTCCCCAGGAAGAATATGCATATAATGACTCACCAAAAAGAAGCACAGGGCAGAGTCCATTCCATATTTTTTTATGGAATGCACCCTAGAGGAATATCAGAGTTAAGAAATCTGGGAAGGGCAAAGTTAAGGAGCGCGGATGGTGAGGAATTTTCTTCAGAGATCCAGGCCATACATGGACAAGTGAAACAGCAACTACAAGGCAGCAGCATCAAATACAAAGGAAAAGTAGATTTGAGCAGAAAATAAGTTCATTTTGAAGTAGGAGATCTGGTTTTGGCACACTTGAGAAAGGAGATATTCCCAAAGAAGCAATATAACAAATTGAAGTTCAAAAAGATTGGGCCATGCAAGATACTTAGAAAGTTTTCTGTAAATGCTTATGAAAGTGAATTGCCACGTGATGTTGGAATATCTCCCATTTTTAATGTTGCAGATTTGTACAAGTATGAAGATGATGGTGAAGAAGAAAGATCAATAGACAAGGAACATATTGAGTCAAAGGAGCAGCTACCTCCAGCGTAACCATTGCAATCAGAGAAGATATTAGACAAAAGAGTGTTCAGGAGGACCAGAGGACAAGAGTACTTTCCAGAGGAAGGATAAGCCAAAGGAAGATGCCACTTGGATGACTGAAGGAATGTTGCAGAAGATAGGCAGATCAGTGGAAGAGCTCATGGACAGGAGCCCATGAAGAAAATTACCCTCGAGAGTCTGATGCAGGGGCATTAGACACCAGCCAGCAATGTAGGAGGTTTTGTCCACATGTTGCGGCTAGGAGGGTTCAAAATCATCGAATTGTAATAGCTAGGTGTCAATAACTCAGTTGTTTGTTTCATTTCGATTAGTTAGAATTTGTAGAAGTCGAATAGTTAGGTTCAGTCCATCTGTCATGTTCCAGTTATTTGAATAATTGTAATTAGGCCCTTGATTTTCTAAACGTTCCTCACCGAGGAATCTAAGAGACACATTGTAATGTATATAAATTGTATCCCTCGGATGTATTGAGAGAGGAAGAAAAGAGGGATATTTCTGCAATAATTTCTGTGTTTTAAGAAATTTCTTCCAGTTGAATAAATTTCAGTTCCCGTTGATTTTCAATTTGTCTCGAATTGATACTTGTGAGGAAATTTGTTTAACTGTGAGGTGATTGAACTCTTTGCGAACATAATTTATGAATTGAAATGTTGCACAGTTTCTCCATCTCTCCGTCCACTGTTTCTCTCAAAATTGTTCGAACAGGCTCTGTTGAATAAATCTCCACTCATAGAAGAAGTCTGCGTAAAATTGTGGTCGACTAAATCTATCCTAATGGTAGTGGAAATCCCGTCGGAAGAGAATTATAGTTGTTTGTTGTTAATTGGAAACCCTGTCGACGATAGACCTGAGTTAACTAAATAAGAAGGATAGCGCAACCCCGAATTAACATGGGTTAGTCACTGTTCCAAAACCCAGGAGTGTATTTACGAAACTATATTGCCCATATCACACCGCTTTTGTGGAATAAGTGGTATTCCTAAATTTGGAGTGATTCCATTGAATGGTCGACACACGGCAAAGGTGGACACACGAAAACCACTATCATTGCACGCCATCGCACGTTAAATTTCGACATCGGAGGTCGCGCGATATTGTTGAGCGCCGTCGATCTGGAGGGGAGACATCAGACGATGGTCATATGAGGAAGATGCGTGAAGGTTAACCTAAGGTATGGCATGCATAATTAATTAAAATCCATGCCATGTAGGAGTGGGGCCAGGGACTAAAGTTATTTGTTTAAAATGTTTTGGGTTATCAATATGAGAGATTGACGTGGAACAACCTTAGTATAAGGTGAGGAAAGAATTAAAGTTCGGGTACATTAAATTATCAATGTTTGTTGATTATGTTTATTTGTCAAATTCCTCGAATTTGATTAATAAACCCGACGAAGTTGTGGAAGACCACGTCGAGGTGAAATAATTTAATTGTGGAATGCTGACCGAGTGACTACAGTAGACCATCTCTCCTTAGTGGCCGGATTTCTGTTTTGTTGCTATTATTTTAGTTGAAAACAAATTTTTCCTTGTTCATATTTTTGCATTAAACATAATTAAGAATGCTAGGTTCGTCGACCGAAAAAGGTGAATAAAAAATAACAAAGAAGACATAAAGAAATCGATCCAAGGTAACTACGTATCATCACCCACTAAGCCAAAATGATAACCTGGGAATAATTGTGTACTAACCTAAGGGCTGTGAACTAGACGGTCGACTAGCTCAAGAATGTTTGTGTACAAATCAACACAACAACAAGAAAATAAGGTTAATATTTTAATTAAAAATGGATAGGTAAATTTTTTATAGTGAGACAAGTAGAAGGGTTAGCAAGGAAATTTAAATTACATGGTAAGGGGTCAAACCTTTAATGCCAATGTGGAACACATGTCTTTAAGGATGAGCTAGAGGAGACCGTAGTGGCCTAACCCATCAGAAAGTATCCTTCTGTAGTTTCCTTAATGAAATAAAACCGAGAGAAATTTATAAACCCTAAATATGAGACCGATCCTATAGTTTGGAAACTGAGTACGAGAATTGGGACGCTGAGAGAGAACTAGTTGTATACAAAAAAAAGGAATCATTCTAAGACAGTAAACTAACACCTGAAAGTAGGTTGCAGAACAACACAACATGTAGGTAGCATTGCAGAATGGATTCTCTCCTCATTGTCATGGTCGGAGTCGGTTACCTCAACGAATCAAAGATAACTCTCATGTTAGATTTGGATCAAGTGACAGAAAGCATGGATGCTCTCATAGGTTGATATTCTGAGGAGCCAACTAGAAGCTAGATGAAGTTTCCAGAAAATCATAAAACTTAACTCCACTGTGAAGGTAGGGGTAAATAATTTCACCTGGGCTTGGGCAGGCGATTACCCCACTGTATAAATTATAGGCATGTAAAATTTATGTTTTTCTTACAACTGATGACATATGCATCCTATAGAACATAATTACAAATCTTATATGATGAATAGTGTAGATGTTAGATGATTTTCTATCGTTCTAATAGGTTAAATTTTGGTTCTACCAAGTGACCTAACATAAACATATTTTTGTATGGATTTAAGTGACACTCCATTGATATAACGAATGATTTGATTGTGTCATACCTTTCACCCTTAGACAAAGGGTTATATTTTAAATGGTTAAATTTATTTGTTGAAGATGTAAAAAATTGGTATAGATGGAAATAAAGCTCTCCATTGGGCTTTGAAACAAGAGACTCCTCTCAATGGATGGTGTAGATTTTCCAGTTATGGAAAAAATTTGTAATATCTGGAAATAATACAAGAACAACTCGTGTTCATTGTAATATCCCTAATTTCGGCCTTCTATAATTAGAGAATACATATAAAAGTCAAGTGAACCTCAGAAATAAATTAGGTAAATACATTAAATCTGGAAATTAATATATAAATGTGGAAATAGTACCATAATGTAAAGGCAGAGTAAAATGAGACCAAGAAGTCAAAATCCATGAGGTTGGACTAGATTCCTAAGATTTTCGCAAAATTCTTCAAAAAATCCTTGCAGAAAAAAAAAATAAAAAAAATAAAAAAAAAAAATAAAAAAAAATAAAAAAAAAAATTATTATATGGGAGAAAAAGATCTAATAAAATCCTTAGTAAAGTGGAAAGTTACTCATATGGAAAAGCACGAAAGAAGCTTTTCTAGAAAAAAAAAGTAAAGCGTAGGCAAAGGGAAAAAACATCCCAAATTAACTAGGCGCAGTTATGGAAACATATTGAGGGAAACCAAGCTTAAATAGTTTATTCCAAGTTATAAAAGAGGTTCTCTACACTATGGAAGAATTGGTCTCTGCTTGGGGGGAGCTGTCGATTAAGCTAAAGGTTGGGTGGAAAATAGACTTTACGAGATTTGGTATGCACATTATGTTAAATTCTATCTTGTGCTTTCTGTTATCTTTATTATATTATGATGTAGTCAAATTATTGTTAATTTATGATTTATAGTTGAAATTTTTATATATGTAACTATAAATAAATTTTAATAGTCTGTTGTGTTCATAGAAAAATATTTTTCATTTGTATTTTACAGAAGTTTAACTATAACAGGTATATTTAATTATTCTATATCGTTACATAGACTGGATTAAATATTTTGACCAAAACACAAACTCTCTAAACCCTGAGGGAAGGGTCTAAATCTTTTGTTAGGTCTCTGTTATATATTTTATTACAAATATAGAGAACACAATTTAGATCAACTATAATCATAACTGTAATTAAGGGAAAATACCAAGAGATATGAATAACACATGGTTTAGTTATGTAAACATATATTGGAATTATATATATACAATAGAGAGGTAAACTGCAAGTAAATAATGAAAGTATAAATTTGCAAAATAAACATACGTCATATTAAAAATACATAATTCCTATTTTATGAAAAATCATACATATAGAGGCAAACATGTATTGAAAAGAATATGTATAACATTTATATAACTATTCTAAAAACATGAACTCCCTATTATAGAGGTGAATAGAAAAACATAGTACACTTCAATGAAAAATATCAGTTACAATAGTTATTTAGAGCTTGACTGAAATTCATGAAATCAATAAATTCAACTACACCATGTAGAGTTGATATTGGTAAATATCATAAGATATATATTGCTGGAATCTATATACTTGTATAACCGACCTGGAAGAAGACGCAACATGTCGTCAGATATTCTGATTGAAAATGGAGGTAACTATAGTGGAATTGCAGGAAATATAAATTACTTGTACAGAAACACATATATCTGAGTTATAATAATATCAAGCAGAATAAAAGAAATAGCAAAAGATATACAATTACTAGAAGAATTAATATTTCAAATTATACATGTCTAAGGAACAAGAATGAGGTACATTCCTCCTGTACATGACAATAGAAAATATTAAGTTAAGAGAATTAAAAGAAATGAATAAATGTGAAGATTGAAATTAATAAAATAGTAGAGTTGGTTCATTAATTAAATTTAGAGCTGAATAGTAGTTACTGATGATGAGGACTGTAACCTGATACAAAATATTGGGACAAAATTGTGGAAATTATGTGAATCTGGAAAAAGAGGTTTTTCAAGGATCAGAGTATAAAAAGAAAAATTATTTTTAGAATTAATAAGAATTAAATTCAAAGCAGAAAAATATCTTTTTATACAAAATTAGGATCTGCATAAATCAAATTTAATGGACTTCGTAAATTTTATAACAATCGAAAATATAATTTTGATAACAATAGTGAAATTGAGAAATTTCATAAATTTAAGTTCCAAGAAAAATAAAATTACATACCTCTAATGAGGCCATGAAAAACCAATAAATTAAATTAAAGGTATGGCATGTTGAGAATGTAATTATTGTTCTACATACAACTAATAGATAGAATTTCATTAAACTAGAATTCTTAAATAGTTTGTAAAATAATTAAAAGAAACCTTTCTAAATTGATTTGGAATTAAACAAAGTTCAACTTTGGAAACCCTCGATGGAAAACAAAAGATAAAGAATTGAAATCAATTAATACCTTTACATTATAAGGAGAATATTTCAATGTGAGATCAAAATAAATTAAGAACCCTCTCTTTTTGCGGGTCCCACTTCAAAATCTACGTCTCTCGTTTGCATAGGAACGAAGAAATGAATTTTTCCTTCTTTTTTGGCCTATGCTTATTTTCTTTCACATCTCCAGCTTCAACCATCCATCACTGGTTAAACATAAACATACTGTCAAAGTCCTTTTCTTAAACATATTGCACAATTTTGGAATTTTTTATTGTTTAATTTAGTTTAAAGTTGGTGTACACAATTTATATAATATTTGTTTAACATACATATAAATTTTCTTTTCTTTTAAATTTAGTATGGAATTTGTTTAATTTTTTTTAAATTAATTTAATTTAAATTGAAGTATAATTATTTATTTTTATTTTTTAAAAAATATAGATATATTACCATATAAATTTTAAATAACTAAACTATTTATAATGATTATAGATTTTAAATAATTAAATTATTTATAATAATTATAAATTAGAATAACCAAACTTCATGGAAGAGGACTTAGAAGGATTAGACCTTGGGGAGCTTGACATCCTAGGGCTAGAAGATGCTTGCAGAAGAAAGGACTTTGACAAAATCAATCCACATCAAATTGAAAAACTTGAAATGGCCTTAACCAGGGTCCAACAGCAATAGAAACTAGGAATTTAGCTGGGTAGCCACTGGGACAGCCTAAAAGTCACAAAAGAGTAAAAAAAAAGGGGTGAAAAACCAGACTGGCAGCGCACCATCACCATAGGGGAAATGTTGGTGAACTCAGGACGATACCCCAAGTTAACAAGGTTTTTCAAACCCCTGGCAAATAGTTCCCCATGAAGCTCATCTCATGGAATGTTAGAGGGCACAATAGCCCTGGGAAGCACAAGATGATCAAAAACATGATTCAGAAAGAAAGACCAAATATTCTCTTTCTTCAAGAAACAAAATGTAACAGTGAAACTCTAGGTTCAATCTTATCCAAATCTTGGCCTAGCTGCAGCTCAGTTGCAGTTGATGCCTCTGGTTCTTCTGGAGGTCTTGCAATAGCTTGGGACACTCAGACCATAGCATTAGAAAACTTTCATGCAACGCACAATATTATTCAGGCTACTTTTCATCCCATCGAAACAAACATACATGGGCACCTTTCAAATGTCTATTTTTCCCGGGACCATGCCAGGAAAATAGCACTCTTGAACACCATGGAAATCCTGAATTCTCACAGAACCTATCCTCTTTGGATTACAGCGAGGGATTTCAATATGATTACCAAGATGGAGGAAAATACTGGCGGGAAACCTCGATTGGATCCAGAAAGATTTCATTTCAAAGACTTCATAACCAGTAGTTGGCTTATGGACCTCCCTTTCTCAAACGGCTCCTTTACTTGGAACAAAAAAAGGACAGGTAATCAGCAGATAGCCTCAAAACTGAACCGATTTCTCATATCGGACAATGCCATCTATTTGGGAGGGGATCTTTCAGCTTCAATACTTCCGCTGGCAGGCTCGGACCATTGGCCCATCTCGCTTCATTGGCAAAATATTGGCACTCAGTTCAAAAAGCCTTTCAAATTTGAAGCTTTCTGGCTCTCTCATCCCTCATTTAAATCCATGGTCACCAATTCTTGGAACAGTTTTTCTCCTCCCGAAGGATCGAAAATGTACCAATTCTAGCAAAAGCTTAAACATCTCAAATCGCTCATCAAAAATTGGAACTCCTATGTTTTTGGCAACATATTTCAGGAGATAAAGATTTTCGAGAACAAAATGGAAGAAACTCGACAAAAAATCATTCTCGAGGGAAGAATAGATGACCCATCTTCCAAAGAATAGGAACTATAGAAGTAGCTGGAAGAGAGGCACAAGAAAGAGGAAATCTTGTGGAGACAAAAATCTAGAATATTCTGGTTAAAGGAAGGTGAAAGAAACACAAAATTCTTCCATAGTTCTATAGTTCAACGAAGAATGAAAAACCGCATTGCCCACATCACCAATCTCCAAGGAGAACAAGTGGAGCAACATGAGGAGATCAAGAAAGTACTCCTGTATCACTTCAAAATAATACAGCAAGAAGAGCACACTATAGATCGACATCCAGCCATCGACAAAATATCCCAGCTGATCCCCAGGCTTGTCTCTGCAGAGCGCAATCAGATGCTACTTCGCCCAGTCTCCCTTCACGAGGTTGAAACAGCGGTGGCTCAATCTAAGGATGGGAAGGCGCCAGGACTCGATGGTTTCACCTCAAACTTCTTTCATCATTTCTGGGATCTCATCAAAATGGAAGTCTGGAAATTGGTTGAGGAATCAAGAGCTTCTCACTGGCTTCTCCCCTCTCTGAAATCCACTTTCATAGCTCTGGTTCCAAAAGAAGAGCACCCAAGCACTCTTGAAAAGTACTGACCCATCGCTCTCTACAATGTGATCTATAAAGTCATTTCCAAAGTCATAGCCAACCGACTAAAGCCTCTTCTTTCGCTTCTCATTTTACCAGAGAAAACGGGATATATGGAGGGTTGCCAAATAATGGATGGCATCATCTTAACTCATGAAGTTATTCATTCTCTCAAAAGCACAAAGAAGCCAGGTATGCTCCTCAAAATAGATCTATCTAAGGCATTTGATAAATTATGTTGGCGTTATATTCAGCACATCCTCAGAGCTTTTGGCTTCGACCAGATGTGGATAAGATGGATAATGAGCCTCATCTCGACTCCCCTATATTCCATCCTCATCAATGGTATCCCCTCCAATCCTTTTTCGCCGTCTAGAGGTATTAGACAAGGCGACCCTCTTTCCCCCTTCATTTTCGTTCTCATGACTGAAGGCCTTAGCAGACTTATTCATCATGCTATCCAATCATGGCAACTTCATGGAATCTCCCTTCATGGCTCTCCCACTACAACTCATCAACAATTTTTTGATGATAACATGCTCTTTGGCTTCCCTTCTACCCAAGAGGCCTGATCCTTCAAAGACATTCTGAACCTTTTCTCTGTAGCCTCTGGTATGACCGTCAATGATTCCAAATCCTAGCTCTTCTTCTTCAACACTCCTCCCCTAACCCAATCCAACATAGCCTGAATTCTTGGTTTCTCTATTTCTCACCTCCCTGCCAAATACTTGGGCACGCCACTCATTAATACAACCATCAAACACTCTTCTTGGAATCTTCTTTTGGAAAAATTGGAAGCCTGACTCTCTTCTTGGACCTACAGAGCTCTCAATTTGGCCAGCAGACTCGTCCTCATCAAAGCTGTTTTGCAATCCATGCCCCTTTATCTCTTCTCTGTTCTTGCTGCTCCAAAATGGGTTCTCAAACAGATCAATATTTTGCAACGTCGATTTCTCTAAGGGTCTTCAAACCAAAACCGCAAATGGGCTTTAGTCAACTGGAACATGGTTTTCTCCCCTAAGGATGCAGGAGGACTCGGGCTCAGGGATCCTCTTCACAGCAACGAAGTCATGGGGGCCCATCTGTGGTGGAACTGGCTCTCAAATCCTCTCACGCCCTGGGCTAAAATGTGGATAGCCAAGTACGCTAATAATAGACCTCATGAAGACCTGATCAGGCTCTCCCCAAGAATCACTGGCTCCCTTATATGGAATGCTTCCAAGTAGCATTTTGCACTCATACAAAAACATAGCTTCTGGGAAATACACAATGGGCACACAGCCAGATTCTGGGCAGATTCCTGGTAGCAAAACCCAAAGCTGACTGAAACTCTCACCCTCATCAATGACAGGAGAATCATTGATCTAGATGAAGTCAATGTCAGCCAATGCTGGACCCCCACAAACTGCAATGATTTTAGACAATGGAAGCACCCGACTCATATCATTCCTCTCACTCAGGACAACACTCGAGAAGCTCTCAGTGAGGAACTTCAACGCAGGAAAATCAGATGCTCGGAGAAACCAGACATTCTACAATGGGGATACTCAACTAGAGGCATGTTCACTACAAAATAGGCCTTCTCTCTCATGCATCTAGTCCCTCTACCGCGTGATCCGCTTTGGGAATTTGTCTGGGCTCCTGGTACCTAGCCAAAAGTTTCAACGTTTCTCTGGTTACTTAGTCACAAAAGAATCCTCACTTGGGACAACCTGCTCAAACGAGGATTCTGCGGTCCTTCACAATGTCCAAACTATGAGAAAAGTAACGAAATGATCCAACATCTCATGGTCTCCTGCAAACTAGCTAGCAATCTATGGGAGAAGATTTGCTTTAGGTGTCAAAAGAGAAAATCGAAACGGGACTTAACTAATATCATGCACTACTGGCCCAGACATCCCTATAGCAGCTCTATTGTTAACACTCTTTGGCAAATCATTCCTGGTCTTCTCTTTTGGTCTCTCTGGAAAGAGAGAAATACGAGAATCTTCAAAAATAAATCCACTCCTTTGGACGTGATCTGGAACAACTTCAGTAATAATCTCCAAGAGTCTCTAGCTCTGCATTCCTGGTAGGATGAGGATCTTCCCAAACAGCCAAAGGAAATATCCATATGGCAAAACTGGTAGCTCAAAGTCTCGATCATTCCAAACTCTAATAGACAGAAGACTCCTGATTCCCAACTCCACTAGACTCCTCCACCTCCAGGAATCTTCAAGACGAACTTTGATGGAGCCTCAAAAGGCAATCCAGGACCAGCTGGCTTTGGTGGCATCTTCAGAAACTCCCAAGGAGACGTCCTCGCTATCTACTATGGCTCTATTGGTTGGGACACCAACAACTCGAAAGAATTGGAAGGGCTTTGGCAAGGGTTGAACTTAACTCATCTCTTCAACCTCTTTCCTATCATTGTGGAAGGGGACTCCCAGATTCTCATCAATTTAGCCAACCATCTGCTTCAGGGCACCAGTTCAGCAAAGGTCGCCACAAGTTGGAGAATGGCTTCCAGAATTGAAAAAATAAGCAACTGGCTGAAAAAAGACCAGGTAATCTCCTTCAGCCACACCAAAAGGGAAGGCAAAAAAGTAGTAGATTTCCTGGCTAATTTAGGAGTTGACATCATCAATACTCTCCATCATGGCCCTCTTCAGATCATCCATGACAGAGATCTTCTTCAGAATTGCCTCAAGCTGGTGCACAATGATCGCCCATCTCCGGATGTGGATGATTAATTTGCATGACGGGACATCCGTCCCTAGGCATATCCCAAGGAGACTCGCATGGGGTGGCCATATGGCCCCCAGGGGCTCCATTAATTTTGACATTACTCCGCTAACTCTCAAAGCATTAATTCTCCATCGTCGGCACTCTCTCCTCCTCGACTCGCTTAGTCGATTAATTATGGCTTCTGTCTCGAGATCTCCAGATCATTCTTTCTCTATCTGCTGCTCTTTGCATTTTACTTGTAGTGCATGCCCTATTTCTTGTGCCGAGCCCAGCGCCCACATATAGACAGGGCGTCGTTGCTCTTTGTTCAGCTACATTGAAATCACGCCTGGTTGTCATTTTTCACACAGTGCTTTCTGTTACTCCAACTCCAATTTGCAGGTTCCTCTTGGCATTGAAATTGGGTTCGCTCCAGTCTTGGCTTGTTCTACTTGTCTCAGGCCAATTCAAGCTACTGCACTTTCCATGCCTAGGCTCGGACACTGAATGAGGTGCCGACGAGGTGCAAGTCATGGCAGGCCTGCGAGCTCGCATCCCTCATCCAGTCCCAGCGAAGCAACCTCCTCTGAGGATGTTGAATGGCGGAAAAATCAGGACTCCCGCTGTCACTGGGGCCATGATAGCCCTCCTGGCTCTGCTCACGCTAATCAACCCTCATCACTTCCTCTTGTTTCATCTAGTCCCATTTCCCTTGAACCTCGTCCTTCAGGAAGTCATATTTTGAGTCAGACCTCACAGAGGGTAGAGCTTCACTTTGATTGCTCCTACAATCATCCCACTGTCACTGCTTACATTACAATCACCCTGCGAGAGGATTTGACTCTCTATCCTCCTCCTTTGCCTGGACCTCCCCCCTCTCCTCTTGGTCTTCGCCCTGCCCCTGCTGCGATTTCTACTGAAATTCTGATTGCTCCCCATGCTACTGCTTCACCCGACCTAGCTCAACATTCAATGCAGGTGGACGCAAAAACCACAGGCAAAGATGGTGATCACAGCGATGCTGTAGAATATTCGGAGGAAAAGTACGGGTGTCGCATAGTGGAGGAGCCGCCTTCTCCAGCCCACGCGTAGTAACTTCAGTTTTCCTCGGTTCAACATGGTACATACGTTCCACTATTTTAAAAAATACACTGTTTTTTTAGTTGTCTACAGCAATAGAAGCTGCATGCTATTGCCGTCTTTCTTTGGTTTTCTTATGATGTATGTAATGGACTATACACTGGTTTCCCTTTCAAGGGCTATGAAACTTCTCCTAAACGAACTGGTTTCCCATCCTGGGCAGTTCATCACTTTGTTAAAGCATAGATATCAAGCCCAGTTTTCAGGCTCCCACAGCTGAACTGAGGCAGTTTTGTAACAATATGTTTCCATAATAGAAGTAGCTTAATTTAGAAAAAAAAAGATTATAAATTAGAATAAATTTGTAAAATTCATAAATTTAATAAATTTTTAATATTTAAATTCATAAATTCTGATTATGAAGTGACATCTATTTCCATGTAACAGTTAAGATGTGTTTTATAAATATATGAATTAATTATTAGGCACAATTTAGAGTCATTAGGAAGGAGTTTAGGAAGGAGATGAATGTGCAATTTTTTTTTTCTTTTAAACAAAAATAAAATATACTTTTAATAAATATTATATATATAATTTATGTTAAGAGGTATACTTTATGACATAGAATGAGGAAAATGTGTAATTTCTTCTCTATTCAATTTGGAGTTATGTTCATTTTAAAATAGAATATCCACTAAATAAAAAAATTTAGGTGGACCATAATTTATATGTGTGTGTGTGATTACTTTTAAGTATGCCATAAGTCATTCCACTTTGAAAACAACTCTGCGAGCTATCATTGTGTACAGTTATGCAACATCGTATTGAATGTTAGATGATTGAAGATTTGTATTCCATGAGATTAGTACTTAGAAGAAAAATTAGTCTCCATTAACAAATAGGGAAAACTACATACAAACCTTCTCGTCAGATCTACAAACACTGCAAACTAAATTTCCTCCATGGGCAGCTAAAACTAGACCGTAAATTTCTATAAATTTGGTCCTTGGGATTCAACCCCTTCACTCACTAAAGTATTTGATGCTTAATGCACTTACAAATGCCTTTCTGGGCCAAATATATACCATTAGTGTTGGCATCTCCGGAAGCTCATCGAAGAACATCACAAGAGATGAACATATCTCCTATAATTCATGCTAAGTCATATTGTTATCTCCTCCAAATAATGCTCAGTCATAGTAGTGACCTTTGCTAGAGAAGTGTGGACCACCTCTGGGAAAGTTTTAGGTAGAAAACCATCCAGCAGAGTTATAAACTATGCTCTGAGAGACATTTCATGTAGGATGGTTGTGACCAAATTAACTTAGAATCATTTCATGGGTCAACAATAATTTGGGAGGGGAAATGAGCTTGAGCTCTAAACGATAGAAATTTGGCATTTTTAGGAAAAATTGATATTAGAGGAAGACTGGAAATAATTACTTCCTCAATAAAATTACATATAAGATGGTTGTATAGAAATTAACATAAAATAATTTAGTAGGTACACAAGCTTCAATTGTAACTTGTAGGAATTTTTCACAATTAGGGGAAATAGATATCCTAAAATACTTGAAATATGAAATGGGTACATGATGAATTTATGTGAAGGTACATAATCAAATTATATGCAGGTAGAATGTAAAATACTACAATAGTTTTTATCGAGAGAGTCAAATATTGAAAATTGGTCAGAAATGACTATGGGAGGAGAAATAAATATGAATGAAACTTGTGTGGAAGGAAACAATGTCAACATCAAATTTACACTTCACAACATATTTCCACTTTCTTCTAATAGAGTCTGCTAAGGTGTAAAAATCCTCTTGCATTTATTTAGAGGCCTCTTCCTAGTCAAGTACATATACAAGTCTCACAAAATTCATGCTAAATAAAGGAAAGCTTGTGGATGATACAATAAGAGTTCACCATGGTATCATTGGATAGTGAATTAATTTTGTTTATTGATATATCTATTTCATAGTTATGCTTTAAACTAGTTCAACCAATGGTAAGTTTTGATTTTCCATTTTTTTTTTAAATTATTCAAATATAAACCTCCTGTGAAGTTAAGGAGAGGAAAATTCAATAACCTTAAGAGAAAGTAGTAAAAACTATAATATTTTGATCAAGTGAGATAGTAAAATATTGAAAAATAACGCCTTTTTTTTTAAACATTTGTGATTAAATACTTGATATTGGAACTTGAAAGAGAATCTTTGAAGATTGAGAGGAAATATATTTTTGAAAGGTTATAGAATCTACAAATTTGACATAATGTAACTGATTTCTCTTTATATTTTAACTTTTAATGACATTTTTTTTACTAATTTTTATATTGAGTTATCTTTAAAAGCTTCGAATATAAACCTCCTATGACGTTAAGTAAAGGAAAATACAATCACCTTAAGAGCAAGTGGTAAGACTCTAATATTTTGATCAAGTGAGACAACTCAATATTAAAAAACATAGCCTTTTTTATTAAATATTTTCTATTGGAACTTTAAAGAGAATATTTGAAGATTGAGAGGGCATCTATGTTGGAAAGGTTATAGAATCTATAAAATTTGCACAATGTAAGTGATTTATCTTTATATTTTAACTTTTAATGAAATTTGTTTGCTAATTTTTATATTCAGTGATATTCTATATCTGGAAATTGAATTAATATCTTACGATGTTTTGTTTGCAACATATGGTGCAATTTCTAGTTACGTCGTAAGGTGTTCCTCTCTGAAAACAACTTGCCCAGCTACCATGGTGTACCCCAGCACCATCAGATCAAATGTTAGGCCATTTAAATGTTTTATTCCATTCATCCACTGTGCCATTCATTTAAGCTAACTACCTAACTAACTCTCTAACCTCTATGAACCTCTCTTCCCCTAGATATGATATATAACCTCTTATACCATAATAAAAATGGAAAGCCATGGATTCGTTCCTCCTTGCGTTCCTAGACATTTTCACAAAACATTCCTTGGGTTCGAGCTCTACAACTAGCATGGAGCAGCCAGGCTTTAGGTGGTGCTGGCAGTAGCACCAACCACTCAGGTAAGACTAATTTCAAGGCCACTTCTAATCAACAACAATGCATAAATTTATTTAAGGTGTTTATTTGTTTAGGGTGATATTATATGTTCTTCTCTCAGAACATAATTCATAATGGTTACTGTAACTTACTCTCATTTTCCTCTTAGCATAATCTAGTGTAGCTTCTATGGTTTTGTTTGAATGCTGCACATTGAAATTGGGACGTATATGCCCTATTTCCACTGATAATTTTCCTTTGATAATCGACCCGGTAATGTAGATTATTACTCTAGCACATTCATTTTTGACACTGTTGTTGGTGTTAGATGATCCAAAATAAATTTTATCATAGGTTATAATGTTTGAATAAAATAATTATTAATTTAAGATATTAAATTAATAATTATTATTCTAGAATATTTAATAAATCTTTGAGATACTTAGAAATAGAATTTTGTTATTAAAAAATAGGACTCTAGAGAAGAGTCGTTTCCTAGGCTCTAAGTTAGGAGTAAAGTTAGTAGAATAGTTAGAAGCTCATTTAATGTAATTGGACACTTGTTATTTAATAAGTGATCCAAAATTAGTGGAAGTGAGGACATTGAGCTTATAAATAGCTCATTGCAAGAGTGATTGTGTTGTTCGAGTGTAAAGCACTTTTCTCAATGGGGACTTACACGAAGATGTCTATATGACACAACCAAAAGAGTTTGAAGTTGAAGGGCAGGAACATAAAGCCTGCAAATTAATCAAGGCTTTATATGGATTAAAACAAGCTCCCCGAGCTTGGTATGAAAATATGGATGAATACCTTCAAAAATTTGGTTTTCAAAGAAGTGAATCTGATGATACTTTGTATGTGCACCAACAGGGAAAACATCTGGTCATTCTCATTATGTATGTAAATGATTTGATCATCACAGGAAACAATGATGATCACATTAAACAGGTGAAAAAGGAATTACATGCAGGTTTTAAGATGACAGATTTGGGACTACTTCACTACTATCTTGGAGTTGAAGTATTCCAACGTCCACATCAGATCTCCATTTCCCAGAGTAAATATGCAGCAGAAATTCTTCAATGCTTTGGAATGCAGGATTGTAAGCCTCTTCTTACCCCTATGGAACAAAACTTGAAACTTTCAAAATTTGAAGGGGGGGGGGGGGGGAAGATGGATAGCATTACTTATAGACAATTCATTGGCAGCTTGATTTATTTGACAACCACTCGTCCTAATCTATCGTATGCAGTCAGTATTCTTTCTCCTTTTATGCAGGAACCACTAGACAGCGACTGGAATGCAGCCAAAAGAGTTCTTTGATATATCCAAGGAGTAAAAGGTTTTGGTCTTCCTTACAAAAATACTAAAATTTTTGTACTTGGTGGATTTTCAGATGCCGAATTTGCTGGCAGTATTGATGACAGGGCATCAACCTCAGGTTACTTAATGAACATGGGGTCAGCTGCAATTTCCTGGAGTTGCAAGAAGAAAACTACAATGGCCATTTCTTCAGCAGAAGCAGATTACATTTCAGCATGGGAAGCAGCATGTGAGATTGTTTGGTTACGTCGAGTTTTACAGGACTTGGAAATTCCTCCAGCAGAAGCTACTTCGTTATTCATCGACAATCATTTAGCAATAAAGCTTTCCAAGAATCTAGTTTTTCATTCAAATACAAAGCATGTGGACACCAAGTATCATCATATCAGATCTCTTGGCAGAATAAAATTTACTAAGTTCATGGATGAACTTGGTATTTGTTGTAATGTATCTTTGGATCATAAGGGGGAATGTTAGATGATCCAAAATAAATTTTCTCATAGGTTATAATGTTTGAATAAAATAATTATTAATTTAAGATACTAAATTAATAATTATTATTCTATAATATTTTAGAAATTTTTGAGATACTTAGAAATAGAAATTTGTTATTAAAAAATAGGACTCTAGAAAAGAGTCGTTTCCTAGGCTCTAAGTTAGGAGTAAAGTTAGTAGAATAGTTAGAAGCTCATTTAATGTAAGTGGACACTTGTTATTTAATAAGTGATCCAAAATTAGTGGAAGTTAGGACATTGAGCTTATAAATAGCTCATTGCAAGAGTGATTATGTTGTTCGGGTGTAAAATCTTGCAGAATTCCAATGTAATTGTTTTTTTTATTAATAAAATTACGTGTCTGAGGACACTTTGGCCATTAGTTGGCTCTCATCTAATTTTCAGATTTTCATTCATGAATTTAGACCAGTGACCCTAATTTCTATTTGCCTCACTATAATTTAACTTAGATAATTTGATCAACATGATGCAGTCAATGTTCAGTCTTAATTATTGATGAAAATTGATAAAATATTTTGTGAAACAAAATAGTGGTGGCCTTGGAGGTCATCCAAAACCATATCTCAGACCTATTCTTGTTGTTCAGGCACTTGAATACTCGAATAGTTACTCAAAGCAATATCATTATATTGGGATTTTCTTGTCATTGGGAGCCAGCTTGAAACCACCCATGAGGGTAGTTGAGAAGTTGGGGTTAGGAAGTTACATACCTAATTGTTCTTGGAGACAACGAATAAAAGGAAAGGGATGGAGACCAAGACGGTTGATGTACCTGAGGTTACCCATAGAAGACCAAAGGATCACAAGTTCTAATGACAAGAGGTTGTAGAAGTTGAATATCTATCTTTCCTTTAGACCTTTACGAATTATTGTTGGTTAGTCAAAGGAATACCAAAGTCTCTTGGGGTTTGGAATATCTAAACTACATCTGCTAGAGACAAGATAATGTCTTGGAGAACACCCCACAAACAAGGTTAGCACATGCGGAGGTTTAGTAGAGGGTTAAACTCATTTTGTTTAGAGAAATTTTTATTTTTCTTAGTGGATTGTGACCACTGGAAAAATTAGACAGTGTTTATGGTATGGTTTACTATTGATTTCATTTTATTTTTTGGTTAACGAATTTTTTGTGAGTAGTGCAATGAGAGTATAGTAAAATATGGCTCAATGGAAATACATGAAATATTTAGTACCATAAATAATTAAAATTATATGCAACAATTCGTTCTTAAAGTAATGAATAATACGTCCATAGAAAGATAGACTAAGATTGTCTAGCTTTGGAAAATATATTAACCACTAGTAATAAAAATTGTCTTAGGGACGAAACTTTAGGAAATATGGTTAAGTATGAAGTGCAGGTTGTAGGAATAGATGTTGTAAGATACCAGTAAAACTGAGAAAAATAGCATGGTAGTGTACGCTATTGCTACGTAATTGTAATAGTATTTTTTTATTTTTTTTATTAGAGGGTTAAGAATTTCCTGGAAGAGGAAATGACTGTGGAAATTTGGCATGTAATTTGGGGGAGATCTATAATATTGTTAGAACTACGGTTAATAACCAAAAGCTAAGGGGGAAGTTGAGAATTTATCTCTCTAGCCTCGGTCTCATAGCCAAGACTAGGATTAAGAAGTCTCACTAATCTCCCTCGGACTGAAATTTAACCATTAAATATGTTTGAAAAAATTATATTATACACAAAACTATAATCTTGTATCCAGTTTCAACGATTGTTAAAAAAAAAAAAATTCATGTAAATGATTTGGAAGTAGTGAGAGCCAAATTACTGTTGAAAAAGAACTAACCAAAACATAGCAGGTTGAAATTCTTAATTATAAATAGACAGTGACATCCGCACAATATAAACCCAAACAAAAAACTGAAGTAAAAATTGGTGACAATTTCAAGGATGTCAAGGCATGACCCTTTCATCAAATAGAAAACAAGTAATTACTAATTACAATGATAGAAAATGGCTATGCAAATTAACACGAGAACGATCCTAAAACCCTTTATAAAATTCAACCATATTTGAAATTTACACAATAAAAAGATACCAGTCAATTTGTGTCGTGTTCAGTTGAAAACAGTTTTTTCCCTATTCATATTTTTGCATTAAACATAATTAAGAATGCTAGGTTCATCAACCGAAAAAGGTGAAGAAAAAATAACAAACAAGACATAAAGAAATCGATCCAAGGTAACTACGTATCATCCCCCACTAAGCCAAAATGCTAACCTAGGCATACTTGTGTACTAACCTGAGGGCTATGAACTGGACAGTCGACTAGCTCGAGAATGTTCGTGTACAAATCAACACGACATCAAGAAAATCAGGTTAATATTTTAATTAAAAATGGATAGGTAAATTTTTTATAGTGAGACAAGTAGAAGGGTTAACAAGGAAAATTAAATTACATGGTAAGGGGTCAAACCTTTAATTCCAATGTGCAACACATGCCTTTAAGGATGAGCTAGAGGAGACCCTAGTGGCCCGACCCATCAGAAAGTATCCTTCTGTAGTTTCCTTAATGAAATAAAAACCGAGAGAAATTTATAAACCCTAAATATGAGACCGATCCTATACTTTGGAAACTGAGTATGAGAATTGGGACGCTGAGAGAGAACTAGTTGTATACAAGAAAAATGAATTATTCTAAGACAGTAAACTGACACCTAAAAGTGGGTTGCAGAACAACACAACATGTAGGTAGCATTGCAGAATGGCTTCTATCCTCATTTTCATGGTCAGAGTCAGTTACCTCAACGAATCAAAGAGAACTGTCACGTTAGATTTGGATCAAGTGACAAAAAGCATGGATGCTCTCACAGGTTGATATTCCCAGGAGCCAACTAGAAGCTAGACGAAGTTTCCAGAAAATCATAAAACCTAACTCCACTGTGAAGGTAGGGGTAATAAATTTCACCTGGGCTTACGCAGGTGATTACCCCACTGTATAAATTATAGGCATGGAAAATGTATGTTTTTCTTACAACTGATGACATATGCATCCTATAGAACGTAATTAAAAATCTTATATAATGAATAATGTAGATATTAGATGATTTTATATCATTCTAATAGGTTAAATTTTGGTTCTACCAAGTGACCTAACATAAACATATTTTTGTATGGATTCAAGTTACACTCCATTGATATAACGAACGATTCGATTGTGTCATACCTTTCAACCTTAGACAAAGGGTTTTATTTTAAATTGTTGTACTAATTTTTTGGTATTATATAAAATACTTTTTTCATGGTTAAATTTATTTGTTGGAGATGTGAAAAATTGGTATAGATGGAAATAAAGCTCTCCATTGGGCTTTGAAACAAGAGACTCCTCTCAATGGATGGTGTAAATTTTTCAGTTATGGAAAAAATTTGTAATATCTGGAAATAATACAAGAACAACTTGTGTTCATTGTAATATCCCTAATTTCAGCCTTCTATAATTAGAGAAAACATATAAAGGGCAGTGGGACCTCAGAAATAAATTAGGTAAATATATTAATTCTGGAAATTAATATATAAAAGTGGAAATAGTACCATAATGTAAAGGCAGAGTAAGATGAGACCAAGAAGTCAAAATCCATGAGGTTGGACTAGATTCCTAAGACTTTCCCAAAATTATCCAAAAAATGCTTGGAGAAAAATAAAAAAATAAATTTTATTATATGGGACAAAAAGATCTAATAAAAGCCTTATTAAAGTGGAAAGTTACTCAGAAGAGGTAAAAACAAAACTCAAAAGTGGAAAAGCTAATTTTAAAGAAGCTTTTCTAGAAAAAAAAGTAAAGTGTAGGCTAAGGGAAAAAACATCCCAAATTAACTAGTTGCAGTTATGGAAACATATTGAGGGAAACCAAGCTTAAATAGGCTATTCCTAGTTATAAAATAGGTTGTCTACACTATGGAAGAATTGGTCTCTGCTCGGGGGGAGCTATCGATTAAGCTAAAGGTTGGGTGGAAAATAGTCTTTTCGAGATTTGGTATGCACATTATGTTAAATTCTATCTTGTGATTTATGTTATCTTTATGATATTGTGATGTAGTCAGATTATTGTTAAGTTATGAGTTATATTTGAAATATTTATATCTGTAACTATAAATATATTTGAATAGTTTTTTGTGTTCATAGAAAAATATTTGTCATTTGTATTTAACAGAATTTTAACTATAACAGGTATATTTAATTATTTTGTATGGCTACATAGACTGGAATAAATGTTTTAACCAAAACACAAACTCTCTAAACCCTGAGGGAAGGGTCTAAATATGTTGTTAGGTCTCTATTATATCTTTAATTACAAATATAAAGAACATAATTTAGATCAACTATAATTATAATTGTAATTAAGGGAAAATAAAAAGAGATATGAATAACACATAGTTTATTTATGTAAACATATATTGGAATTATATATATACAATAGAGAGGTTAACTGCAAGTAAATAATGAAAGTATAAATTTGCAAAATAAACATACTTCATATTAAAACTACATAATTCATATTTTATGAAAAATCATACATATAGAGGCAGATATGTATTGAAAAGAATATGTATAAAATTTATATAACTATTCTAAAAATATGAACTCCCTATTATAGAGGTGAATAGAAAAGCATAGTACACTTCAATGAAAAATATCAATTACAATAGTTATTTAGAGCTTGACTGAAATTCAAGAAATCAATAAATTCAACTACACCATGTAGAGTTGATATTGGTAATTATCATTAGATATATATGGTTGGAATCTATATACTTGTATAACCGACCTGGAAGAAGACGCAACATGTCGTCAGATATTCTGATGAAAATGGAGGTAACTATAGTGGAATTGTGGGAAATATAAATTACTTGTACAGAAACAAATATATCTGAGTTATAATAATATCAAGCAGAATAAAAGAAATACTAAAAGATATACAATTACTAGAAGAATTAATATTTCAAATTATACATGTCTAAGGAAAAATAATGAGGTACATTACTCCTGTACATGACAGTAGAAAATATTAAGTTCAGAGAATTAAAAGAAATGAATAACTGTGAACATTGAAATTAATAAAATAACAGAGTTGGTTCATTAATTAAATTCAGAGCTGAATAGTAGTTACTGATGATGAGGACTGTAACCCGATACAAAATATTGGGACAAAATTGTGGAAATTATGTGAATCTAGAAAAAGAGGTTTTTCGAGGATCAGAGTATAAAAAGAAAAATTATTTTGAGAATTAATAAGAATTAAATTCAAAGCAGAAAAATATATTTTTATACGAAATTAGGATCTGCATAAATCAAATTTAATGGACATCATAAATTTTATAACAATCGAAAATATAATTTTGATAACAATAGTGAAATTGCGAAATTTCATAAATTTAAGTTCCAAGAAAAATGAAATTACATACCTCTGATGAAGCCATGAAAAACCAATAAATTAAATTAAAGGTATGCCATGTTGAGAATGTAATTATTGATCTAGAGACAACTAATAGATACAATTTCGTAAAACTGGAATTCTTAAATAGTTTGTAAAATAATTAAAAGAAACCTTTGTTAAATTGATCTGGTATTAAACAAAGTTCAACTTTGGAAACCCTCGATGGAAAACAAAAGATAAAGAATTGAAATCAATTAATACCTTTACATTAGAAGGAGAATATTCCGATGTGAGATCAAAATAAATTAAGAACACTCTATGTTAGTGCTACGAGAACTCAAAAAACTAATACATAAATAGAGAATTTTAATGGTGAATTTAAAATGAGTTCAATAACTAAAATACTAGAAAGGTTAAATCGCACATCGAAATTTCATGCAATGGTATTAATGAAAAATAAAAACGATATCGATTGAGGGAAATACAAATTTCGTATATGAGTAACGAAAATGGGAAATGATACATTAATACAAAAACAAGCGATTGTGTTAATGATAATAAATTTAAAAGTTAAATTTGAAAACCCAGTAACAATGGGCATGCACTAATCCCCAAAACTAACTATTTTGTGAGTGGAGGGTTAAATGGATTTGGGGAAAAATCTATTTTAACCTCCAACGAAAACTTACACATGTAATGATAAAAAATTTCGTCCTTCAAAGGATAAACTGAATTGAATTAGGGAAAGCTTGTGTTACCATTCGATTTTAATTTTTTAAATGAATGGAACAAAAATCTTAGAGAATGAAAAACACATAAAATTTTCCATAAAAATTCACTGAAAAAATGTGAAACACACTAAATGCAGAGAAGAATGATTACTCCATACAGGGAGTGAAATCGTTAAACCTATATAAAATATTCAAAAACATAGAAAACAGAGGGTATGCATTGAAAAAATAAAAACGCAATAATTTGAGAGTTCTTGTTCAGAGAAATGAAACCTTATCACGTTTCAAAATGTCGAAACCAATTGATAAATTGCGTAGGAAGGATAGAGGTGTCTTACCTTTGTTTGGCCACAAGGAAATTCTTGAGCAGCACCAACAATTACTTGAGAAAGGTAAGGAAGCTACGAGCCTGTGTCAAGGAGAAAAATATTAAGTATATGAGCGAAATGAGATGAAGGCATAGTTATATAAAAAATAATATAAAAATTTTGTAAATAGTATTGATAACAATTATATGCTGAATCCTGAATTGTTGAAATGAAAATGTAATGAGAAACCAGACATTACCTGAGTCGATAATGCAGATAGGTGAAAATACAAGGAGGAAATGCAAGTTTTATATGTGTCGTTCCCCATACTGAGAACCAGAGAAACGATGAAAACTAGAGGAGAAAGCTCTCTGTAAAAAATTTCACAAACGAAAAGTGATAGATAAAAACCCATACACCCTAGCCATAGTCACTTTGACTTGGAGGGAACACGAATTAATATACACCGTCGAAATTTCAAAAAATCAACCCTACAGTTGTTTCCATCATTAATAAGCCATGTGATGATTAGGTGCCATAACCACGAAGATTTAATGCATGGGAAATCCAAAATGATAAGAATCAATGGAGTGATAGTTGGTCAAGTCGTTGATTTAAATGGGTTGAAAGTTGATTTAATGCTGATGGATATTATCCAACATGAGAAACAAACCATACGTTATGAAAAAATAATGAAGGATATGATAATATCCATAACATATAGTGTCAATATCCAAATTACTTATAAGATTTAGGTCTATAAAAGGGATAGGCTATTCAATATTGAAATACGTATATCAGAAATACAAAATGGTTAATTCGATAAGGTCAAATCATATTCATTATGATAAAGGTTATCCATTCGATTATTAACATGCATGTCATTTGGTGTATAGAATTGGTATACGTTAAATGGTGATAAGGTTATAAAATATGAAGAACTAGGATAGCACTTTAGACCAAACATATTTAGTTATGTTAATTATTAGGGTCAATGCCAATGTTTAAGCTGTATATATATATATAAAGGAATACATGATTAGACAAAAATAATTGAAATAAACCAAATTAAGTAGTAACAATTTGTAAGATTGTACTATTGCGAAAATTATTAAATGAAGAAAGTGTCAAAGAAGAATTATGACTATGACCATAATTGCCATAGTAAAATGGTAATATATATATAGAGAGGGGGTAAACTATATATAGTTCTGATCATATAAGGATAGAAAAAAAATATAGTATTGTATACAAGGATCAAAATGTAATATATTAGAATTTTATACAAGCCAACATAAGATTGTCCTTGTTAAATAAAATAAACCCATTAAAAATTTCATGGTGATGAATGTATCCCATAAAGGAATCCATGATTAGACAAAAATAATTGTCATAAACCAAATTAATTATTAACAATTTGTAAGACTGTACTATTGCGACAACTATTAAATGAAGAAAGTCTCGGAGAAGAATTGTGACTATGACCATAATTTCCATAAATAGATTTTTTTTTTTTGGTAAGTGGAGTTGTTACAAATGGTATTAGAGCCCAAGTTAAAAACTCTGGGCTAATGGGTCGTAACATAGGAAAAAAAAAAATTCTATTGTCAAATTTATTTTAACTTTTATTTATGATTACTGATTTCTATGAAGAAAAATTAGTGCAGAAAAATTACAGTTGTAGTTATGACAGACAAAGAAAAACTATAAGTAGAACTCAGAAGGGGAAGGGACATACCATATCTAAATAGAAAAATGATAAAAATAACATTTCAGCAATAATTAGTTCATTTACAAACTAATTATGAATGGTTGTTGCAGTATTGAACAAAATAATTTGGTAAAAAAATTACCTGCAATTATAGCTTCAAAGGACACAAAACCCAACTTGGAGAGCTCTAAGAGTGGGGAAAAATATGAGTAAATATCAGAAGAAAATGGAGTGGGATGAAGAATTCTTAAAGAAAATATGTTATCCTTAAATACGAAAAGGAAAGAGATGCGGAATCCTGACTCCTAAAAAATATTCTTCCAGATATATGAATACAGAAGAGATCTGAAAATAAGAATTGTGAGTTACCAATGGAAAGGTAAAATCACACTTTGGTGAAAGAAACAAAAAGATATGAACTAAGGCGATACAACTCACTATAGAAGAAATGGTGGTGAAGTCCACCATAATTCTTCGATATTTGCCTTATATCAGGGGAGAAAAGGCCAAAGTACAGTGAAATTAAACTCTACAAAAAAATATTAAAAAGACAGAATCAAAAGTGACAATTCTAAACAAATATTCGAAAAAACACGACTATGTTACCCACAATAAAAAGACGGGTCACTCAACTGAAAATCTAGTGGAAGCAATAGACCGGAAAACTAAAAATTAGTAAGAAATGATGGAAATTGCAGGTACATACTCTAACAAATTATATTTGGTTGTTTTACTTGATTCAATAGAGAATTTTAAATTGTATCAACCTGAAGACAGTGGAAAAATGTGAATTGAAACTAGAAACATGTAAATACTCTTCCCCAGTATAGAAAATTTCAGGAACAAAATAGAAGGTCAATGATAACCTAAATAAATTATCTGCCAAAGTAACAGAAAATGATATATAATTCTAATATTATTTATATATAATTGTATGATCTTATAGTGGAAAGGGATTAAATAGGCCCATAAAAAGCAATAGGGAATTGTTGGATAAACATATTTTTACATTTAAACAGAAACATACAGCAAGAAAAAAAATTGTCAAGCATGCTGCCCAAGTTGGGGAATTGGGACAACCAATAGGAATGATTTTGTGCAAGACTTATCCACAGTTAAGAAATTTTAAAAAATAGAAAAGAAGTTCTAGCAAAAAAATTCAAGGTGTATAGGGTAAATACTCCATAATAGTAATAACTAAAAGTTCAATTACAAAGGATAATTCAGATAGATAAGACTTTTATTAAACCAAGCACATATCCAAGGGTGGAGCACTAAGGCTAATTGATAAAATGAAGGATGATACCTTTTGGATGTCTATAGAATATGAAAGTTACACTAATTACATATCAAGAAATGGTTAACTTAAAAAAAAAAAACAAAAAGTTAAATGAATTTATGAAATGGGAAGTAAAAGTCTATAAGACAGTCTTCTGAACTAGAAAAGTACATTATAATGTTAAAAAGATAACCTTTGGACATACAAAAATCATGTTATAGTCCTACATACATGTACCAAATAAACATTATTCTACTGAAAGACTTGAACAAGTTAATATGAGTATTAAGATAAGATGTTCTGATATACTCAGGAAAATGAGATAACAACATCGTAGCATAGTGTTACAACCACTTAGAGAACTGTAACTACATGTAAAACTAAACCAATTTGAATTTCACATGAAAATTCTAAAGAAGAATATACGATAACTCAAAAACAGGTAATACAGAATTGACCTAAATTCATTAAGATACTAGCAATACAATCAATTATAAGTATTTCTTTATAATGTCATAAAATTGAAAGAAAAAAAAAGGATTTATGCATTTCAGAAAAGTGAGAAGGTAAACTTGAGTGGAAATACCTAATGCCAAATTAGTTGGAAAATTAAAACAAAAAATTAATACTACAACGAAATTTTCTAAGTCAGCTAAGGAGTGGAAGTATGTACTGAAAAAATAGTATAGAGGGACTGAGAGCAATATTGCTACAAAATAATGCGAAACTAGTGTATGAAATCGAAAATTAAAATTCAAACAAACATGAATAAATTTCTATAGCCTATGAATTAGAAGTGTTTGAAGTAGTAAATACCTTAAAATTTTGGGCATAATAATAGGGGGAAAGGAAAAATTTGAGATAACAAGTCATAAATATTCCTTTATTCAAATAGAGAGAAATGAAAACTAAGAAAGGTGGTAGAAATGTTGGAAGAAAAAAGAAAAATAAATTGATGATCTGTAAGAAGACAACTTCATCAAATTCTGACACATACAAATGGTAGTGGAAAATTGAAGTGGGAGAACGAATGCAAGGAGAATTGTTGAAAAACCCTCGATAGGTACAATTTCCGTGAGATGAAATTGAATAGTAACTCAGCCCAAAACTGATTTTTACAAGTTAGGATGAAAAAATTTAAGGTACCCATGACAAATACAAGATTAATACCATCAGAATGTCATTAGAGACCTTATGCAAGTAATATGGGTGTATTAAGAAAAAAAAAATGTGAAGGAGGTAATGAAAACAATCTTGGTACATGATTGAAAAATCAATAAGGCATATTATAACTTCAGTATCCTACTGATACCTTAAATTCCTTATTTAATTGAAAATAGAAGAAAAACATATTAGAAAAGGAATCTAATTCGGGAGTACTAAGCAGTAAGTCCAAGTAACAACTTGACAAAAATAGTGGGAAGAATGGAGAATCTAATGAAAAAATTACAATTTTGTTTTACAAACAGTACATCACAAGTAATCAAAAGCTCAAGAAAATAAATATTTAACTGCACAAAATCACACAATAGATCTCCTTGATAGAAATTCCAAAAGTACATATAATTTTTTGGAACATCAAGTCTGGAGGAAAATGGGGGCAAAGTTGAATTTCAGTATAGCTTAATACAGTTAGACAGAAAGAGAGATCGAAACAAAAATTAGGAGACATACGGTATAAGTATGAAATAGATAAAATATAATAGTCGAAGAGACTTCAATATTGTTAGAAATTATATACAAATATAAGTATCAAATATCCAATGATACAACTCAGTCAAAAACATAGCGCGAAATAAGAAAAGGGGCCACACTCCACTTAGTTGGAGTTAACAAAAGGATAAATTGTCTCAATTAATAGAAGTACTATAGTAGGTGGAAACAGAACTGTTAAAAGAAGTCCTCAAAGTATTTAGTTAAATTCAACTCATCATAAGAGAGATGCAAGAAATCACAAAGGTGATATTGCACATAGACAAGTTTGATGAGAATCACCTCAAAATTTCGGGTCCATGAGGATTGGAGTGAGAGTAACATAAAAATCACTCTACTTCATCGTATAAAAATTGTTTTCACATTTCAATATTGAAAAAAAATTATGTACATGAATCTTATGACTTGATTGGATTTTGATACAAGTGGAAAAAAAAAAAAAGGAAAGGAACTTCCCATCCGGATAAAACAGTAGTGAGAAGAAGTGCAGTGGAAACACTTCAAACCTGGGTAAGCCTATTGGAAGGAGGAATTTATAAGGAAAGAAATAGTGAGTTTGGCAAAAACTGAGGACATTTTTTAATTTTAGAGGGGGACTCTGTAATATCCCTATTTTCGACATTCTATAAATAGAGAATACATATAAAGTTCAGGGGGACGTCAGAAATAAATGAGGTAAATATATTAATTGTGGAAATTAATATGTAAATGTGGAAATAGTACCATGATGTAAAGACAGAGTAAAATGAGATGAGGAAGTCAAAATCCATGAGGTTGGACAAGATTCCTAAAAATTTCCCAAAATTCTCCAAAAAGTCTTGGAGAAAAATAAAATAAAATAAATTTTATTATATGGGAGAAAAATATCTAATAAAAGCCTCAGTAAAGTGGAAAGATACTCAGAAGAGGTAAAAATAAAACTAGAAAGTGGAAAAGCTAGTTCTAAAGAAGTTTTTGTGGAAAAAACAAAAGTAAAGCCTGGCCTAAGGAAAAACGGCATCACAAATTAACTGGACAGTTATGGAAACATGTTGAGGGAAAGAAAGTTAAAATTAGATATTCCTAGTTAGACAAGAGGGTGTCTACACCATGGAATAATTGGTCTCTGCTCGGGGGGAGTTGTGGATTAAGCTCAAGGTTGAGTGGAAAATAGTCTTTACCAGATTTGGTATGCACATTCTGTTAAATTCTATCTTGTGATTTTTTTTATCTTTTTGGTACTGTGATTTAGTCAAATTATGGTTAAGTTATGAGTTATAGTTGAAAGTTTTATGTCTATAATTATAAATAAATTATAATAGTTTGTTATGTTCATAGAAAAATATTTGTCATTTGTATTTAATAGAAGTTTAATTATAACAGGTATAGTTAATTATTCTGTATGATTACATATATTGGAATAAATATTTTGACCAACACACAAACTCTCTAAACCCTGAGGGAAGGGTCTAAATCTGTTGTTAGATCTCTGTTATAAATTTTATTACAAATACAAAGAACATAATTTAGATCAACTATAATTGTAACTGTAATTAAGGGAAAATATGAAGAGATATGAATTGCACATAGTTTAGTTATGTAAACATATATTGGAATTATATATATACAGTTGACAGGTTAACTACAAGTAAATAATGAAAGTATAAATCTACAAAATAAACATACTTCAGATTTAAACTACATAATTCCTATTTTATGAGCATTCATACATATAGAGGTAGATATTTATTGAAAAGAATATATATAACATTTATATAACACTTTTGAAAATATGAACTCCCTGTTATATAGGTGAATATAAAAATATAGTACACTTCAATTAAAAATATCAGTTACAATATTTATTTACAGTTTGAGTGAAACTCATCAAATCAGTAAATTCAACTACATCATGTAGAGTTGATATTGGTAAATATTGTTATATATAGATGGTTGGAATCTATATACTTGGATGATCGACTTGGAAGAAGACGAAACATGTCATCAAATCTTCTAATTGAAACTGAAAGTAACTATAGTGGAATTGTGGGAAATAGAAATTACCTATACAAAACATATATATCTGAGTTAGAATAATATCGAAAAGAATAAAAGAAATAGTAAAAGATATACAATTACTAGAAGAGTTAATATTTCAAATTATACTTGTCTAAGGAACGTGAATGAATTACATTCCTCCTATACATGACAGTAGAGAATATTAAGTTCGACGAATTAAAATAATTGAAGAAATGTGAACACTAAAATTAATTAAATTACATAGTTGGTTCATTAATTAAATTTCAAAGCTTAATAGTAGTTACTGATGATGAGGACTGTAACCTGGTACAAAGTATCAGAGTAGAAAAAAAAATTATTTTGAGAATTAATAAGAATTAAATTCAAAGCAGAACGATATATTTTATATGAAATTAGGATATGCATATATCAAATTTAATAGACTCTGTAAATTTTATAACAGTGGAAAGTATAATTTTGATAAAAATAGTGAAATTGGGAAATTTCATCAATTTAAATTCAAAGAAAAATTAAATTACATACCTCTTATGAATCCATGAAAAACCAATAAATAGAATTAAAGGTATGACATGCTAAGAAGGTAATTATTTTTGTACAGATAACAAATAGTTGGAATTTTGTTAAACTGGAATTTTTAAGTAGTGTGTAAAATAATTAAAAGAAACCTCTCTTAAATTGATCTGGAATTAAATGAAGTTCAACTTTGGAAAGCCTCAATGGAAAACAGAAGATAAAAAACTAAAATAAATTAATACTTTTAGATTTGAAGGAGCGTATTTCGATATGAGATCAAAATACATTAAGCACCCTCTCTGCTACTCCAATAAGAAATAAAAAAACTAATACATAAACAGAGAATTTTAATGTCATATTTAAAATGAGTTCAATAACTAAAATACTGGGAAGATTAATTGGCACATTGAAATTTCATTCAACGGTATTAATGAAAAATAAAAATGATATCCATTGAGGGAAATATGTGTTACAATTAGCCAAATCGATTTGAGTTAATTAATAAACTCGTACAGTAGAGAAGTGGAAATAACCATTTCATATGAGTAACGAAAATGGGAAACGATACATTAATACAAAACAAGCTATTGCATGAATGATAATAAATTTAAAAGTTAAATTCGAAAGCCCAGTAACAATGGGCATACATTAATCCCCAGAACTAATGATTTGGGCAATGGAGGGTTAAATAGATTTGGGGAAAATTATATTTTAACCTCCAGCGAAAACTTGTACATGTAATGATAAAAACTTTTGTCCTTGAGAGGAGAAACCAAATCGAATCGGGGAAAACCTGTGTTACCATTAGATTTTAATTTTTTAAACGAATGGACCAAAAGTATCAGAGAATGAAAAACCCATAAAATTCACCATAAGAAATTCCCTCAAAAATGTGAAACGAAATAATTGCAGAGAAGAATTATTGCTCCATATAGGGAGTGAAATCATTAAAAATATATATACAATAGTGAAAAAACGCAAAAACCAAAGGGTAGGCATTGACAAAAATAACAACCCAATAACCCGAGAGTTCTCGTTCAGAGAACTGAAACCTTATCTCATTTCAAAATGCAAAAACCAATTGATAAATTGCGTTAGACGTGTCTTACCTTTGTTTGGCCGTGTGAGCAACATCGACAATTACTTGAGAAAGGTAAGGAAGTTACGAACCTGTTTCAAGGAGAAAAAAATTAAGTAAACGAGCTGAATGAGATGAAGGAACAATTATATAAAAAATAAAATAAAAGTACAAACGATTTTTTTAAATCGTATTGATAACAATTATATGATGAATCCTGAATTGTTGAAATGAAAATGTAATGAGAACCACAAATTACCAGTGGATAATGAGCATAGGTGAAATTCCGAGAAAATGCAAGTCGTGTCTATGTCTTTCTCCATGTTGAGAACTAGAGCAACGATGAAAACCAGAGGAGAAATCTCTCTATAAAAATTTGTAGAAATCAAAAGTGATAGACACAAACCCATACACCCCAGCCATAGTCACTTTGGCTTGGACGGAATACAAATTAATGTACATGATTTAAATTTCAACAAATCAACCCTACAATTATCTCCATCACAATTAAGCCATGTGATGGTTAGGCGCCATAGGTATGAATATTTAATGTGTGGGAAATCCGAAATGATAAGAATTAATGGAGTGATAGCTGGTCTAACCGTTTTGTTAAATGGGTTGACAGTTGAGTTAATGCTGATGGATATTATCCAACCTCAGAAATGAACCATACATTATGAAAAACTAACGAAGGATATGATAATATCCATAAAATATAGTGTCAATAATCCATATTTCATATAATATTTAGGTCTATAAAAGGAATAGGCCATTCAATATGGAAATATGTATGTTGGAAATACAAAATGGTTAATACCATAAGGTCAAATCTTATTAATTATGAACAAGGTTATCCGTTTGATTAAAAACATGCATGTGAATTGGTGCATAGAATTGGTTTAAGTTAAATGGCGATAGGGCTATAAAATATGAAGAACTAGGATAGCACTTTAGAAAAAACACATTTAGTTATGTTAATTATAAGGGTCAGTGCCAAAATTTAAGATATATATATATATATATATATATATATATATATATATATATATATATATATATATATAAGGTTGAAAAGTGGAGAGTGTCTATATAACATATGTTAATTGTATTGTAAATCTACCATGTGCAAAAGTATTAAGATATATATATTTGAGAAAACTAATCTTAACTAACTATATATACATATATATATATATATATATATATATATATATATATATATGAAAAGGCCACAATTTTACTAAGAGGTATATATATATATATATATATATATATATATATATATATATATATATATATATATAGGGGGTAAACTATATATAGTTATGATCGTATGAGGAGAGAAAAAAAAAATATAGTATTGTATACAAGGGTCAAAATGTAATATATTGAAATCGTATGCAAGCGAACAGAAGATTGTCCTTGTTAAATAAAAGAAACCGCTTAAAAAGTTTGTGGTGATGAATGTATCCTACAAAGGAATAAATGATTAGACAAAAATAATTGATAGAAACCAAATTAAGTAGTAACAATCTGTAAGATTGTACTATTCCAACAATTATTAAATGAGGAAAGTGTCAGACAATAATTTTGGCTATGACCAGAATTGCCATAAAAAGTATTTTATTTTTTGGGTAAGTGGAATTGTTACATTCACACAGTTGTAGGTCACAGCCACCTTAAAGCACTTTTATTAATAATAGAGAAGCATGGGGAAGTATAAACATACTCAGAGGAACAAGAGAGAACCCTCTACATTATGTTTTGAAGAATAACCATCCTTCATGTGTCGCTCTCATGCTCAGACACATAGCCAATAGAGATGTAAAAGATTTGAGAAATCATAAGCCTATTAAAATTGCACATTCATATGAGATGAGTGAATTATTGAGTCGATATGATCAAGACTTCCTTGATGAAGCATTTGATAATATTATAACTTCTCAAAGTTTCATTTTTTCATCGAATAAGAAACCTTTAATAGGGTTAAGGTATGTGCATTACCATAAATAATGTTGAATTGAATCAATTCTTCTAGGCATTTTGTATACTTCCACATAAGTATCTTATTTGCAGCCTGTTGCTCATCCTAGAAATTCTCCAATGGCTAAATATTTCTCAAAAATTGTTACATAGGCTCCACAAAATTTCCAGGTAGAGTTTTCCTCACAGTTTCCTTATTCTAGTGGATAATAATTTGAGCAAGACACAAATTGGACTTAGGAAATGGTCCATAAAAGTCTCACAAGCATATAAATAGTTAAAACTCACCTTTGAATGTGAAGGAAATACCTGTTAATAAGATAGTTACACTTCCTCCATAAAAATCTGTTATGTTCTGTATTTATGGGACTAACAAGAAGTGTGAGTGGGGAATTGATTGTCATGATGCTCACTCAGAAGAAGAACTCTGTAAGGGTCGGCACATATTGGATATTTTGGGCCAGAAAGTAGAAACAATTCATGGAAGTGAAATAAGTTCCAACATTTATGATGGGGTAAATAATTATAAAATCAAGTTGTGCATGCATTATGAGAAAAATGGAATCTTCCCAAATGGGTCGAAGTGAAAATTTTTCCATGGACACAATGAGCTTAGGCCTTTATCAACTTTATCAAGTCCTCTATTAGGTGCAAGATTTGGAACACTGTCTTCAACTGAACCTTCTCTAAGATCTTATTCCAGTGAGGAATTTGATAATGTGAATTCTTTGAAGGTATTTGTTGGAATTTTCCCACCTTATGTCAATGGTAGGGGACTTTTGGAGTTTATGGAAGGAGAATTTGGGAAATTTATTTATTCTACTATGATTTCTAGGAATGGTGAAGATGAGGGGTTTTGGTTTTTTGTATTTGAAAAGAAGAAATATAAAAATGAAACTTTGAGGAGGCACTACATTCCATTCCATGGAAAAAGAGCATAACCTGAGAAGGTAATGACTCATACTACATTGGTTTTCGGAGATGAGGTGGGAAGGAATAAATCTTTGTCTTTGGGGTTATCATCACCAGCTACTACTCAACCTTCTCGACATTCTCCATTTTCTAGTTTTCATATGCTTTATGGTGGATTACATTCACCAGGTTCATATGTAGTAGGTTACCATTATCATTTGACATACCCATATTCACGTGTAGATCTCTCCTAGTAATTGATTGGGGATGGTAATTAAAACCTGAAACCATTTTCCTGCCAACCTATAGGTTATCTGCTAGAGAATAAAAATTTGACTCAAAAAAATGAAAAAATAAAATAATTTCAAAATAATTCAGACATATTCCCTCACATTCATGAAAACTGTATTTTGGAAAATTTCCTGAACTTTATTAAGCTGATTCCACGAAGGCGAAAAGAGCTTTGAAGTTCTTCGGAGGATTTTGGGAGCTTGCGAGTGACTCTAGAGGTAGTGTAAATCCATTAGGATCATAGCTGGGCTAGAGGAACCATTAAAATCGTAAATTTCATAATCGAGCTCAGAATTAGAAATAAGAAATTTCATATCGTCAGAATCAGAAAATTCATAGTCCGTCGGAATCACAATAAAAAATTTCCTATCGTGCAACTCTTAAATCCTAAGTTGAATCACTGTCTGGAAATTATGAAATATCAAGAATAAACATGCCTTCAACCTATATAATCTGATCCATGAGAAGTGGGTGCATGAAGAAGAAGCAAAG
Organism: Pinus albicaulis; assembly: GCA_034641835.2. Taxonomy (NCBI): domain Eukaryota; kingdom Viridiplantae; phylum Streptophyta; class Pinopsida; order Pinales; family Pinaceae; genus Pinus; species Pinus albicaulis. The sequence continues at coordinate 684,015,244 of CM076579.1, forward strand.
GCAACCCTAGAATCTGACGAAACAAAAATGGTTGGAGAAGCTTAAGTTGAAGCCATAATTTTCCTAGAAAATTGAACACTCATTGAAGGTAGATAATGCTTTTATAATTCTCACTTCATTATTTTGATATTTCCTCTTCACCATCATCGATTAGTATGCCTTCAACATCGTTTACACCCTTTTCAACTAGTAATACGTGGATGAGTCTCTCAAACAATCAACCATTTACTTACTTTAGCAGTGGTGGAGATAATGGATTTTCAACACTATCCGTGAAGCTAGTGGTTCAAGTCAAATTAATAGTTCTAATGATCATAAGGAACTCTCACATATGCTTGAATTTTTAGGGGTGAGCCTTGGGTCAGAGCCAACACAACCAAAAAAAAAATTCATGTAAAACAATTGCTTCTAATTTCTAATTGTGTTGTTAGTCTAGCTATACTTGAAATTTATTTTTACAATTTTTTGGAAGGAGATACCTTATATTCTTGCAAAATCGAGATTCTTAGTTTTGGCATAGTGAAAATTGGTATGGCTACGCTCCACAAAACAGAGAATGTGAATCTCAAATTTCAGGTGGTTCAAGGTGCTCACATGAAACTGTTGCTTATAATTTAAGACAATTGAAAATGTTTGGGATATGGAATTGAGGGTTTTGAGTTATAGGAGCCTGCTGGATGATTTATTATAATTTTTTATTTTCTTCTTATAAAAGTTTTCGAGAAGATCTCGTTAGATTATTCATAAAAACGTTTGACTGACTTCTTGGAAATGGTTTTGAGATTATTTCCCATGCATTTTATTTTGCATCTATCATTTTTGTACTTTTGAGTTCATTTAAGCACCAATGTGTTATCATAATGCTACACGGATGTCTTTCATAGGCTATACTGAATTTTCTATTCACAAGGGAAGCTTTATAATCTATAGTATATTATTTTTCCAAAGGGTCTTTGATGATGCACCGTATTGGTTGTACACTTATTATATAGTTTCCCTTTTCAATTACATGCATTGAATTTTTGTTTACTCACTCCATGAAATTGCTATCAAGGAGTGGGTAAAGTATCCAATCATAAATTTTGTTTACTCCCTCCATAAAATTTCTATCAAGCAGTGGGTAAAGTATCCAATCAAGTTAAAAAAATCATATTAACAAACCATAGTCCATGGCTAGGGTAGATTCAAATTCGAGCTTCAGAGCCAACATGCTATATAGTTTCTGATTTCAAAGGCCATAGGAGTGTTATCGATGTACTTAAAGCAAGGAAACATTTCCAGGGTTAATTTTTAGTTCAGATGGGTTATGTGTTTAAAAGATAAAATATGTGGCTTCAACAAAGAAGAGTGTTGGTCAACTGGTTTATGGATGAAATTTTTGGCTACAACAAGAAAAAAATGAAATCTTATTGTTTGATTTGTAAATTAGATTCAGATTTATTATTTTTTAACAACATTTGTATGTTCTTCCTTAGACAAATTGGTCAAATTAATTTTTGTGTGCCAAGATGGTCAATGACACCTTTTTGTGAGTGGTATACGAGTTTTGAAGTTTTTCTGAATGTTTATGGTGAGTATATTTAGAGGTATAAAAACAACAAACCAGATAGAAATAGGAATGTATATGTTGTGCCGATACCTATACCATCAGTTATCTTCCTTCTATCCTAGGATCCAATTAACATAATCCACCATTGTGTGCCATTAAATTTATTACAGTGTGTCACATGTTTCTCATTAGATAGTTTGCTCTACTTCTTGTTCACTTACTTGGATTTCTTATTCACTTAAAGAACACATTAAATTCATTTAATTCGTTTAAATTTTACAACTGGCTCAACGAACTTGATCTGTACCATCATAAATTTTATTGAGGATTTACCCTAATTCCTTTGTGCATACATGCACCTCAAGGGGAATATTATACACAAATTTATCTGTGAGACATCAACATATAATCAATTTAGGGACACCCATGAGACTGGAAAAGCATCAATCCGAAGGAATAAACTCTTAAAAGGTTATAATCAAAGAGTTTTACCACCCGTGGATAGTTATACACTTCATAATTCACACCCAATCTTCAGAAAAATTCAAATTACTCTACATATTTAATAATTTTGTATTCTTTTTTGTCCATAATATTATTCTCTCTTCTGAAAGAGCACTCTGAGTTGATTTTCATTTTTTTCTCTATTTTTTTGGCAATTTCGAAGTGAAGGGGTAGATGTTAGGAAAATGTTATTGGATAAGAACGATTTCTGTAAGACCATAACGATTCACTTGCTATGTACTTTTTGTGGTGAAAAAACAACCCCCCCCCCCCCCCCCCCTCCCCCCCCCCCCCCCCATTTTTTCACTTATAAATGAAAAATGGGGACCCTTTTAACTGATCACTTCATAGTACTATTATTAAAATTTGAGAATGAGGAAAAGCCTAAATGAGTTTGATTTGTCTTTATAAATTTGTTTTGACCTCATTTGAACTAGTTGTTATAAAATACACTTGTTTGAAGATTGGATATGTTTTAGCCACTTTGGCCTTTTATTTTGTATATTACCTTATTTTTTTTATTTTATATTTTTATAATTTGTGAATATCTATCATAGGGACCTTTCATTTTCAACTCCATTCTCTATTGGCATTTTGAAAAACTTCTTGACTTTTTGAATCTTTATTACTTGGCTCAGAAGTTTACAATCATATTGATTTTGATCATATTTTAGACACATTTATGATTTGTCATTATGATTGATGATTTTTTGGTTTTTGTCACCTCCTTGCTTTCTTTCGCATTCATGGAAACATTTTCATAATGGTCAATTGAAGACAAATTGGCACCTTTGTTTGCCACATCACCTCGCATTTGGTATTTGATTTCACCGGTTGGCATTTCCTCTACATGACTTGGAACATCATTTCACATTCCACGTGTAGGTATACTAATTGTTTATCTCCTTCACTTGGCTTGACATATCCATTAATAAAAGAGTGAATCATTAATTTACCATATTATCCATTTTTATACCTTCTACATAAATGAATATAATTTCATTATTTTAATAATTTATAAAATCATTAGATTAATTTAAAACTATATTTCTTTTCTTTATTTAAAAAATCAAAATCCCGAAAAACATTTTTAGTTGGAAAATCAACATTTTTCTAAACAATTTGACATATCAGATCCTAAAAAAGGCTCAAATATCCGCTAAACTAATTTGCATAACGGATGGGAGATCTGACATATATTTTGGATTTGTTTTGTTAGCATTGGATCCAAATGAATTATTAATAATTGATTCTTCCACTTTGGTAGGGAAATGAACAATTTTTATGGTGCTAAAATAAAACATTTTCCCCTCCTTACAAGTGGGTACTCTACTCATAATTTAACATTCACTACAAAATCATTACATCGGTTCACTCCCAATTAGCAGATTATATGAAAATTAAACCAGCATAGATTACATGCAGATTATGCCAAGAAAATTCAGGATCTGCCAATTCTGATACCCGCCGAGATCATACGTTTGTGGAATGCCGGCCTTCTCCAAAAAATCACAAAGATATTTCAAAATTGTCATCACTCTCCAAAATCTCATGATTCATCACATGTGTTCTGTATTATCCAAAGATTTATAATTTTTTTTGATTTGCAGGTGAGAAAATCGCTGCTACAGAAAGTTGGAGGTTTAAGCATTATGGTGGTTGGCATAAACCATAAATACACAACCATATTTGTGGAAAAATTATTTGGAAGAATCACAAAGGCAACACATTCAACTAACCAAATTTGCTGAAATGGATTGCTGAAGTTTTTACTGAATCAACGATTTCGAGATATACAAGCATCCTTTCTACAATGAGATTTCAAATTTTTTTTAATAGAGGGATTAAAATCATTCTGAAAACTTTTGGCAAGTTAATTAAAAATTTCCTGAAAGTGGAAAGCCAAAAAGAAATTTAAATCACTATCGATGTTTTAAAATGATTTCAAGAATTATCACATAGAAAAAAGCTTGCAGAAAAAAGGAAATTTTATGCATTAAAATAATAGATTTAAGTTATATTTAATATTATATATAAGTTTTTAGATTTTATTTATAAAAAAAAAATTGTATATAGTTCCATTTATTATTTAAATCATATTTGTAAAATTTTTATTAACAATTTTTGGTTGAGATTTTACAGAAAGTTCTGGAAACAAAAATCATGGAATCTAAAGATGTGGAATAATGGAGGATTTGAATCCTTAGCTCAAGGATAAGAAAACAAACTAATTTGTTTCGCTATATAAGAAGAATGAAAAAACATTAGAGGGGATAGAGGATGGAAGGAGACTCTACAAGACCAGAAGGATAGCCATTCTAGTAAAACCATTCTATTGGGGTTATGATCCACCACAGGGGATTTCTCTGTAATTGATCAATTTGTGCTTTTGCACTATTGCAGAGTGTTTAGTGTTTAATTGTTGAGATTGTAAAGAATCTATGGTTCTGTTATAAAGTGGCTTCGCATTATTGCAAGTACTTTTGTTCAGGGTTATACTGCTCTCAAGACTATGGTAATGGGATTTTAATATGATTTTAATTTATTCTTGTTATTGTGTACTATTACCAGAAACAAAGGATTATTTTCTTACTATTAGAATTTCATTTTTGTTTTGATCTCAAATTCTAGAAAGTATTATGTATCTTTGATATCATACATTATTGTTGTGTCATTAATATTTTACTATCAAAGTCTTGCTAAAGCTATCTTTTCAAGACAGAATCAGATTGAAATAAAATTCTAATTTATTCAAGTATTCCTCTGGTGATTTATAACTATTTATTAATCATTTTACAAGTTTATTTTTGTTTTCACTTGTATTGATTAACGTGAATTTTTTCCTTTAATTAATAAAAAAGTTTCGCTATGAATTACATGAGTCATTCCCCTTATTTTACTCAAATTTCTCTGGAATTAGAAAGAGATAATTATCCCTTAATTAGTTTTGTATTTCTAGCTTAATCACGTAACAAGGTCTCTTTAAAGACACACAATCATTCAGGTGAGGTTTAGTCAAAATTTTTGTATTAATCTAAATCTTTAATTTTACATCATTAATAGATCAATAAAAAGAGTTGTAACTATATATTTTGTGTATATTAGTTTTATTCTTTTTTAAAGATTGTTTTAATTAGTTTTTGATAAATCTAATTATAGAATTTAACTTTTACAAGTTAGTGATAATTAGTAATTTCTTTTCACTATCAATAGAATTAGAAAGGTTTAGATCTAAATAGATTTAATATTTCTTAGCATCAATCTAATTAAATCTAATAATGATATTATTAGATTTAATTAATAATTAGTTTATATTTTAGTTAAATATATACATTTCATATTAATATTAACATAGATTTAATATAATTAATACAAGTTATAGATTGCATTATATTTATGATAAATATTACATAAAATAAATTAGCATGTTATGGATAGATTAACTCTTAAAGTCTAGCCTAGATTAAATTTGGGGTATATTTTAGTGGTAGTTTGGTTGTATCATTAAAAACATCTTAACGGCCATTCTCTTACCTAACCAGTAAGAAGAATCAACCTATTATTCCTATCCATTGGAAACTAGAGACACATCTTAAACCAATAGCAAAAAGGGAAAAGGTAACTGGACCTAATATTATCCAGTCGGAGCCACCATCCCAAATGGAAAAGAAGTTGTACTAAGTCCGGACCGGGTGGTTTTCCCCAATGTTGAAGCTAGGATTTTAGGGGCTTCAACATTTCTGGCGCTAGAAGGAGGGCCTGAGCTAGTTAATCTGCATGAAGTCTTGTTTTAACATTTTTTAACTAGCCATGGCTCCTATTTGTATTCCTACATTGGGTCATGCTTTTAGCTCACGCAAGCCTACAAGAGGTATACCAAAGAGGAAACTTGAATCAATATACGAATTGCAATATGATGGTGAGAGTTTCATTTCTATTTTAGATCATGTTGATCAATTTATACATAAATGCAAATGTTTTAACATCACTAAAGATAATGAAATTTGCAGGTTATTCACTCTCACACTTCAAGGAAGGATTCAAGAATGGTACAAGATCCTACCAGCTAAGTGTATTCTCTCTTGGAATCACTTTATGTAGGTATTCTTTTTTGTTCATCACAATTACAACTATAAGAATTTGTGTTTAGAATTTGATGACTTTACAATCTTTGATAATGAAACTTTTAGCAAATTTTCTAAGAGATTTATGTTATTATGCTACAGATTTGATTATGATGATTTACCTCCTAAGAAAATTTTAATTGAGAAAGTTACCTCTGTTATTCAAAACATTATATAAGAACTTATATGAAACATAAAGAGGAATCTCTAACAATAAATCTTGGTTCTATTATTGATCCTATTGAATCTTTAAATGAAAATTCTAATCTTTCTCAACCATCAACAATAGGAGAGAATCTTACATCTAAAAGTGTTTCTACGATACCTCCTAATGCTTATGATAATGAGTCACATTCAATAGAATCAAATTCTACACAACAACAAGATTTAATGAATAATCATAACAATAATTCTTATTTTGAAAATGGGCTAGATTCTATTGTGACAACAGATGACACAGCATTAATCCAAGAAATCAAAACTGATGATCTTAAAGAAATTTCACCTAACTTACATTATGATTATCATTATTTGCAACCTAACCATTGTATGTGTCAACCTGTCGGAATATTTTCTGGTTCAAAACTTAAGAATGAATTACATTATAAAATGCAAGGGGTATTTTTAAATGATCAATTACTTATTGATATCAATCTAGAAACCTTTATCCACCTTTTATACAAATTTCAAGATACTTATAAATCATTTGAAAAGGATGTGATCTTTAATAATCATGATATTCGTGAGTTTAGATCATTTGATTCATTTTTTAAGCTCAAATTCCCCCCCTTCCATTATGATTTAGATCATCAAACTCTATTAGAAATTTTCGATATTAATCATGAGTTGGTCAGTTGCCTTAATTCTGATGTACACATAATAGATTCATTTAAGGATTTTCCTTCTTTTTCTCTTCATTATGACAATCAACGTCTCACAAGGGAAAATGAAAATTTCTGTAAAAACTTAGAAACAATTGATGTTAATACTTCCCATATTTCACAATTTTCAAAAACAGAACCTTGGTGGATCCTTAAAGGTAATATCTCTAACCCTTTATATTGTACATATCTCGATATATTTTATTTTCAGTTAGAAAATCATTTTAGCATAAAATTTCTAATCATAAATTTCTTCTATTTTCATTCTTAGGAATTAACATGCATAAAGATTCTAGGATTTTTGTATATAATTTAGTAATTAAGATTTATCTTTTTCTAACACATGTAATTTATATTTTTGCAGGTAACAAAATTAGTTCTTGGTTACATTGGAAATATGACTATACCTAGTCATTTTCCTTCAAAAGGTTTAGAGTAGGAATAAATTTAATTTTGTTTCATTTTTTTGTTGTTTTCCAAAATAATGCAATTATGATATTTTAATGACAATTATGGGACCTTATCATACATTTAGTTGGCATCTTTGAGATTTTCATTGGTAAAACAATATTTACATTTGATAAATGATAAACCCCACATCCTAAGATGTTAACTCGAATATAGGGCTCATTTCCACTTTCTACTCATATACTTGTAATAAGATGTGAATTTACATTTTAAATAATGGTTAATTAATAAAAGGAGCTCACAAGACAAAAATTCAAATGATGGCATACAATATTTTATCATTCACTTTATTCATATGTCAATTCCTTTTTATGTTGTCATGTGAAGAATCCTTGTAGCATTGCTTAGTTTTTAGATTCAATAATTCATGATTTTCAACATATCCAAACTTGGAGATAAATATAACTAGTCTTTCCTATTTTTATATATTCTTCATACGAAGACGTCAAGATTCACAAGGTAATTTGGTATGCATTTTTCTCATGTCTGTGTACATGTTGATCTTCATTTCTCCTTTACTCCTTTCTTTTATTTTCTCTTTTATTTATATTTTCTTATTCTTGTCTTCTTTTCTTTTGTATGTTTTTACGAGTGCAATTTGAAGATTTGGTTTTGCTAGCGAAAGAAATTTAGAAAAGAAAATCACCATGATCCATACAGGTAATTCCTTTTCCTCTTCCAAATTTTTCTTCCAAATTCATTTACAATATTTTTTGAAACTATTTGTTAGTCTTACTCTTAAAACATGATCGTCAAAAGACTTGCAAGATAAGTTTTCAGCAAAATTGACAAAATATTGAAAATTCCTATTAAAGCATTCGAATAAAAACATCAGAATTGCATCGATGCTTTTAAAATAAGAGCAACATTTAAAAAACATCTTACAAGATAAAAAATTTAATTTTAAAAAACATATTCATCATTTTATACCTTTTATCTCGTAAAGATTTTTTGCATGATCTATCCTCTTGATGGTCTTCTTTCTAATTTGATATCTTTCATTTAATTTTATTCTATTTTAATAAAATCAGGAACATGATGATTTAAAAAAAATAAAAATAATAATAATAATAATAATAAGACGATAGCTTGACTTGACGTATATTTCTAAACACAAACTTAATGTTTTTGTCAAGACATCATCATCTTGTTTGAGTTGTTTTCATTTCATGTTTTTGTTTTTAAGAGCTTGTTTATTTTCATTCTTAGTTCTTTCGTTGTCATTTTTTTCCCCTTTCAATGGAGTTCATTTCACGATAGATAATTTTCAATTAATTTGAAAATCCTCATACATATTTTTTTAGTAGTATTATCAAATGTTAGTAAGAGGAATTTTTCTATTCAACTTTGGTTTCATTCATGGAAAATTATTAACTCTATATTTAAAAATAATTCAAAAGGAAGAATATCAAGTTAATTTTCAAAATTTCTTCCATTCGGATTTTAATTTGAAACTCTAATTATTTCTTTATTATCATTTTGACGATCTCAATCTATAACATAAGAGTTTATTGTTACAACAACTTATCTTAAACTCGGCTTTAGCTAAAGTAACACAAGCAATATCAAAAGTTAAGTTATTAAACTCTTCCATGTCATCCCAAATCTCTTAAAGAGATAATTTGTCTCTCCATCTATTATCACCAATTATCAGAGTATAAATTAAAAGGTACAAAGAACCCAAAAGATAGGGGGTCTCTGCATAGAGCCAGCCTACCATGATCATAGGTTCTGATAATTATGACATTGTCAATCTAATTACCACATTAGGATAATGGCTCACAACTTTACGTTGTAAGACAAGAGGTCTCATCATGAGTCGGCTTGTTCATGAATATCAAAACCTATGAATGGCATTTTCATGATTTGGTCACCAAGTCAGGGAAATGGTTCTCAGGTTTTTAATAAAATAAAATTCTCTCGGAATATTCAAAATAGATGGTATATTGACATCTTGGGCTAAGAGGTAACCCTGTCGAGGCTATGGATGCCTGCTGGCAGCAGTGGTTCTACCTAATATTATAAGAGTTCACCTTTATCACTAAAAAAAACAACATTTTTTTGTTCTTTAAGTTTAAGTTGTCATTAAATAGTTGTCTGTGATCAGCTCTCATATAGTCAAAATTTACAAGATATACAAAATGATAGTATTTTGACTTCAATTAAGATTTTCAAAGAAAAGTATGAATCTTGGCAATTTGATTTAATTTAACTTCTATTTATTTTTCGTTGGGATTTTATCATCAATTTGAACAGAGATAATTGGTTCATCCCCGTATGTTGTCAATGTTGTGGTGAAACACAACCCCCCCCCCCCATTTTTTCACTTATAAATGAAAAATGGGGACCCTTTTAACCGATCACTTGATAGTACTATTATTAATATTTGAGAATGAGGAAAATCCTAAATGAGTTTTATTTGTATTTATAAAAAAAATTTGACCTCATTTGAACTAGTTGTTGTAAAATACACTTATTTAAATATTGGATGTGTTTTAGCCACTTGGCCTTTTATTTTGTATATTACCTTATTTGTTTTATTTTATATTTTTATAGTTTGTGAATATTTATCACAGGGGCCTTTCATTTTCAACTCCCTTCTCTATTGGAATTTTGAAAAAGTTCTTGACTTTTTGAATATTTATTACTTGGCTCAGAAGTTTACGATCATATTGATTTTGATCATATTTTACACACATTTATGTTTTGTCATTATGATTGATGATTTTTTGGTTTTTGGCACCTCCTTGATTTCTTTCACATTCATGGAAACATTTTCATATTGGTCAAGTGAAGACAAAGTGGCACCTTCATTTGCCACATCACCTTGCATTTGGTATTTGATTTCACTGGTTGGAATTTCCTCCACATGACTTGGCACATCATTTCGCATTCCACGTTTAGGTATATTGATTGTTTATCTCCTTCAATTGGCTTGACATATCCATTAATACAGGAGTTAATCATTAATTTACCATATTATCCATTTTTATACCTTGTACATAAATGCATATAATTTCATTATTTTAATAATTTATAAAATCATTAGATTAATTTAAAACTATATTTCTTTTCTTTATTTAAAACATCAAAATCCAAAAAAACATTTTATTTTGAATATTGTAAATATATTAAACTCTTTAAAAAAAAAAAAAATCCCAAAAAACATTTTTTAGCATGAAAATCAACATCTTTGTAAAGACTTTGACATATCGAATTCTAAAAAAGGCTCAAAGATCCGCTAAACTAATTTGCATAATGGATGGTAGATTTGACATATATTTTGGATTTTTTTTGTTAGCATTGGATCCAAATGAATTATTAATAATCGATTCTTCGAATTTTGTAGGGAAATGAACAATTTTTATGGCACTAAAATAAAACATTTTCCCCTCCTTACAGGTGGGTACTCAACTCATAATTTAACACTCACTCCAAAATCATGGTACATCGGTTCACCCCCAATTCGCAGATTATACGCATATTAAACCAGCGCAAATTACATCAATGCACTCCTAGTTTAGCAGATTGCATACAGATTTAACCAGCGCAGATTACATGGAGATTATGCCAAGAAAATTCGGGATCTGCCAATTCTGATACCCACCCAGATCATACGTTTGTTGAATGCCAGCTTTATCCAAAAAATCACAAAGATATTTCAAAAATGTCATCACTCTCCAAAATCTCATGATTCATCACAAGTGTTTTGTATTATCTAAATATTTATAATTTGTTTTGATTTGCAGGTGAGAAATTTTCTGCTACAGAAATTTGGAGGTTTAATCATTATGGTGGTTGGCATAAACCATAAATACACAACCATATTTGTGGAAAAATTATCTGGAAGAATAACAAAGGAAACGCATTTAATTAACCAAATTTTCTAAAATGGATTGCTGAAGTTTTTACTGAATCAACGATTTCGAGATATACAAGCATAGCTGCTACAATGAGATTTCAATTTTTTTTAAATAAAGGGATTTAAATAATTCTGAAAACTCCTGACAAGTTAATAAACAATTCCTAAAAGTCTAAAGCCAATGAAAAGAAATTTAAATCACTATCGAAATTTTAAAACGATTTCAAGAATTATCACATAGAAAAAGGCTTGCAGAAAAAAGGAAATTTTATGCATTAAAATAATAGATTTAAGTTAGAATTAATATTTTATTTGAGTTCTTAGATTTTATTTATAAAAAATTTATTTTTATATAGTTCCATTTTATTATTTAAATCATATTTGTATAAGTTTTATTAACAATTTTTGGTTGAGATTTTATAGAATGTTCTGGAAACAAAAATCACGGAATCTAAAGATGAGGAATAATGGAGGATTTGAAGCCTTAGCTCAAGGAGAAGGAAACAAAATAATTTGTTTGGATATATAATAAGAATGAAAAAAAATTATAGGGGGAAGAGGCTAGAAGGAGACTCTACAGGACTAGAAGGATAGCCATTCTAGGATACACATTCTACTGGGGTTATGATCTAGCACAGGAAATTTCTCTGTAATTGATCAATTTGTGTTTTTTCACTATTGGACAGTGTTTAGTGTTTAATTTCTGAGATTGTAGAGAATATATGATTCTATTATAAAGTGGCTTCACATTATTGTGGGTACTTTTATTCAGGGTTATATCTGCTCTCAAGACTATGGTAATGGGATTTTAATATGATTTTAATTTATTCTTGTTATTGTGTACTATTACCAAAAATGAAGGATTATTTTCTTACTATTAAAATTTCATTTTTGTTTTAATCTCAAATTCTAGAAAGTATTATGTTTCTTTGATATCATATATTATTGTTGTGTCATTAATATTTTACTATCGAAGTCTTGTTAAAGCTATCTTTGCAAGACAGAATCAGATCAAAATAAAATTCTAATTCATTCAAGTATTCCTGTGGTGATTGATAACTCTTTATTAATCATTTTACAGGTTTATTTTTGTTTTCACTTGTATTGATTAACATGAATTTTTTCCTTTAATTAATATAAAAGTTTCGCTATGAATTACGTCAGTCATTCCCCCTATTTTACTCGAATTGCTCTTGAATTATAAAGAGATAATTATCCCTTAACTAGTTTTGTATTTATAGCTTAATCACATAACAAGGCCTCTTTAAAGAAACACAATCATTCAGGTGAGGTTTTGTCAAAATTTTTGTATTAATCTAAATCTTTAATTTTACATCATTAATAGATCAATAAAAAGAGTTGTAATTATATATTTTGTATATATTAGTTTGATTCTTTTTTAAAGATTTTTTTAATTAGTTTTTGATAAATCTAATTATAGAATTTAACTTTTACAAGTTAGTGATAATTAGTAATTAATTTTCACTATCAATAGAAATAGAAAGGTTTAGATTTAAATAGATTTAATATTTCTTAGCATCAATCGAATTAAATCTAATAATGATATTATTAGATTTAACTAATAATTAGTTTTTGTTTTAGTTAAATATATACATTTCATATTAATATTAACATAGATTTAATATAATTAATACAAGTTAAAGATTGCATTAGATTTATGATAAATATTACATAAAATAACTTAGCATGTTATGGATAGATTAACTCTTAAAGTCTAGCCTAGATTAAATTTGGGGTAGATTTTAGTGGTAGTTTGGTTGTATCATTAAAAACATCTTAACGGCCATTCTCTTACCTAACCAGTAAGAAGAATCAACCTATTATTCCTATCCATTGGAAACTAGAGACACATCTTAAACCAATAGCAAAAAGGGAAAAGGTAACTGGACCTAATATTATCCAGTTGGGAAAAGGAGTTGTACCAAGGTCCGGACCGGGTGGTTTTCCCCAATGTTGAAGCTAGGATTTTAGGGGCTCCAACAGTACTCTACAGTTATCAAGGAATGACAGATCCAAATTTATGGGTATTTGTTATTAGATGCCAAATTTTGTTGTCACCTTCAATTTTTGCATGGTGGCCTTCTAATTAGTCCTTTGTAAATCTGTCCAAGAGCACATAGATATTCATAATTGAAGGACACAAAAATAAAAAATACGAACTCTTGTCTACATCATAAAAACAAGGCATAGTGTGTTATTCACCAAATTAATTACAAGTGGGAACATAACCTCTTACATCTTATTAATACTACTAACTTGATAATGAATTAAATTAATAGTTTGTTCGTCATATTCTCCTCACATTCACATCACACTCACATCAAGTACAGTTGAGGCACCATATTACATCATCCACTTTGGTTAAAATGGTCTAGTTTTACACAATAGTAGTTCTTGGATAGGTATTGATGTGAATTTGGAAATTGTAGCAGGCATCATTGTAGAGAGGGTACAATAGGATTTCCAATTGACCACCCCCAGTATTGTTTCAAATGCACATTCTACACATTGTATTACTTCACTGGGCCATGGGGATAGTTCATTGTTATTTTTTATTTTTATTTTGGTTAGTTTTGAGTTGGTCAAGTTATAGGTAATTGGTGGTTTATTGGATTTTGTGAATAGTCAATGTCATCAACCATGTAGAAGTTTATTCACCATGTAAATTGTTGCAATGGTATGTTGCAATTTTCAATAAAAATCAATGATATCTACAAGAATTTATAATACATATTAAAATTATGGCCACCATGGGATGTAAACCATATAATATTTAGGGGGGAATGCAAACCATTGGTACTAGTGTTAGTGCAATTAAAAATGTTTCTTTGTAATTTCAAGGATAATAATATTTTAGGAAAAAGTGGAGATATTGAACATCATCAACTGCACTGCGCTAGATTTTCCCATCGAAGTTGCATATTTTACACCAAAATTTATGAATAATTTCTATTAGCCCCCTGTAAATTTTTGACAGGCAAAGTAGGGGGCTAAAAAGTTTTTGAGTCTTCAAGGAATGCATTTCCTCTGAAAACACATCATCCTTGAAGTGTCCTGTGCCTTTGCCCTATGATGAGGTCCCCTTTGCTGATTTCCATTATAAATCCTCTTTGATTACAAAAATTGTGCTCAAAAAGGGTCTCATTTTCCCGTTGTATCCCTGCAGAATGTCCCATTTCACTCTGTTATCCCTTTTTCTGAGTTTCCTTTCCACCCTCTTTTCCCCTTTCTAAACTTCCTACATTAATCCTCTAATCCTCCCAAAACCCCATTTAAACCCTCCAAATACTCTTGGTTTGGGTTGATAAACCTTTTCCCTCTCAATCGTTACCCTTATTTGGCCTCAAAAGCATTAAAATTGGCCAAAATAACCCACTTTCTACCTTATATTAAGGCATAGCCCCTTTCGGCCTAGCCCCCTTAATCTTTCTCCCCACGCGACCGGGGCGCTAGAACCAGGTTCCAGGGCGAAAGGCGCTTACTGCATTTGAATATCGGAAGTGTTTTGAGCCGTCGATCTATACAGATCGGACGGTCGTCGCGATCCCCGCAACGTCCATTACCCTACCTGTTCACCGCTCAGATCGTATCTCCACCGTCCATTTGAGAAATGATCCGACGAACCACATTTTACTTGCCCCTGTGGTCCCCATGCCCACAAACACTGTTCACAAACCCGGTGGTATCTATCACACCGCCTTTGGGTGGTAGGCAGTTTTTTCCCATTGCCCAGCGATTCCATATAGCATCCGACGCGTAGCACCAGTACGGCTGGAAAACTGCTATCTCATCGCGCATTAACGTTCGTCCGTCGATGCATAGTGATATGCACGCGCACCGTCCAATCTGGGGTAGTTGATCCAACGGTCGTCGTTTCACAGAGCTGCGCGCGAGTTAACCCATGGCAGCTGTACCCCTGGCCCACTGTCCATCGCCCTCCGACGTGTTTTCCACCGTCGATCTCCTTCGAGATCGGACGGTCCAGATTCATTTTCATGGCCTGCCATTGACCGGTCCTGCCACGTCATCCATCCATGTATCTTCATCGTTTTTCTCGCCCATCCCCTTTATAATCCATTCAAAGTTTAAATTTTAATGTTTTTTACGTTAAATGTCTGCCTCGACACCTTCCACTGTTTTTCGCCAACCTTCACCAGAGCATTTCTCCACCATTCCTCTACATTTTTTCGCCATTTCTCCGCAGTCCCACTATCATCCTCATAGTCATCCACATCATTCCACCCCCATACATTTCTTTCGTAATAGGTTTTCGTGTTTTGCAGGGTTTCGAGCAGCCATAAACCTCCATAGTTCATAGTCTCTGTCACAGTGACAGAAACACAGAAAAGGACCATTTGCAGAAGCTGAAATTATGGATAAAGGTTGGGAAAGGTTTTTTGACAGGACTAGCATTAAAGGAACAGGTTTTAGACTCTGCGAAACCTCTCCGGCACCATTTAAACATTGATTTCGCAGTCAGAGGCAAATGTGGAAGCAGCAAAGAGTATCAGTGAGGGATTTAAGGGCCTAATGCACATTTTTAAATATATTAAGCTTTAATCCAATTATTCAAAGGCCAACGTACCAGAATCGAAGACCACGTGGATCATTCAGGTGGTCCAATGCACAGAAAACCATATTAGCAGGGTTTTAACATCATCAGAACGTTCTTCCATGAAAGGACATAGTACACATTATGGTTTTAGTCTACAGTGTGTCCAAATGAAGATTTCCACCCTGTCAGCCGTCCTACACCATCAGAAGCATTTGTTACACGGTATGGTAGACCCTAGCATCATTATTCTGCCTTTTTGTGCAATTCACCAGAACACTGCAACAAGCACCAAAGATAAATTCTTAGAATTAAAACCGAATGGAGCCTCGGCTCTCCTACTTCTCCAGAGTTTAATGTTGCACTTAATTTTTCATCTACCCCTGTTATTCTTTTCTCCTATAATAATTCCCAAGATCAAATTGTAAAAGGTTGTTGTTTGGTTGCTGCCGTTGTAGTTAGAGGGATTCAGTCTTGATTGTTAGAACAGTTCTGGGAGAAAGTAGCAGAGTAGTTTATATTGTAGTAGGTTGGGAGGATAATTTGGGACTGTAACAGCCATTGAGCTCAGTGTATGTGACTGGTTTTGCATCAATTAATCAAAGCACATTTCACAGGATCCTGGTCTATTACTATTGGTGATGTTTTTCTAACTCTGTTTATTATATTTTCATGTTGTTTCATTTTCTGCTAGCTTGCATCAAAAATATGGCATAGGATTTACCCTTGTTAGGTACCCTATGTCTCTGCTCTCCTTGCTTTCAATTTTTTTCTGCTAAATGTGTTATCTAAGGGTTGATTCCAGTTAATTTAACCAGTGCAGTAGTTCCTTATGCTGCTAGCTGATGTATGAATTAAAAGAATCCATTCTTAGATGTTCTTGTTGGGTTAAGCTGGAAGATTTGGGAACAATGGGGATTAGTGTTAGCCCTATCCACTAGGATCCTTGTGCGACCAGCTGGCCTTTCTAAGATATCTCTATTAAACTTATCTTTTTTTTTCCTGGAGCATGCTAAAGTTGACTTAGAGTTAAATGACCTCTGGTCCGATCTATAAGCTGCCCCTATGTCCTCCCATTGAAAGTTGTCTATGAGTATGTCCAAGCAGGCTTGGAGTTAAATGACCTCTGACCTGATCTATAGACAGAAATTAGGTTTCTTTCCTTCTTTCACTTTTAGTCCTTAATGTTTCCATCCCACCATCTAATCTAAAAGATCCTTTAGTATTAGATGACTTGCCCTCTGAAAGCTTTGGCTAGTTGTTGCATGTAATCACCTTTCATGACTCCATAGCCCAATGGATGGCATTTTCTTGACCTATCCCCTTAGCTGAAACATCCTGCTATTTTTTTGCTTTCTCCCATCACTTTCTCAGTCTATGATCTCATGACCAACCTAGCAACCTACCAACCAAATAATTTTAAACCCCCCTTTGTGCTTCATACCTAGCCTAACATCTCATTTTGAGCTTCAAAGATATACCATTCTTTGCTTTACTATATATATCCCTCTCTAGGTCTAGGAGGGCTAGATCCTAGGGCCCCAAAGTGGTTATGATGTTGTCTCATCTTTTGGTCTTGCCAATCCGGCCAAAACATGGGAACCCCAACATAATGGCGACTCCGCTGGGGAAGCCTGAGTGCATTTATATTTCATACTATTAGGCACTCAAAAGACCCAAGATCTCTGGTTAGATTGGCATTAAATTGCTAATGGTGGATAGCATCTTGCTTCAAACATTCATATACATCCACCTGGCGACTCCACACTCCCTATGTACCAAAGACCTAATGACTCCACTGGTAGAAAACTCTGAATTGGTTGAGAAGATACAGTGACCTCTTTCTAATTTACAAACATTCTTCCATGCATATAGAGAATATATGCCCCAATGAGCAGTGAGCATATCCCTGGATTCCCACACAAAATTCCTAAAGTGGACTGGTTAAAAAACTTGCCTATCTTTCAGGGTGAAAACACTGAGGACCCCTTGCTACATCTCATGAAGTTTCATATACATGTGTGGAGATTTAAAGTTGAATGGCATGAATACTGCCTAATGAAAATGTTCATGGCAACATTAGAAGGAAAAGCTAGGGTCTGGTATGAATGGTTAGAACCTCGGAGTTTGTTTTCTTTAAGGGACATGCACCAACTATTTTACAAGAATTGTAAAGGAAACTCTCAATACTTATCATGGGATTGTTGTGATCAATCTCAGAATATCACACAATATCTGTTAGGTATTGATGAGGATTTGGTTAATATGCATCCTGAAGATCTATTAACAGCCATTCAAGATTTTCATATGCATCCTAGTTATCACAAGAACATAGATGAATCAGCTAAGGAAGAAAACAGTCAAGAGACTGTGGACATTCTTCAAGATATTCCTGAAAACTCAGATGTTGATTTATCATCCCTTATAGTTGAGGCTCAAGATGACATCCTACCTCAAATCCAGTCTTCAGAGGAAACAGAGAGCTGCTGCACTTCTGCACAAAGGAACACAAGACCATCTTCCCCTTTGATAGAAGAAGAAATAGATCAGATCATCAATAGACAGCTAGCCTCTGAATTGTTTTACAGATCAGACATCCTTGTCCATTAATCTAATGAGCTTTGTTGTAAAGAGTTGGAAAGCTCACATGTAAATTAGAGTGAAGAAAAATCTACTGATAATCCAGTATGTCTGATTGGTAGCATTACTTACATTCATGATTTTCCTATTTTTTATCTATCTGATGATGATGTTCTCCAAACAGAATATGATCTTGCAGGGTCATCATTAGTAGATTTATGCAAGGAAAATCAGTTCCCTTTACTTCCAGAAGGTAATGAGCCAGTTCAGGCTATTTATGATACTGATGAAGAAATTTTTAAGACTGTAGAAGAGGGTGAAGGATCTCTAGATCTTGGCTTCACTCCATTACAACTCGTCAGTAATGGTTTTCACATGATTGGAGGTCAGCAGGCATTCATCTCAGAAGATGAAGAGGAAAACAAGGAAGCAATTTTTGAGTAGGCTGAAAATAGGGAGTTTCCTCTTGAAGAAGAGGAAGAAATATATCAAACCCCTACTCAAGAATACATGGATTTCTTCACAGAGCTCAGCACCTTGGAGCAGAATACATCAAAGCTCCAAGAGGACAACACTGCCATATATGATGAGGCCTCCAGTTCAGAGAATGAAGAAGATGAGGGAGATTCTCTTTCTCAAGAGAATATTATTCTTGATCTAGTGGAAAAGATAAAATCCTGGTGGAATCTTGCCTACCAGATATTCATAACCAGGTATTATTTCATGATCCTTATGCACATTTCCTGCACACATTTGAAGAAGGATTGAAGGTATTTTTGAGCAGCAGGTTGCAAACAGAAAGCAAATTTTTCAAAGCTGCTATTATTGGGAAAAAAGACTGGGAGTTGCCCTGCCTATCCAGCCTGCTCAAAGCATTGAGCAAGAAAGACCAGTCATGGGATCATTTGATGGACTGGTTGCATTGGAATACAATGTTTGTAAGCTAGACTTGTGAATATTCTAGTTAGAGTAGGGTAGATAGGAAAAGTTCAAATAAGCTCAGTATGTGAGCATGTAGTTAGCTTTTTTAATTTCTGCAAGGTCTAACAAGTCAGACAGACTAATCTTGGCTTGACTGTTTTCAATTTCTATCTTAGAATGTAGAGAAGAAATCTTCTAGACAGTCTAATCCTAGCAGATAGAAGTGTAGGTAGAGAAGCATATGAGACCAACAGTCTAATCGGGTCTCATGGAGTTATAAGGGTAGAAATAGAATAGGTTTATTTTCTGTTTATGAAATAAATTAAGTAAAGGGTCTGCTAGTCCAAATGCACCCTAAAAGAAAAATGCTAGGATTGTAGTCTGGGTAGGTATATTGTTTGGGAATTTTTCTACTGATATAATGTCTTCAGGATTTGTGGCAGCTGATCTAAAGAAAGAAAGGGATGTGCCAAGCATCAGGCATCTGGCCTACACCAAAGATTTATCCTTTGAATTCTTGACTCCTTCAAGAAGAAGCCTTCCCCATGTGGAGCCACTGTTAGCCCCCTGTAAATTTTTGACAAGCAAAGTAGGGGGATAAAAAGTTTTTGAGTCTTCAAGGAATGCATTTCCTCTGAAAACGCATCCTCCTTGAATTTTCCTATTCCTTTTCCCTATGATGAAGTCCCCTCGACTGATTTCCATTATAAAGCCTCTCTAATTACAAAAAAATGTGCTCCAAAAGGGTCTCATTTGCCCCTTGTATCCTTGCAGAATGTCCCATTTCACTCTGTTGTCCCTTTTTTTGAGTTTCCTTTCCACCCTCTTTTCCCCTTTCTAAACTTCCTTCATTAATCCTCTAATCCTCCAAAAACCCCGTTTAAACCCTCCAAATACTCTTGGTTTGGGTTGATAAACCTTTTCCCTCTAAATTGTTACCCTTATTTGGCCTCAAAAGAATTAAAATTGGCCAAAATAATCCACTTTCTACCTTATATTAAGGCCTAGCCCCCTTAATATTTCTCCCCACGTGACTGCAGTGCTAGAACCAGGCGCCAAGGCGGAAGGTGCTTACCACATTTCAATATCAGAAGCATTTTGAGCCGTCGATCTATACAGATCGGAAGGTCATTGTGATCCCTACAGCGTCCATTACCCTACCCATCCACCGCTCAGATCGCATCTCCACCGTCCATTTGAGCGATGATCCGACGGACTGCATTTTACCTGCCCCTGTGGTCCCCATGCCCGCAAACACTATTCACAAACCCGGTGGTATCTATCGCACCACCTTTTGGAAGTAGGCGGTTTTTTCCCATTGCCCAGTGATTCCATACATCATCTGACGCGTGGCATCGGTACAGCTGGAAAACCACTATCTCATCGCGCATTAACGTTCGTCTGCGAATGTGTAGCGATATGCACGTGCACCATCTGATCTCAGGCAGTTGATCCGACGGTCATCATTTCACAGAGATACGCGCGAGTTAACTCATGGCAGCCGTACCCCTGGCCAACTGTCCATCGCCTTCCGACGTCTTTTCCACCATCGATCTCCTTTGAGATCGGACGGTCCAGATTCATTTGCATGGCCCGCCATTGACTGGTCCTGTCACATCATCCGTCCATGTATCTTCATTTTTTTTCTCACCCATCCCCTTTATAATCCATTCAAATTTTAAATTTTAATTTTTTTTTATGTTAAACTTCTGCCTCGACACCTTCCACTGTTTTTCGCCAACCTTCACCAGAGCATTTCTCCACCATTCCTCTACATTATTTCGCCATTTCTCTACAGTCCCACTATCATCCTCACAGTCGTCCACATCATTCCACCACCATACATGTTTTTCGTAACAGGTTTTCATGTTTTGCAGGGTTTCGAGTGCTCATAAACCTCCATAGTTCATAGTCTCTGTCACATTGAGAGAAACACAGGAAAGGACCATTTGCAGAAGCTGGAATTATGGAGAAAGGCCGGGAAAGTTTTGTTGATAGGACTAGCATTAAAGGAACAGGGTTTAGACTTTGCAAAACCTCTCCAACACCATTAAAACATTGATTTCACAGTCAGAGGCAAACGTGGAAGCGACAAAGAGTATCAGTGAGGGATTTAAGGGCCTAATGCACATTGCTAAAGATATTAAGATTTAATCAAATTATTCAAAGGCCAAGGTACCAGAATCAAAGACCACATGGATCATTCAGACGGTCCAATGCACAGAAAACCATATTAACATGGTTTTAACATCAGCAGAATGTTCTTCCATGAAAGGACACGGTACACATTATGGTTTCAGTCTACATTGTGTCCAAATGAAGATTTCCACCCTGTCAGCCATCCTACACCATCAGAAGCATTTGTTACATGGTATGGCAGACCCTAGCATCATTATTATACCTTTTTGTGCAATTCACCAGAACACTTCAATGAGCACCAAAGATAAATGCTCAGAATTAAACCGAATGGAGCCTCGGCTCTCATGCTGCTCCAGAGTTTAATGTTACATTTAAGTTTTCATCAACCGCTGTTATTCTTTTCTCCTATAAGAATTCCCAAGATCAAATTGTAAAATGTTGTTGTTCGGCTGCTGCTGTTGTAGTTAGAGGGATTCAGTTTTGATTGTTAGAACAGTTCTGGGAGAAAGTAGCAGAGTAGTTTACATTTTAGTAGGCTCGGAGGATAAGTTGGGGCTGTAACAGCCATTGAGCTCAGTGTATGTGACTGGTTTTGCATCAACTAATCAAAGCACATTTCACAGGATCCTGGTCTATTACTATTGGTGATGTTTTTCTAACTCTGTTTATTATATTTTCATGTTGTTTCATTCTCTGCTGGCTTGCATCAGAAATATGGCATAGGATTTACCCTTGTTAGGTACCCTATGTCTCTTCTCTCCTTGCCTTCAATGTTTTTCTGCTAAATGTGTTATCTAATGGTTGATTCCAGTTAATTTAACCAGTGTAGTAGTTCCTTATGCTGCTAGTTGATGTATGAATTAAATGAATCCATTCTTACATGTTCTTGTTGGGTTAAGCTAGAAGATTTGGGAACACTGGGGATTCGTGTTAGCCCTGTCCACTAGGATCCTTGTGCAACCAGCTGGACTTTCTAAGATCTCTCTGTTAAAATTATATTTTTTTTCCCTGGATCATGCTAAAGCTAACTTGGAGTTAAATGACCTCTGGTCCGATCTATAAGTTGCCCCTTTGTCCTCCCATTGAAATTTTTCTATGAGTATGTCCAAGCAGGCCTGGAGTTAAATGACCTCTGACCTGATCTATAGACAGAAATTAGGTTGCTTTCCTACTTTCACTTTTAGTCCTTAATGTTTCCATCCCACCATCTAATCTAAAAGATCCTTTACTATTAGATGACTTGCCCTCTGAAAGCTTTGGCTAGTTGTTGCATGTAATCACCTTTCATGACTCTATAGCCCAATGGATGACACTTTCTTGACCTATCCCCTTAGCTGAAACATCCTACTATTTTGTTCCTTTCTCCCATCACTTTCTTAGTCTATGATCTCATGACCAACCCAGCAACCTACCAACCAAATCATTTTAAACCCCCCTTTGTGCTTCATACCTAGCCTAACATCTCATTTTGAGCTTCAAAGATATACCATTCTTTGCTTTACTGGAGAGATCCCTCTCTACGTCCAGGAGGGCTAGATCCTAGGGCCCAAAAGTGGTTATGATGTTGTCTCATCTTTTGGTCTTTCCAATCTAGCAAAAGCATGGGAACCCCAACAATTGGGACCTGATGTCTCGCTCATTTTTATCTAATATTTGATGATGTCTGAAATTTGTGATGTTGTGACGCAAATTTAGATTTGGTGAGATAGCCATCATATTTTTCATGAATTAATATTATTTTATTTAGCATATTAGATGTCATCTGATTCCTATATTTCTTCAAAATCTATCAAATATTTTCTATTAGAACTTGAAAGACCATCTTTGAATATTAAGAGGCAATCTATGTTGAAAATGTTATAGAATTTATCAATTTGGCTTAGTGTTAGCGATTTATCATACTTTGAAGAGAATTTTGTTTACTAATTTTTTTTTTTCAAAGATTTTTTTATATGTTACAATGATTCTTGAATTTATGCCTTATGGCGTTTCCTTTGAAACATCTGGTGCAATTGATAGTTATAAACGATCATGATTAATTATAAAATTAATTAATATATAAGTTAAAATTATATATACATCTAATTTTTTATACCTTTTCCCACTATTTAACATGTACATTTAATGAAACATGTAATAAGACTCTTAACCATGTAAATTTACCCCCAAATTACTATGAATATTCTTAATTTGTAAATAGGCTTTGTCACAATACCATCATTCAACAATACTTCATTCCAAAAAATATATATGCCATTTCATATGACATTAATTAATAATTTAATTACAAGGGGAAAAAGGTCATAACTACTTTGTAGATAATATGGTTAAACCCCTAACACTTATCTAATAATTATTGATAGTTATATTAAAATTTTGTAATAATTTCTTAGTTAATCACACTTTATCTTTATTCTTTTTATTTATCATTATCGTAAGAAAATAATAACTGAAAGTTAATATTCATTATTATAATTATAAATAAAAAAATTATTACTCTTCTATTTTGTAACACCCCTCAACACAATTAAGGAGAAAGTAAAAAAAAATGGCTTACATAGCTTGGTAAAACAAGCATTCCCTTCTTATTATTAAAGATCATTCCAAACTATGGATTTTGTATTAGAATTTCGGATCCTTAATTAATATTTACATTATAAGGTTTGTATGGAATATCTTGGGTTATGGCTCCTATGGAATATGATTTTAGGCTTATCTGTGCACCCTCACCACAACGAGTACTATTTTCTTTTTCTTTTATGGTCAGAATTACATTATGCTACACTTGAATTTAGTTTAAACACTAGTTAATGCATTAATATGACTATGAAAAAACTTTCCACGTCAAGGGAAGAAGTACATGAGTAAGGTCCTAAAAGTAAATGAATTACATTGGAACCTCTCGAACATGATCTTTCCTAGCACGAGGTCAATAAATGATCGACTAGGTTGATGGTTAAATGACTCAAGAATCAATGGTGTAACAAATTGGTGAAAAATCCATGTAATACAAGATAATAAAGGATAAATAATAATCGCGGTTGATGGGACTTTTATTCCAAGTTCAATGTTGGGAAAAACATCCTAGTGGGTTTTAATTTTAGTTAATATGGGTAAGGAAATTGGCAAAGGAAATCGCAAAGAAATTTGGAAAGGAAAAATGGAATTTTTGGCACATTTATTTATGAAAAAAATGGAAATTAGGAGAAAAGGGAGGTAAAAGGTGACATGTTGCATGTGAGGAGAAAAATGAAGGAAAATAATGGAAAACAAAGAAAATAGAGGCCTAATTGTAAAAAGGCTTATGAGGATCAATGTTTAGCCTAGCCTTGTCATTTCCAGATAGCCATGGTGTGATGGGGTTCTCATGTTTCGGTTGAGTTGTATTGTCAGATGGATTCGAAGCTCAGTGAGGTGGATCACCAAAATGATAGAACACATGTCCTAGTAACAACGAAACCAGATTGTGGGTTGTGGTAAAGAAGGATATTATGTTTCCTCAGTGGGCCTAGGAATCCTTGACTAGTGAATGGTGGGATATACAGTAAATACTAGACATGGGTTACCCTTCATTAGGCATAGGAATCTGGTGTTGGGATATACAGTAAATCATGCATGGTGTGTCTTGGTTTAGGGCCTTGTAATCCCTAGATCAGACTATGGATTACGGTAAATCGTGAGAAACTAGGACATATGAAAATTCCTCATAGTGTAGGTCAACAAATACGGTGGCATCCATGCTTGTTTTGGCCTAATGATTGGGTGGAGATCATGGTAAAGCATGTTATTACATGTTTATTGTTTTGGCCTAGTGATCCAGTTTGGATTACGGTAAAACATGATTTATATTGATGAGGATGAGGTGGTTGAGCCTTAGGATTCCTTGGTTGGTTCTTTCAGTTTGAGTCCCACATTTATGCTTGGAATACGGCACGGGGGTTATTCACTGAAGATATATTTGGCTCAACCAATCTATGGTCGGGTGGAATGTGGAAGTCCCATCCTGAGTTTGTTTTTGCATTAATTAATAATAGGTTCTCGCCTTCTCATCTTATGTGTAAAGGTATTGGTTTATATATGGATTTTATGGCTGATGTATCCTTGAGAAATTTTTTTTTTATTATGATGGTTATAAACATGTATTATGACAGTGATGATGTATGTCTCTCCTCATATTTTTATTTTTAAATAAATAAACAATGTATCTATGAACTAATATTTGATAATTCCAGCAATGATGTAAGGGAACAATGCTTCTTAGAAATTCTCATATAAGTATGAGACCCCATAATTACATAATTGTGACAGATTTGATGAAATTCCTCTCATGGCTAGTAGGGGTCCATCAAGGCCTTGTCGTTATTCTTGCAAATGTATAATTGTTTCACTATTTTTTTCATCTCTAAAGTTTTCATTGAGTTCTGGGCAGTGACTTTGGCTATGGGCCTAAAAAGTGGCTCAAATCCAAGGGACAATGGCATATGTCTGTGGTAAAAATTCCCTTGACGCATGCATGCATATGATATGGGAGCATCCAGAGCCTCTAAGACAACCCCATGCTTATACTATGGGAGCGTGTGGGGGTTTGAAGGCTTAAAATTTTAGTGGGACCGAAGTGCTAGATACCTAAGTGGTTGGGAGGATTCTTGGGAGTCTTGTTACTGATGTAGAATGTCTGTGTGATGTGTTTCCATCGATTCCACTTCCTTAAGTTTACCTCGGAGGTTGAATCAGATCATAGTAAATCTTTTTCACATGTTTACCCCAGTTGGTGGATTACTTGGGTAGATGTGGGATGAGGGTGTTACAAAGTGGTATCATAGCATGGTTCACCCATTGGACTGAATGGGAAATGTTTTTTGGTCAAGAATTCATTTCGGTTTCACATGTTTTCTTCATCCTTCTATTCCACATGCTTGTTGCACATGCATGGCGTCGATCATGGCTGTATTGATTTTGCCATGTGAAATGGGATGTTTTTCTTGTGAAGTGTGTCATTATGGGTGCATGAATAGTTATGCATTTTTTTGTGTGTCAGTGCTTACATGTTGAACGTGTACATTGGTATGATTTTTTTTTTCATGCATGAGGTCACGGTATGTGTAGTTGATATGGTCATGCACTGATGACTAGACTCCAGCTAGAATAATGTTTATGTGTTGGTAAATTATTATTATTATTATTATTATATATATATATATATATCTATATATATGTGTGTGTGTGTGTGTGTGTGTGTGTGTTTTCATGATTATATTTGTACATGTATCACATTGATCTGGATGATCTTGTAGATGAGCTATCCTCCCTGAGTTATACTAAGGTACATTGGTTTATTATGACTTCGTTTAGTTGACAAAGTATGCTTGTAGGAAAGAGATCAAAACAAATAAAAAGATGGTCAAGTACAAATACTCTCCCTATGAGTCAGATGAGTAGTGTAGTGGAAACTCTTATGATTTGGTAGACACATTGAGAAGTGTGAAGGAAAAAATAAGGAATTTTAGGATAGACAATGACATAATCATACAGGCACAAGACAAACAAGCAGAGGTTAAAGCAACACTTCTTTAGAGCTTGTCAGAATTTCATTGGAAAGGGCCACTTCAAATCAACCTGGGCCCGAAGACGGATCTAATGGGGCATATGGCAGTAGGTCTCCTAGTATACGTAGGTCATATAGAGTTGACACGGTGAGATATGGAAAGATATTGGATACTCCAAATAGGAGGGGTGATGGATACATGTAGTGTTATAGTTATGGTTCATATAGGAATTATGATTGTCATCATTATCATCCTTATAGGAGGATTGATACATAATACCTCTATGATGAATTTAAGAAAGGAAAGCCACCCAATTTTGATGGAGGGTTGAAGAAACTAGAAGATGTAGAGGCTTGAATACTTGGGATGAATTTTTTTTTTGAGTTGCATGAGTACACAGAAAACATGAAGGCCATAATTTCCATCTTCATCATGAAAGGTAAAGCATACATTCAGTGGGAAGATGTGAAGTTGGTTAAAGACGTCAGGACATAGTACTCTAGTTGGCATGAGTTCAAGAGGCTTTCCAAGAAAAATTACTTTTCATAAAGGTACTACGAGAGTAAGGTCAAATAATTATATGAGTTAAATATAAGATCAATGAGAGATGAAGAGTACACGACTAAATTCTTGGATCTATTGAGGTATGAACCATATCTTGAAGATGAGAAGGCTAAATTTCAATGATTTATCAGTTATTTCCATTGGAATTTTGATATCAGATTGAGGATGATGAGCCTCAGTCACTTGAGGAAGTCATTGGTGAATTGAAGCATTGCTATGAACACTAAAAGAATAAGAATGAATCTTAGCAAGGATGGAAATGGAAGGTTAAAGGTGAGGGTAAATGATAGAAAAAGAGAGAAATGCCTCAGAAAGAAGAATAGAAAGAAAATGTGGCACCGCAAAAGCTATTCAATGCAACTAGAAAGGGACATGGATCACAACAAAAAAAACATAGAGGTGATGGTACTGGAAAGTTGTAGTGTTGGACATATGGTAAGGAACACCTTAAGATATATTATCCAAAAAATTAGGGTGGTAGACCTCATATATATAGTGCAAATGAGGCACAAACTGTTAGGTATTTTGGGAAGAGCATTCCTCATATTTATGCAGTCATAGACAACATGCATGCATATCACCAAGCATCTATCATTGATATGGACAGTAAGCTTTCTGATAGAGTAATTTATATTTTTATTGACCCTGGATATAATTATAGTTATGTTAGTCCTGACTTAGTGGATAAGTGTGGTTTGAGAAAAGAAATGCATGCAGAATCTTGGTTAGTGTAGTTGGCTACAGGTATAGAGAAAAAAATTCACCATTAGGTAAGAGCTTGTGCATTTAAGTTGAATAATATGCCTATAGTAGCACACTTGAAAATATTTCCATTGGGATCATGCAATATTCTATTGGGTATGGAATGTTAGTATACCTTCAAAGGACCAAGGTGGATTGTTATGACAAATCCATTGAGTGCTAGGATGACAATGGGGAATCAAGAGTATTATAGGGAAAGAAGTGATCCACATTAGTTGGGATGATGACAACCATGTAGGCCAAGCAATGTCACAAAAAAAGGTGTGTTTTGTTTGTAGTACATATTTATATTTACATAGGTAAGGAAGTTCAAGATACAAATTTTTTGAGCATGTACACAGTCATACAACAGTTTCAAGATGTATTTCCTGCATATATTTCTGAGTTGCCACCTCACAGGGAGGTAGATTTTTCTATTGAGTTGGTACTAGGGGCAACTCCAACATAAAAATCACCTTACAGGATGAGCACACTTTAGTTGGAAGAATTAAATTTGCAGTTGAAAGAGATGCTTGAAAAAGGATACATTAGGCTAAGTGTATCGCCATGGGGAACACATTTATTTTTTGTGAAGAAGAAGAATGGTACTGTAAGATTTTGCATTGACTATAAAGAGTTGAATAAATTGAGCATTAATAATAGGTATCCATTGCCGAGGATTGATGACCTGTTTGATCAGTTGAAGGGAGAATACATGTTCTCTAACATCAAATTAAGATTAGGATACTATTAGGTATGCATCAAAGAGGAGGACATCTATAAGACGGAATTTAAGAGTGGGTATGGGAATTATGAGTTTGTTGTACTTCCATTCAATTTGAATAATTCCCAAGCTACATTTATGTGCTTGATGAACGATGTGTTGCATCCTTATCTAGACAGGTTTGTTATTATCTTCATTGATGATATACTGGTGTATTATAAAACTAACTATGAGCAAGTCAAGCATTTTGTAGTGGTACTGAGATTATTGTGAGAGGATATGTTATATTCTAAGCTTTTAATTTTTTTTTTATTTTAGATTAAGGTACAATAATTGGGACATGTTGTTTATAAGGAGGTAATTACAGTAACTCCAGAAGAGATAAGAGCTATTATGGAGTGGGAAACTCATAGAAATGTAGAGGATGTGAGGTACTTCATGGGGTTGGCAGGTTATTACAGGAGGTTCATCAAGAAATTTTCAAATATTTCTTATCCTATTATACATCATTTCATAGGAAAGGTAAGAATTGTGAATGGATAAGGGAGTGTGAGGCTAGTTTTGAGGAGCTTAAGCAGTTGTTGACACATGCCCTGGTATTAAATATCACAGATCTAGAAAAGGAATGTTTAGTATGTACAGATGCATGCAAGGGAGGACTTTGTGGAGTTCTTATGCCAAATGGACAACTGGTATGCTATTAGTCATATAAAATGAATGAGCATGAGTAGAACTATATGATACATGATATTGAGCTATCAAAGATTATACATGCATTGAATATGTGGAGGCACTATCTTCTTAGCAGAATGATTGTACTAATGAGTGATAACAGTGGATTTAGAAACGTGTTTGACCAATCAAATCTGAATGCTAGGAAAGCTAGATGGTTGGCCACAATCAGTGAGTTTGACTTTGAGATCATTAAATAAAGGGAAAGGTGAAAAAGGTCAAATATGATCTTAATGGGAAGATACAAGTGAATCATAAAGTAGCCATGAGCTCCTATGGGACAAATTTACAGGATAGGATCTTGTAGGTAGGTCGATGGTATGGCAAGTATATGGAGATTTTGAATAGGTTGCAGAAGAGTGGAGGTACAAGTACACGAAGTGGTACATATACATGCATAGGCAGTGGTACATATACAGGTACAAGTAGTCATACATGTGCATCTATAGGTGGAGGTGTACAGGATGTAAACTATCATCTCATGGCACATGGACTGGTTAGGTTTAGAGACAAGATATATGTGCAAGGAAACAATGAGATCAAGAAGGTGATCTTGAGGGAGTTTCATGCGAAACCATTTTCAGGTCACCTAGGCTATCATAAGACATTGAATACGGTGAAGAGGTTCTATTATTTTTGAAATTTGAAGAGAGGCATAAGAGAGTTTGTGGCTAGGTGTTTTGATTGGAAAATGATTAAGGCATAGTTTAGGCATCTAAGTGGACTACTATAGGCGATTGCAATTCCAGAGTGGAAACATGAGGTAATTTACATGGATTTCAGTACAAGGTTTCCCATGACAACTAGAAAGAATGATTCCATCATGTTTTTGTGGATAGGTTGACAAAGGTTGCACACTTCATTCGAGTGAAGACTACGTATTCATCTAGCGATGTAGCACATGTGTTAATTAGATATGTGGTCATATTGCATGGTTTTCCAATGAATATGGTGTGAGAGATGGATAAAAAGTTCACTTACATGTTTTGGAAGGATTTGTTTTCTTGTTTTGGCATTGATTTGGCCTTTAACACAACTTATCATCCGTAGACATATAAAGAGACTCAGAGGTTCAATAGGATATTTGAGTACATGATAAGGATATATGTGATTCATCGATAGCAAAAGTGGGAAGATTATATTCTACTAGTAGATTTATCCTACAACAAAGGGTATCATGAATCCTTGAAGATGAGTGCATTCGAGGCAATGTATGGGTGAAGTTGCAACACTCCCATTAGTTGGATTGATCCAGTTAGTAGGGTATTGACTGGGTTGGACATGTTGGTGGAGATGGAACAAGAAATGTAGGTAAATAAGTAAATTTTGAAAGAAGCACAGGATAGGCAGAATATCTATGCATATCAGAATAGGTAGTTTAGGGAGTTTCAGGTTTGGGAACAGGTGTACTTTCGCATGAAATCCAAGAAGAGCTCCTTGTGGATTGGAACATGTGCCAAGCTGGAATCATGGTTTTGTGGACATTTTAGGATTATTAATATGGTTAGACCAGTAGCCTATCGACTTGTACTACCTTCCATAGTGAAACTCTGTGATATTTTTCATATATCATTGGTTAAGAAGTATGTTAAATATGTTGATCATGTGATTGATTGGTCTTTATTGCAGGTGGAGCGAGATGGAAACTTCTAGTCAGAACCTTAGTGTATATTGCAGAAAAAGGTGCTCATGCTCTGGAACCAAGAATTCCAACAATTTAAAGTGCAATAGAAGAAATTTGGGCCTGATGAGGCTACATGAGAGATGGAATATTGGAGGTGGGCTATGTATCCTTGTTTGTCGGTTGAAGAAAATCAGTTTTGGTATGATGTTTCTATACAGTTTGGTGATATTTTAGTATATGTACATATGTATATGGATGTAAATACTACCATGAGCTATGTTATAAAGCTTCAATGAAAGGTATGATTGGCATGTCATTATAGTTGTCATGTTTCTACGTTGTCAGGTTGGTTTTGTTTTCAGCAGGGTTATCATTGTAAAAACTTCATCAAGGTATGTTATAAATCTCCATGGGAAGTATGTTTGCTTCTCAATAATTTTTTTGAGGTATATGTGTGGTTAGACACAAAGGAAAATGTTTCATAAGGGGAGGGGATTCTATAGCAACCCTGGTGAAAATTCCATGTAATAAAAGTTAGTAAAGAAAAAATAATAACCATGGTTGATGGGACACTTATTCCAAGCATAATGTTGGCAAAAAAATCCTAGTCGGTGTTCATTTTTGTTAATATGGATAAGGAAATTGGAAAAGGCAATGGAAAAGGAATTTGGAAAGGAAAAATGGAATTTTTGGCACATTTATTTATGAAAATAATGGAAATTAGGAGAAAAGGGAGCGGAAATGTCACAGGTTGAATGTGAGGAGGAAAATGAAGCAAAAATAATGGAAAATGAAGAAAATAGAGGCATAATTGATATAAATGCTTATGATGATCTGTTGGTACATTTTTTTAGTTTAGTTTTGAAGCTCTCTCATTATTATCTCTCTTTTGGACACAAAATTTTCGTGGAGCACTTTGGAATTGGATCAAGAAAGTAAAAGAAGGAAAGAGGAAGAAAGGAGTAATCAAGGAATACTAGGATCAAGCAACTACAACAATATTCTTTGCATGTATCGATTTTCATGTGTAATTTCCTTGCTAGATTTGGCATGCATGGTATTCCATGTGGTTCCTTTTTTTCATGGCATGTGTTTTTCCAGGTGTGACAATTTGTTTTGCCTAACCTTTCCATTTCTAGATAATCATGGTGTGATGGGGTTCTCATGTTTTGGTTAATATGGATTTCTGGATTAATTTGAAGCTGAGTGAGTTGGATCTTCAAAATGATAGAACACATGGACTAGTAACCCCTGAACTAGACTATGGGTTACAATGAAGCAGGATAGTGTGCTTCCCCGGTGGGCCTAGTAATCCTTGACTAATGAATGATGAGATATATGGTAAATCCTAGAGGTGTGTTGCTCTCCATCGGACCTAGGAATCTTGGGTTGAGATATATGATAAATCCTAGAGAATGTGTCTCAGTTTAGGGCCTAATAATCCCTGAATCGAACTATGGCTTGCAGTAAAGCCTTAGAGACTAGGAGACAAGAAAATTCCTCACGATGTAGGTGGAGAAATCTAGTGGAATCCATGTTTTTTTTTGCCTAGTGATCACGTGGAGATCAAGGTAAAACCTATTATGACATGTTTATTATTTTGGCCTAGTGATCTATCATGGATTAAGGTAATGCTTGATTTCTATTGATGAGGTTCAGGTGGTTTAGCGTTGGGATTTCTTGGTTGGTTATTTCGGTTTGAGTCCCACATTCAAGATTGGAATATGGCATGGGGGTGATTAATTGAAGAGATATTTGGCTTAGCCAATCTATGGTCGGGTGGAACATGGAAGTCCCATGCCAATATGTTTTTTCCATTCATTAAATAAAGGTTCTCTCCTTGTCATATTATGCATAAAGATACTATTTTATATGTGGATTCAATGGCTGATGTGTCCTTGATAATTAGGTTGTTATTATGCTGGTTATAGGCATGTATTATGATATTGATAATGTACAGATCTCTTAATGTTTTTATTTTTAAATGAATAAAAAACTTATTTATGACATAATAGATGATAATGCACCCAATGATGTAAGGGAACAATGCTTCTTAGTGATTCTCATATAAGTATCGGACCCCTATGCTCAAATATATTGTTTACACCTGTAGATTACATAATTGTGACATGATTGAAGAAATTCTTGTTATGGTTAGTAGGGATCGAGTCTAGGACTTGTTATTATTTTTGAAAATGTATCATTCTTTCATTGTTTTATTTCATCTCTGAAATTTTAATTGAAATCTGAGCAGTGACCTAGGATATAGGCATGAAAATTTTTCTCAAATACCAAGGATGCTGGCACAGGTTTGTGGAAAAAAATCTGTGGACGCATGCATTCATGCATATGTTGTGGGAGCTTCCAGATCTTCCCAGACACATCCATGCCTATAGTGTGGGAGATTCTGAGGGTTTGAAGGCCTGAAATATCAATGGGACCTAGGGGCTAGTTACCTTAGTGGTTGGGATGGTTCCTGGGGTCATTTTTCTAAAGTAGAATGTATGTGTGATGTTTTTCCGCTGATTCAACTTCCTTAAGGGCACCTAAGAGGTTGAATTAGATCATAGTAACTCTTCATCACATGTTTACTGCAATTGGATGGTTACCTTGGTAGGTATGGGATAAGGGTGTTACAGGTGGTTTGAGTTAGGTGTAACTTTTTTGTTTACCCCTTCATGACTCAGCTCACTTGCACCGCGATGACTAGTAGAAATTGTGTGCAACTCTTGGTAAGTATATTAAAACCTTCCTAGTTCTGATTGGACAAATGGTGGTATTTAGTTGATTTATTTTGTGTTTTTATCTGCTTCAGCCAATGGAGGATAAGATATTTCGTATCCCCTTTCTGTACAATTTTCCAGGTCAATCTAGTCTTGGCCAAGATTCTTCATGCTCTTCAAGTGGTTTTTATCTCTTGCTCGGTTCTCAGGTAAGACTAGTCTCCCATTTTCTACGATGAGCTATATTTTTTAATTTAACAGAGGTTATCCAAAGTCTAACCCTAAATTTTGGGTTGGTTGGGTCTTGTCACTTCCTTCATGACATTTAAATATGTAAGGCTCCATTTTTTCAAGAAGCGTGGGTATGACCTAACATATTTTTATTTGAGTTCTTAACCAGTGAAAATAGTACTCATGCTATGTCATTTTGTAGGTAGGTTGGCTTCTCACTTGTTATAAAGATGTTGCTACTAGGTTTTCCACCAATCTTGATATGGCATGACCAACACTTTCTTTTTATAGGTGCATGCCTGAATCTATTTTCCTTTCTAAAAAAAATTTCCAAGAACAATATGGTCCTATGTTTATTCTTAAGGGTTTCCTTGAGGGTATTTGATATTTCCTTATATGAGATTCCTTGCAACTTTTTGAGAGCACAACTATGTTTTCTTGGCAAGATCGATTGAGGGTTTACTATTATGACTCTTGCTGCCCTCGAACTACCCACTGTAGGGCTTTATGTTTAATAAAAAAAATGTATTTTAAATAGTAACGGTGACTCGAACTTGGTTCTAGTGTGGTGTTTTTTTATGATAAGCCACATTTAAAATATTTTGTTGTAAATGTGTGTATAATTTTTTATGAACAACGTGTCCATGATGAATGTATGTAAAGATAATTCACTATCATATTAAATCTTAATATCAATTTTTCTTGTTAATTATTATATGTTTTTCTCTTTAGGATTGTATGCATATTATTTCAAAAGGTCGTTTAGTGAGCGATAGTGGTATTTATAAAATAATTTCATAATTATTATTCATATTTTTCACCTAGTTATTAAAAAGTTATAGACGTGCACAAAAAATATTTTGCACTATTATGTAGTTCATTTTTCCCAAGTTTAGTCAAATACTGAGGCTAACTTTTTTCAGGACAGTGTTCTGATGATTTCTATAATCCAACACTTCCAGGACACTGACCCCAACATGACCCATTTTTTTTATTTCCTGGTATGACCTCTAGACCATTGTCCTCGTCATGGAAGGTTTGGTTTAGTGACCTAAAATTTTATTTATAGTTATGGATCGATAAAATTGTTGGTTAACATGATACACTTGACAAAATCAATGTTTCAATACTTTCAAATTTATTTCAAGAAAGAACAAACATACAATATTTTCATTTGTAAGATAGCTTTATAAGTTTTTCTAAAGAAGAAATTTATATAACACTTCTCTTTTTCCCTTACAGATAATAGAATAGGAATTTCAATTTCAATTTGAACT
Source organism: Pinus albicaulis (assembly GCA_034641835.2). Classification (NCBI taxonomy): domain Eukaryota; kingdom Viridiplantae; phylum Streptophyta; class Pinopsida; order Pinales; family Pinaceae; genus Pinus; species Pinus albicaulis. Next base: position 684,051,007 of record CM076579.1, read on the forward strand.
AACAACATCAACGATTCGTCAAAGTTACATTCACATGTTTCTATATGCAAAAACCACAATGTTAGCACTGCTACACAATACTAAAATTGATAGATACTAATATGTACTACTTAGGAAATCCGGTATCCACTAGGAAGACCACAACCTCCAAACCTCGATAATATAAATGACATATTTTTCTCTCTCTCGTGCCTTCTGATACCATAATATTTTATTTATTATTCACCCCTCATGGAATTTCAAGGCAAAAATATCCCTCCAAGGTCTAACCTTGAGCTTATTTTTTCACAACAAATGGGAGCTCCACTAGCCCTCTCTCCAACACAAGAAGTCCACATTCAATGTCATATGTCACCCCACAACATCCTTTGTAGGTGTTTGGTTTCTCTTTTCTTCTTATTTCTAGATGCCTCTAGCCTCACTCGCTTTCCTCATCTCTCCCTCCTCCTAGAGATAGTCTTTATCCCTCAGTAAAACAAAGGTAATTGACTACTTCAATATCTGGTAAAATAATTTTCAATAAGGTTCTTTCTAGTGAACTCCAATATTACCTTTTCCTAATATTAAACAAAGTTAACCTTAAACGTCAATTCCTGTTAGACGTTTCCCATGTAGCCTATACATATTATTAAGTCTTTAAAAACAAAGTAAATATAAGTAACTGGTTAGATATTTACATTAACCGAGGTTGTTACATCTTCCCTGTTGAGAGAGTAACACTACCATAATGTTACTTTGTCCTTAAAATAGGCCAGGATAAGCTTCTTACATGAATATTTCGTCTTCCCAGGTTGCCTCCATTGGGTGAAATTTCCTCAACTACACTTTAACCTAGGTTATGTCTTTCCCCCATAAAATTATTTATATCATGTCGATAATACGTTGAGGCTCTACAAGGAATTCTCCATCATGTTTGACCTATCACATGACCATACTTGCAATTATTTTATGTCATTTAACAAGTAATACTGTCATTTCTAGTAAGGAAACAAAAATATATTTTTTTCTTTCTATATTTTACATGTATATACTGCCAATAAATAAAATGTATAGGATAATATACATATATTTTAAATAATGAAACATGAAACACATTATGTATTCTTATGTGACTAGCTAGCACCTACCGATATGCCATCGGTCCAATTCTTTCTGATATTTGGAAAGGGCCACAAAATCTTCGGGCTTTCTTTTCACATCCACCCCATTTTAAGGTGCCATTATTTGATTTAAGTCATACATCTATCCCCAACTTTAAATTCCCTATAATTTCTCTTCTTATCTACATAAGCCTTTTTCCTATTCTGGGAAGCTTTTAAGTTTTGTCAAAATTTCTTCACAGTTTTCTCCATTTCAGCTACCATATCTGGTCCCAATATTATTCTATCTTCTGGGATATTCTAGTTGGAAGGTTTTCTACACCACCTTGCATATAACACCTCAAATGAGGTCATTTTTAAGGATTCGTGATAGCTATTATTATAGAATAATTCAACCAAATGCATATACTCCTCTCACATGGTGGGTTCTTTCATGATATACATTCTTAACATGTCTTCTAGTACTTGATTGAATCGCTCAATCTTCCCATCCATTTATGGATGGTATCCAATACTAAATTGTGCTTCTGTCCCCAACCCTATAAAGAGAGTCTTCCTGAATGGAGAAGTAAATTTTACATCTATTTCTGAAATAACTATCTTGGTTATGCCATGCAAGAAAACTACTTCCATAAAAATATTAGAAATTTAAACAGTCTTAGAAGTAGATTGTACATGAATAAAATGAGTTGTTTTACTAAGTTTTCCTAATACCACCATGATCGAATCATTGTTTCTTTTAGAGGGTAGCCCCAATATAAATTCAATTGTAATGACTTCCCATTTTAACAAAGGAATTGGTAATGGATGGATTAAACTAGTTGGATGTTGGTGTTCAACTTTAGCTTGATAAGACTCTAATTTTTTTTCTAAATATTTTTCAATATTGCTTCTCATACTAGGCCAAAAATAATCCCTTTTTATTGATGAAATTTTTTTTTGATAGTTGGGGTGGGAAACATGCATACTTTGTGTGGAATTCGTCCATAATCATTTGTCTAACTGAAATCTGGTTGGGGACTTATATTCTCCCTTAAATTTAATATATGATCCCCATTAATGCTATATTCGGACTGCTTTTCCAAGTTGTTGGTATGTTGAGCTTGTTGCTATAAAAAATTATATTCTAGGTCTTTTTGGGCAACCTCTTTTATCTTCTCTATAAAATCAAATTTTATTTCATTGAAGAAGATTTCATACACACAATGCACTCTCCTACTTAATGCATCCAAGGGCCTGATTCCATTTTCGTTTTAGATGCTTAACATCAAATTCGAATTCTCTAAGGAATGCATTCCATCTTGCTTGGAAGGAATTCATGTTAGGTTGTTTGAAATAATTTGTTAAGTTGTTATGACCCACCATTAGTAAGAAATTTTTACCTAAAAAATAATGCCTCCAAACTTTCAATCCATGTACTACTGGAATTAATTCTAGGTCATAATAAAAATATTTCTACTCATGCTCCTTCAGCTTTCGGGATTCATATGCTATCAATTTCCCCTATTGCATTAGTACTCCCCCTTCCCCTTCTTGACAAGCATAAGTGAAGACCACAAATTTTTTTCTTGGGTAAGAAATATTTAACACTAGGGAACTGGTTAACAATTGTTTTAGTTGTTCAAAAATTTGTTGGAAACCAATTGTCTACCCAAATTCTCTTCCTTTCATTTCGAGAGAAGTAATAAGGTATGAAATATGAGAAAACCGCTTGATAAAATGACGGTAATACCCTTCCAGAGCCATGAAGGATCATATGTCTCCAAATATTTTAGGTACATGCCACTCCATAATGGTTCTAATTTTCTCAGGGTCAACAACTATACCCTCGAATGAAATGACATGTCTTAAATATTGGATCTGATGCTTGTAAAAGGCACACTTGCTAAATTCAACATACAGTTGATGATCTCGCAGAACTTGCAGCACTATTTACTAATGTTCCTTGTGTTCTTCCATATTTCTAGAATAAACCAAAATATTGTCTATGAATAATAAGACAAATTTGTCTAGATATGGGTGGAAGACAGAATGCATTAAGCTCATGAATGTTATTGGTGTATTGTTCGGTCCAAAAGGTAGCAAAACAAAATCATAATGTCCATACCAAGTTCTAAAAGTTGTCTTACAAATGTATTCTCCCTTTAGTCTAATTTGATGATACCCCTAACGTAGACCAATCTTAGAAAAAACCATAACACCTTTAACTTGATAAAAAAGATCATCAATTCAAGGAAACCAATATTTATGCTTAATAGTTAAGTTATTTAGCTACCTATAGTCAATGTAGAGTCTTAGGGGGGGATCCTTCTTCCTTACAAGCAACACCAAAGCTCCCCGAGGTTATACACTTGGGGTGATGTACCTCTTTTCCAACAGTTCTTGTAAATTCATCTTGAGATATGTTAACAATGGTATACTCATACGGTAAATATTATTTGACACTGGAGATACTCGAGGGACTAAATATATAGTGAATTCAATATCTCATTTTGATGGAAGTCTTGGTATACTCTCAAGAAAAAAATCCACAAAATATTGGATTACTGGTATGTCTTCTAAGGAAAAGGTTTTATCCTTAGTATTAGAATATCCAAGTTGGAAAGAATATATCAAGCATCATTTCCTAACAAATTTTCCAAACATGGAGGCTATAAAGGGATGCAGTTTCATTATATTTTTAACTCCTTGAATTTCTTTCCTAGAGCCATTTTAGAAAAGGTAACTAATAAATTATTATTTGCAATTTACTAAATACCAAGAAAAGAAATAACATTTGCATTCTGTTCGACCCAAATAAAGTCTTATATAAATTGTTTCACCTAGATCTACAAATAGAAAGTGAGAGACCCCAAACAAACCTATAACGCAACGAAATGGTCAAGATCAAAGTAAATAAAAACTTGATTTTGAATGTGAAAACAAAGCAACATAGAAAACCTAGTTGAGTACATTCTTTGACAAGAAAACATGGTAGGAAATGGCTACCCTAATACCATGCAGAAATATGGGTTAGTCTCAAAATTTCTACCTTGTCAGCGTTGGTATTTTCCATCACATATTTTTCCAATGATCCAACTATCTTTTTCAATAATAATAGTAAATATTATATCCGAAAATTATATTCGAAATTGCAACAAAAGTAGATCCAAGGATTTAACTACTAGTTTTTCTAATGCTAATATAGATTTAATAGACTTGATATTACCGATGCCTTATTACACATTCCCATAAGTTCCTAAAGGTATATCATTTGTAAAAAATTCCAAGGATTTGGCAACATATTGTTGGCATGAAAAAATTGAAAACAACTAACATTAGTGCTAGTCATCTAAAATTATTATGTTCTCCATGTATGTTATCTAGTTCAATTTTGGCAATCCAACTAGCATGATATTTATTTATTTGGAAAAATAAATGTGAGCCATGGTATCTTATCATCCCTCCAATTGCGTTGATTGGACAATTTGTAATAGCTTTTGTAGTCCATGTATCTCCTTTTTTGTTCTTGAATTTCCAACTTATTTCCCTATAGGTATATTGTATCTTCTAACTATTTAATTATATTTTTTATTATCGCCTTACAATTTTACTCAAATTTCAAGTGTGTGAACTCATTGGATAAATATTATATTCTGAATTCAATAAGTACCTACTCTACAGGCTTAGAAACAAACCTACACTAATAAAATTTAAAATACATGAAAGAACATGTTTGATGACTTGTTGGATGTGGAATTATATTTTAGATACAATGAGTGCCCACTTTGTATACTTCTAATTAGACCCACATAGAGGAAAAACGAAAATACATGAAAAATCTGTTTCATATATCATATTTCAGGAAAAACATTTTTCATGTATTTTTATTTTTATTAGTGTGGATATACTCAAAAGTATTTAGAGTGGGTACTTGTTGCATGGAAAATCTAATTCCACATCCAACAAGTTCCGAGATTTAAAATTTGAGTAAACCTATAAGGAGTAAGTAAAAAAAACAATTAAAATAATAGTTCTCTTTCTTTTCCTTTGAAAATTCATATCTCCTATTTTATTATTTTTATTATATTTTATTATTTTCCTTACAAGGTCCGTATTAGACCTCAAAATTCCCACAATGATAGTTTTGGTATTATTTCCAATTTTCATGTATTTTAATTAGGGGATTGATGCTTGTCTCATGGTTTCATTAGATCTCATTTTGCAAAGAAGTAATAGATTTTTTTTATTATCCAATAAATTTTCGAGTGTGTTTAATTCCTTAAGCACATGTTTGGATTCAATTTTTAAGAAAAAAATAAATATATTCAATAATTACCTTATAGAGGGATTTTAGTTTGAAATTTGAGGGTGGATTTCCAAGATTGTGGTATTCGATTCTATTGCTAGAATCCCCCACTATGAAAAGGGTGTTAATGGGGAAGGTTTTGGTGAAAGTAATGAGTACCACTGTTATGTTTTTAGTTTGGGGCCATAGACGACCACCTCCCCACAACCTGCACCTACCACCCTTAATTTGTTTTCTCTAAGTCCCCACCGAATTAAAGAATGTAGGAGCCTTGTGAACATATCTAATCCTTGTTTCGATCTCATCTACCAATATTTCTCTTCGTGGGTAAGAGTAAGTAATTTTTTATTGATGAATTTTGAGATATATATGTCCTAAAATAAATCAAGCAACTAAGGCCTATCGAGTTTTGGGTTTCTTACCTTCATATGCCCTGGTAGGAATGATTTTTCTTTGTTTTCCACCATTGTAGGGATAAACAATGTAAGCTTTGAAATGGGAACTGAAACGATCACCTATCTTTTCGAACTATAAAAAAATCATCTGATTTTGAAAATTGTTGATTCAGAATACCCATTTTCTTTGAGGTAGCAAAAAATCATTTGATTTTGAAAAGTGTTAATTCAGAATAACCATCTTTTTTTATACATATTTTTGACACTCGAAATTTTCTTATGTATCAAGTACGAACAATTTTTTTAAATGTTAGTGATTATCATGTTAATTTTGAAAAGTGTTGATGCGACATCATCCCCATTTTTAGACGACTTATTTTTGACACTTTAAAATTTCTAATGTATGAAGTGTGAATTTATTTTTTAATGTCGGTGATTTTCATGTGGATTTTGAAACATATCTATTTCTTTTTAAGACATATTTTTGGAACTTTAAATTTTCTTAGTCCTAAGTATGCACATTTTTTTTTAAATATTGATTAGTTAACAATTTTTCAAGTTGTCTTATTCCTATTCTTATTTTTCGTCCTAAAATATTTGTGTTTTTAAGGATTTTCCTAACATGTGTTTTTTCTCTTTACAACATTTTTATATGATAATTTTTATTTTTTTTGCAAAAAGGATAAATAAATAACATAACTAATATATAATTAAAAAAAAACTTACGAAAGATTAAAAAATGTAAAAAAAGACTAAAATTACTATGAAAAAATTAAATAAAAATTCAAACAAATATTTGCAAACAAATATAATTTAAAAAACAAAATTTAGAAAAAAAAACAGATATTTTTTTAAATAATTTTTTAAAAAATAAAAAAGCATGTTAAAAAAAAAAACATTAAAACAAAACATAAAATATGTAAAAGCATAAATAAAAAATAAAAAATAAAAATAAAAATAAAAATGAAAAAAAATTATTAAAAAATTATTAAAACAAAAAAGATAATTAATAAAATTTAAAAATAAATATAAATTAAGAAGAAACATTCTTAAAATAAATAAATAAAACTAAACATTAAAAAAAATGGCTTCGTAGTCCGATGCCACGACCCGATGGTCGCTGGGCTAGGTGGGATTGAGAACCCCACTTAGGGCAAGCCCAGTTGCAAGCACACTCGCAGGGCTTCCAAGTTCAATAATCGACTACCAAGCCATTTTCTTTCAATGTTTATTATCATTTTTTTTAATAAATTTTATTTTTAAGTTTTATTAATTCTGTTTTTCTTTAACTACTTTTTTTTTGTTTTTCTTTTTTTTATTTTAAAGTTTTTAATTGTGAGCCAATTCCAAGAATCAACTATCCTTGGCAACTGATTCTCAGAATTGGCTGCCAAGCCTGATTATTTTGTTTTTTATTTTATTATATGTTTATAATTATTTTTATTTTATTTTATTTTATTTTGATGTTTAAATTTTTATTTTTTTTATTTAGATGTTTATAATTTTTTGTTTTATTTTATTATTTTAATAGTGTTTCTTTTTATATAGTTTATTTTTTATTTTGTTTTATTTTATTTTTTTAATTTTTTATTTAAATTTTATTTTATTTTACAATTTTTAATGTTTGATTTATTTTGTAATTTTTATATATGTTTTTATATTTGGTTTTTGGTTTTCCATGTCTTTTAATTTTTTTGGGGTTCTAATATATATTTGTATTTACCTGTTATGATTTATTTTAATTTTTTGTGTTTTTGTTTTTATTTTTATTTTTCTTAATGTTTTTTCGTGTTAATATATATTGTTATTATTTTTATAATTTTATTTTTTTTTTCTTTTAATTTTTATTTTTCTCAATATTTTTTTTGTTTTATGTTTTAATATATAGTGTTATGAATTTTATAATTTTTTGTGTTTTTGTTTCTATTTTTATTTTTTATTTATTTTTAATGTTTTAATATATATTTTTATTTATTTGTTATTATTTTTTAATCTTTTTGTGTTTTTATAATTTTTTTTAATCTTTTACTCTTTGTTTTTATTTTTGTTTTTTATTTGTATTTATTTATATGTTTATTTATTTATTTATTTTCTTACAAGGTTTGGGTTTGTGTCAATCCTTGACTAGTAAATTGATCTCATTTTGTGTCAATTTGATTGTTGATTTTAATTTTTTCTTTATAAAGGATTGAGTTCGCCTTCCCAATGTGCTAATTTCATTGTTGATCTCTAGATTTTCCTTACAATGGTTTGTGTTTGCCTACACTGCATGCCAATTTGATGGTTGACTTAAATAAAAAAAAAAAAAAACAAACATGTCAAGTTGTCTTCAGTTAATATTTTAAAGTCGTCATACTTTTAGAATTCAAAAAAGAAATTACTCCTGGTATAATGACTCTTTCATTCAAGTGTTAATTTTTAAAGTTTTCTAGTCATAAAAGGTTTCCATAATGTAATGGATGAGAAATTGTCAAAGTTTTAAAGGGTTTTGAGTCATGATATTTTATTTTTAATGTTATTGTTGAAAATAGTTATAAGTATTTTCTCTTTAATAGTTGGAATGTTAAGGCTGTTAAGAGATGTGATATTTTTTCTTTAATTTCATCAATAAAAACCCTTGGAATTTTAATGTTTTATGGAGTTGTGATATTATTCTTAATGCCATTACCAAAAAAATGTTAAAAAATTACTGTGCAAAAAAGACGAGCATCAACATCTTTTGTTTTCAGGGTGTTTTTTGCAAAAAAAAAATCACTTTGATCGTCTTTTAGTGTCATTTTTTAAAAATATTGAAAATTTACAAAAAAAAAAACAAAAGAAAAGTATTTGAGCATCAACATTTTTTATTTTTAAATTTTTTTCATGTATTTTTTATTTTTTTACACGAGTTCTTGTTTTGAGTTTATAGTTATCATTTCAAAATTTAAAACGTTGCTCTATTTATTTCTAGCTAAATATTCCATCACATATGCTTTAAAAGAAGTATGGGATTTTTTTTATGATCCATCATAACCATATTCAAAGACTTGAATAAATAAGAGATTTAATCTATTCATTTTTCTTTATGTTAGAGTCATTGCATGGAATAATAACAAACCTTCTTAGAGAATTAAAAGTATACAAACATATGCATTATTGTTCGATTGTGGGCTTGACAAAGTATACCTTTTGATGGGCCTCATATCCCTTGTTTTGATGTATTTTATATTACTAGTATTTTTTATTTGTGTTTAAATGTCCAATAGAATATATTTATTTTGGGGGAGACCATTGAAGGGGTGCATTCTCAACTTAAATGGATTGTGGGGCGCATTCATCAAGGAATATTTTCGGGCGTACTTATTAGTCTCATTGAAGGTGTTTTCGTGTCATGATGTGATAGTGGGGAACCATCATCATATCAATCTCATGATCATAATCATAACATTATTTTCATTATTGTGTATGTTCCTAGAATGACATAGTAACTATAATTACAATATCATGCTCAAATAGAAACAAAACATAAGAAGTTGGGGAGTATTTTATACAGAGTTAGTGTTCAATACTGAGCTTCTTAAAGGTACCCATGGAGTGATAGTCACAATAAGAGCCTAGAGCCAAAGTGAGCAAGACCTTGAGTTAGATTTGTAGCCAAAGAAAGATTCAAGTTCCATGAGCATAATTTGTTTGTCTAGTTGACAATCTTAAACCACTAGCTACATAATAGTTCAATTTGTGATATATATTTCATCACTTTTTGGTTATGGGATCAAAAAATTCCACGTATGTTTGTACGTCTCTATCACTACATGTGAACACCAGGTATGCAAATATTCTTCCATCCACATGAATCCTGCAAGAAATTCCAATGCAGACTGAAACAAGAGTTGAAAGCTAGTGGCTACTTATAAATATATTCTACTCGAGCTACATAAATCAATCCGAGTACATTAATATTTTTTTTGAATATTTCTTTTGATCAATCAACCAGAGTAAAGTAATATTTACCACTTGATATAACTATGGATGGAAGAGATGCTTCTACCATTGCCACAGTTAGCAGGGCTGTCCATGCAGCAGAGAGTCTATGTGGGTTATCCCATCTTGAATAAAAATGGAAAAATTACCTCGTAAGACATTGAAACCGATTAATTCCAAAATTAAGTCCAGGATCTTCACAAAAAGAGTTTCCATTAAAGCTTCCAGTACTAGCGACAGCCAGTTCGGATCAGGCACTTTAATGTGGCCATTTTGCAGATTTATTGTTTCCATTAATAAATACGTGAGCAAGCACTGTATCTCTCTATAGCTGTCTGTGAGTGCAAAATCCAAATTTTATTTTGAAGTTTCTTTTTAAAAAATGGCTTGGTATTGTAGGTGATCCCAGCAGAATGGACACGGAGATGATAGTGTTGAGAAAACGGATTCACGAGTTAATTCAGGAAGAAAATTACTTGCCTCTATAGCACTGGATGAAGTGGGAGAAGGACTGCTCCGTTACTTATGCTTCATACATTTGTAAATTCATGGGATGGTTGCAGAACATGTTGTATAACACCAAACTCTCCCTCCCCATCACTGCTTTGGCTCTCATATCCGTGAAATTCACCGCATTTGTATTGTTTCTCCTCTCTCAAGTTTTTCAATTGTCAGCACATTACATCACATTGGCTATGGATTTTTTGACCCAAGTGTTAGATCTGTAGGGTTTTCTAGAACATCCAAAAACACCAATAAACATCATTCATTGAGTGAATTAAGGGTATAGTTCATTTATGTTTTTATATATTTGGTAGTAAATTGTTAGGATTAGATGGGTCTCTTATTTCACAGACAAGGTGTTTCACACACAAAATAATTTGGTGTGTGGCTTGGCATTGAACTTTAAATTAAATAATAATAATAATAAGAAGAATAAGAATAATATTTCTTTAGACTATACACTTTCCAAATTCTACTCATTGTACATAATAAGTCTAGCTGTTTAGACATTGTAATGCAGGGATTCTACATAAAACAGATCCTTGTGCACAATAATAAAGTGTGTGTTCCTCTTACATGAAATCCTAAATTAAATCTTTAATAAAGTCTACTTAGACTCAATTCAAAATACATATGAAAAGAGAGACAAATAGTAAACAATATAATTGCATAAAATACAACCAAAAATTTACCAATGCAAACACTTTTTTGCCTTACTATTATGATTATTGGCCTCTTGGCTCTCGCCCTTCACATGAACTCTCACACTAATTCTATTTGTCTCTCACTGTCCCTCTTTCTCTCACACAAAGCTCATATTTATACATGATTATGGATTAATGTGAATCTATGATTTCCCCCACACAAATCTCAACCAAACTCTAAAATAGATTTACCCTATTTTAACTCACCTAAGTTTCGTTTAAGAAATTTCTAATCCCTAAAATATCTACCCAAACCAATTCCACTCATATCCTCAATTAATTAAGAGAATATTTACAATAATCCTCACACTCATAGTTTTCTCTCAAATTGTTTTTAAAATGTACATAATTTACAAAATAAAGAAATAAAACCTCACCCCCTAAATTACACAAATAATAAATGAAAATTAAGCTTGATGGTCCTGCTTCAGACTCCCCATGTAGAGAAGTTTCCATAGACTCATGTCTATGAGGTCTGTCACTTTTCTGTAATAATGTGATAGCCACATGTCTCAATAACTTTCTCCCTCCACGATTCCAAACTCTATTTTGTTGCTGGTCTTTCAAAGTATCAACTTCATTTTGTGAATTTGCACAAAATTTCCAGAACAGTGTTTTCAAAATACTATTGAATGTAACTCTCACTTTTCCATACCATATCATCTTTATTTCTGGAATTACACACTCATGTAGAAACACTAATACCCATTCTTCTGGTCTCCAAACTCTGAAAGAATCTCGAACTGGTTGTACATCAGCATCACTCATTTTATCAGCCTGGTTCCATCGGCCTCTCCAACAATTCCTTTTTCCAATTCCTCGGAGCAATTCCTCTTTGTCTGGTGATTACGTCTCCAATTTCGCTGAACACTCAACTTTCTAAAATGAAGAATAATCAAGAACTTCTTCTTGATCACAAATATAGTCATTGATTGCTCCTATAGTAACAAATTTCTCATCCGGTGTTGTACTTGCATTCATTAACAAACTATTAGTTTTAAAAATATAAGACCTTTTGGCCTCTTTTGATGCTTCAAGCACCAATCTCCCATCATATACTTGTTATATTTCAGTAGATGTTATTTTTAATTTCAGGTTGTTTTTATCTTTATCCACTGGTTCAATACTTTTGTTTCCTTTACGTCTCTAAAGACATAATTTTCTTGCTGCTCCTGATATTTCATCTCATCACCAAATACTTTCTGCTCAATTTCTCTGATTTCAACATCATATTTATTAATGTTTTCTTATGTACCTAAAGTCACATTATTATTTGCAAATTTATAACATTCACTCAACTCTCTAAATGTTAAAAACATTTCATACCTATCATGCACGACAACTACAATCTCTTCTATATCAGGTTCTGCAAGTTTCATCTCCTGTTCAAGTTCCTTAAGCCATTGTTCCAAGAACTCTATTTCCATGTGAAATATTTTGAGCATTTCATTAGAACCTTAATTCACAGTTTCATTCTTCTTCTTGAAATCCTCTTGAGTTATCATGTTTTCTATATCATCACATTGCAAATTTTTGTCATCAATTTCATTAAACAAATTCATTTTTTTACCTCCTTGAAATATCACTTTGGCATTTTCGTTATGCTTCTGTTCCATAACAGTGTCAACTCGTTGTCTTACACCAAACAAGAATTCATTTATGATTTCTTCCTGCTGCAAAAAATCAGTGCCTTCCTCCTCTAAAAGACGTTTTCCATCATACTTCACCTTAAGAGTTTCATTCATATCGGTGACATTTTCACCAGACTGTCCATCATCTTTCACACATCTTGAAAACATACATAAACTATGAGATTTCAAAATACAAGGCTTCATAGCCTCATCTTCTTCTCTTGTCAACATATCTTCCAATTCTTTTGAACTATTTCAATAGTTCATGACATCTTTCTCATTGATCTCTCCACCTAGAATTTCACCCTGTTCTGGGCCACATATGGAAACTTCCATTTTCAACTCAGCCTCTCTAAGTTCTTCACATCTCGTTTACACACTCATTATCTACTCGAGCTTCTCAGCTCTTTAGGCAATTGTATGTTTACCTGTTGTTCCCTCTTTGCATGTAGCCCCTGCCACTTCACTTTCTTCCTCATGGTCCAACCATGTCTTTGGTCTTTCTTGTTTCTCTGCAACAATTCCATCAATAACTCAAGGTGAACTGTTATCTCAGCTTTCTTCTTCTCATATTCTTCATCAGTCAACTTCTTACATATTCCATTTGCCTTGGAATTTTCCTTCTTCTTTCTTCTATTGCGGTCTTTCTCAGAACCTCTAAAATGACTATCACCAGTCATCTTCTCCTCCTTTTCGAACATCATCTGTTCACTTATGGATTTCATTCAAATCCCCTTTTCAGCAAGCCTCCATACTTACCATTCAACAATGCAAGCTCTCTTCATGTGCTTGATGTCGGGCTCTGCCGATCATGCACCCAATTACATTCAAACCTTTGACTTGGCTTATGACTCTTTAACTCTAGAATTTACATCAACTCTTCATCTTGGATAAAAAATACACCCTGTTGTATAATAACTCAATGGTTTAACTTGAATCAAGCTATCCAAATTTTCATTTGACCTTAACATCTGGTTTGACTTCAAGGCTAGACCCAATAATTACAATAGTGGATATTTTAACTCTTATTCAAGTTATACATCATACCAATGAACATCCACCCTCAATACATTTTCATGATGTAAAATATTCACTCTCTCTCATACTCCATTCTTAAGAAAATATCACAAGTCACTAGTTACATCATCTTCCTTTATCACTTCACATGATATTGAAGCATTTAAATCGAAATGAAATCCATTTTACCAAGATTTATTTTATGGTGAAAATAAATAAACCACTACATTCAAAAATACCTCTTTGAAATGAATGATCATACCTTATGCTCCCTTCAAGGTTATTAATAAACCTTCTCTTTGCAATTTCAACTCTTCGGATTTCACTCTTCTGTGTCGTCTTTATCATTGTGAATATTTGCATGCCCTTCATATCATAACCTCTTCAACATGCTCATCATCTTAGCACATACATTTTTTCCTGCACTTTCATGCACCATAAAACTGCACATTATAAATTGTACATCAATTCACATCTCTTCACCTGTGTATATAGAACACATTATTAATGTTCCCAACCTCTTTGATGAATAATTTATAACTCGTACATTATGCCCATCATGAACAACACCTCCTTAGGCGCCGCCATATGATGGTAAAAACAAATATCCAACAACATCGATCAATTGTGGTTTTTTATGTTTTCAACCTTAAACACAAATTAAAGGAATTCTCCCATTTCCTACTACAAGCGTTGGTCCAAAATGACACAGCCAAAACTGTGAAGAACCACACTATGCATAATAAACCCTCTCATATATTATAAAAATGCATGCTTCTTTATATCACCTAGGATAGTGCATTCTCCTTTTCCATTCACTTAAGCAGAACTTAATTTCCTTTAAAGCCACTGTGGTGATAAAACCTTATACATCCACATTTAAACATTTTCACCTTAATTCTGGTTATGTTTTCAATAGCATGTTGACATATATATAAATCATTCTCGCAAAAATGCTTATCTATAATTTAGATTTTGGTTAAGAAAACCAAAAATGTCAACATATAATATGCTCATCCCACAATTTTACTTAACATACCTTTCCAATTTTTTGCATCCTTCTAATTTTTCCAAGTGAACCTACTCTCAGCCCATTGACTGGTTACAAGCAAGATCTCCAAATGCGCTTACAACATTTTTGTCTATGCGGATTGCAAATTTGCAATTTCGCATTGCAACTCAGTTTTACTGCTCCACAAAACCTCTCTTACACACTTCTAACGATCTTCACACAACACTTACATAATGTCATGAACTCAACAACACTTCACAAATCTCGAGTCTTTAATACTTGAAACACCCATAGTGCACGTCTCCATGGTCGAGCTTATGCTGCTCCTCCACACGGTATTTATCCCTAGGTCCATGTAATTACAAGATTCAACAATTGCGGAGATATGAATAACAACTCCGGATCTTTTGATGCGTAGAAAAGACTGCTAACACAATTTTGAATTCAGAATTAACACTGCACTTGCAAGATTGTCAATGCAGTTACGAATGCTAATTCACACTGTCATCGCCTCCCAACTCCACTGTGACAGCATCAAAGGTTGTAATGCGGTCTTGACAGCAAGGCCTGCACGTCAACTAGTCGCAATATTCAGTTTTTGGTTTGCCAAGGCCTGTACGTCAACCTGATTTCCTATTTGCCTTTATAGCATCATCTTCAGAATTTCACAATTAAACGTAGAACATGCATCTACACGGAGAAAAATAGATCCACACTGCTCTCTCTGACTCACACTACCTTCCGTACTCCTGATCCAAGTGTCCACGCCAATACTAACAGAGCCAAGTTGTTGGCACGAAGGCACCACCACGAACATACCACCCCAAACTGACGTAACTCCAACCTTTCGACTTTACCATTGCATACTTCATGCAGATCCAACACTTGTCACTTCACAATACGCAACATTATGGGAAGATCCACCTCCTTCATTGTTGGAAGCTCTTAGTTCACTGTCTCAAGAATTTTGGAGGGGTGCGAACAGGCACTCAACTCTTTTTCTTCTCATCTCACCACTGGGAGACACATGAAGGCCGAGGCCACTATCCACGATACAAGGTTAGAGAATGATCCCCAATCTCAGCAATGCTTAAAAATCCTCACACATTTAGATCTGCAAACTAATTCAATAGGCTGCTTCACAGACCACTTGTCTCAAAATGCAGACTGTTGTGTAGATCCACCTCCTCACAACGCATAGTAATGCCCAACTGCTCTCACATATTCCATAGGTTCAGATCCTCTATAAATATGCAGAAAACATTTAGAATGGCAACTAATCAGAAAATGATGCAAAGAATGTCGAGGAAAATAAAGATCAATAGTTCTTTAAATGTTAAATGATACTTTAACAATCATCAATTGGCCACCATTCAAAATCATATATCGCAGCAAAAGATTTCATCGCCATTAATGTTGACCACCGCGCAAGCTCAGAATTTATATGGGCTTGACTTCTCATATCCTGCGAAGGAGTTTCCACACTCGACCTTACAATTGATTGGAAACACACACGTTGCCTTACTCGTGACTGTCACAACCCTTGGATGAGCCTTAAGCTCCGATACTAAAATGATGCGGGGATTCTGCACAAAACAGATCCTTGCACACAATAATAAAGTGTGTGCTCCTCTTACATGAAATCCTAAATTAAATCTTCAATAAAGTCTACTTTGACTCGATTCAAAATACATATGAAGAGAAAGTTGAACAGTAAACAATGTAATTGCATAAAATACAACCAGAAATTTACCAATGCAAACCTTTCCTTGGCCGAATATTACAATGATTGGCCTCTTGGCTCTCGCCCTTCACATGAACTCCCACACTAATTCTCTCTATCTCTCAGTATCCCTCTCTCTCTCACACAAAGCTCATATTTATACATGATTATGGATTAATGTGAATCCATGATTTCCTCCACACAAATCTCAACCAAACTCTAAAATAGATTTATCCCTATTTTGACTCCACTAAGTTCCATTTAAGGTATTTCTAATCCCTAAAATATCTATCCAAACCAATTCCACTCATATCCTCAATTAATTAAGAGAATATTTACAATAATCCTCACACTCAGATTTTTCTCTCAAATTATTTTAAAATGTACATAATTTATAAAATAAATAAATAAAACCCACCATTACTTGATTCAGATCAAACTTTATGTTTATCTCTCATTTATACCACTTCAAATAAAGCTTATAATCAATATCTGACTGATATTTTCAATGTTTTTAGATATTTATATGTTATTATTTATTTATTTGTACTAGTGTAAATTAAAAAAAAAAATTATGTTAAAATAAAATATAAAATAAAAATATAATGAAATATAATTTTATCTTAAAATGAAAATAATTTCAAACTAAAATAATAAAAGTAATAAATTTAAGCCAATATACATTATAACAATTTAAAAATTATATGTTATTTTATTTTTAAGCTTGGGAGAACTATATCTACATCATATCGAGTTAATATTAGCCTTATCGTGTAGAAAATTGAACTTGTAACTTCACATCAAGGAGTGCATTAAGACAACATCCCATCACTATCCATCCAAAACTCTATGGATCAAAATTATATTAATTAAATATAAATTAATTAATTAATTAATTTAAAAATATTAAAAAAAATTAATATTAAAATTTATATATTCATGTAAAGAAATGATAAAAATATAAACATTTTTAATTTTAAAAAAAAAAAATAACAAAAACATTTAAGCGTCTCTTAAACACAAAATTGAAATATCTAATTAAAAATTATTATTCGAAAAAATATATTATAAAAGAAAATTGAAATTATTATACTACCTATAAGTAACAGAGAAAATAAAAAAATATTATATCTAAAATTGAAATTATTGTAAGGAAAATTTGAAAAATTAAGTAAATTAAAACCCATGGAAATGGATATTCTGCCATTGCACCTCAGTTCACGGACCTCTTGATTTTATCGACCTGAGTCTTCCCATCTCTCTTAAATCCATGGCCAAGCGTCATTTAAATTTTGAATGACCCCCTTCAAATCTCACTGGTCCTTTCATTCCCTTCAAAGACGAAATCAGCAAACACTCTTCTGTCCTTTTTACGGCGTTACCTCTGTAAACTTATTGATCGCTTTTTGGTATGTCGACGATGGGCCAGTTTTAACTTTTTGTTGTGTCCGATGATGGGAAGTCTGTGATTTTGAAGGTATGGGACGGTCAAATACTTTAGGATGGGCATTTCTGTCCTATCACTCCCGAAAATTTCGATAAGGGATATTTTATTTCGAATGTCCATGCTCTAATTCTTTTAAGTTTGGAATTGGATACACAAATATAATTTTGAACGGTACAGTGTATAAAAACACATTTTAATGTATTAAAAATTACAATTTCACCAAAAACGCGTTTTAAGCAATTAAAAATTACAATTTAACTTAAAATTATATTGTTAATTTTCATTTTAGAAATTATACAATATTTTTAACAATCTTTTAAATATTAAATAGCAATTTTTTTTTAAATAATAACCATTATGTTTTAAGCTTTTTTGGTTTTTTTTATTTAATAAGATTTGAAAATTTATGTAATTAAGTGGATTGTAAAGATCAATAATTATTATTTAGTGATAATTGTGAAAACATTTATTTTAAAATAAACTAGACGTTATCAAAATTTGAAAAATTATAAAAATTAATTAAAATGCATTTTTATTATGTTTGATTTCCTTTTTAAAAACAAAACAACTCTTAGTTCTTTTTTAAAAACAACTCTCTCATCTCTCCAATCAAGGTGCTCATCGATCGAGGTTGTAAACAGTAGCCACTCGACAGGTGGACAGCTTCTGCTAACCCTGTATTCATTAACCATGATGAGGCAGTACTTACCGCGATCATGGCAGCATGCGGAAGATAGGAGATTAATGACGCATATGGGAAGACAGCCTGTGGTGTCAGGCTGGAAAGGGAATGCTTCGGCGAAGAAAGGATATTTAAATTGGCAATTTAGTTATGACATGCATTGTTCAACTGGAGTGGCAACTTTGAGGAGGCGCAGGAGGTCGACGACAGCCATAACCTGCATCAAACGAGCTGCTTTGCTAGGGTATGTATTTATCTATCTTCTGTCCATGCTCGTTGATATATTCTGGGCTATGTATTTCTCTGGGATAGTTTTATTTACTTGGTTTAAAACGAGAGATTATGGATTTGTCTTTCCCCTTTTAAGCCCTGTAGACCCCTGTTTTCGCGACCCTTGTGACCTTCACTGTAATTCTTTTGTTTTGGTTACGGCTCTGTTCAGGGCTTCCCATGTTCGAAATTCTGGAGTTAGGTGGGTTGAAATTACGAGTTCTATTCTGCATGGGAGCTGTTGGGTTTGTTGGGTTATTCAGTCCACAGTTTATTTTGGAGTTGGGTGGGTTGAAATTACAAGTTCTATTCTGCATGGGCATTGTTGGGTTTGTTGGGTTATTCAGTCCATAATTTATTTTGTTGTTGTGTCGCATCTCTGGGTTGTGTGTTTCCTTCATATTGTCATCAGTAGTTGGTGGACGGATCTGTATTTCAAGCACTATGTTGATATACTCTGGGGCCCTGGTTACAAGTTGTGGATTTTGCAGCCCCCATGTAAGTGAGTTTGTATTTTGTCCCGTCGTCATCTCTTTGCAATGTTGACTCGTAATATCTGCTTATCCTTGTCTGTTTGTTGTCTTATCATGTCCTTCGTTTCTTTTTGGGCCATCTGTCTCTAGGAATGGATTAATTGTTTTCACTTCACTCTTTTTCGAGGAAGAAACATGTCTTCTACGCTCAACGAAAATCTGATAGACCCAAATTGTAATTTTATTAATAAAGTCCAATATTTAATGGTCTGTTATTTCTCGTCTCTGTTTATTCTTAGGCCAGTCTTTATCATGGTCAAGAGATAGACTCATAACCCCATAGCCTTTAATCCTGACAAAGGAAAACAGAAGCAGGGACAACCTGAAGTTAGCCTCAGGAAAAGAGGAAGGAAGACAAGACAAGAGGTTTTACAAAACCTCTCTGAAAATTATGTTATTGGCAACTCTTCCAATGTCAGACAAGAAATTTGAGGTTGCAAGCGAGAAATTCAAACTGATGAAGAAGATAAAACTGCTAAAGCAGAAATCATGGATTTCATCACAGATCCAGGCAATACCCGTGGTCGTTTATCACTATTTCATCAAACAATTCATACTTATTGGATTGTTAAGTGCCTCTTAGCTAAAGCTATGCAGATTTTTCTCTCTCATCAAGAGAAGATTGAACCAAGAGTAGTGGAATTGTTACAAGATAAAGATAATCAGTTGAACCACATCAAAATCACCTAGTATCAGGCTACTGATCATATTAGTAGAATTGATGATCGTGTCGGCAGAATTGAGAAACAACTTCAACAGCTGCAACAAGTGGATATGCCCGGATCCACAACAAAAGATTCAGCACCGATTGAATCGTCTGATGGATAGCACTTTTAGCAGTTTATTCATGTTTATAATATGCATTTTTGTTTTTTGCAAGGACATATATCACTCAATAGAGTTGTAGATAATCGAGTAAGCAGTCAGTTAGCTAATGAAGTAAACAGTCGAATGAAACTGTTTCAATTATGGATGGATTTTAACGCTCTAAAGTGGCCAACAGACCTGGTTTCCTACGGGCAGGTTGAGGCCACAGACTAAATTTTATTTTTTGTAACATGCTTTCAAAATATAAATAGAAAATAGTGAGGCACTACCAAATTGACAAACAAAAAAAAACAACTCTCTCATCTACCACTGTGTGTAACGTTCGACAAATATAAATTGAATTGAATGTTAGACAAAATTTATGTGCAGTCAATAGTTAGAGAAAACAATTAACATTCAGTAACCGTTAAGGAAAAACTACAACGCCAATTATCAGTTAAACGAAACCTGACATGCCGAGTGTCGAGTATGACAAAACAACTGTTTCGGTTGGAGCACAAAATAATCGCATAGTCTACCGAGGCCGCATTTTGACTCAGAATCCGGTAACAATTTTCAGAAAATCCAGCAAAGATTTGCCCAGAATCTTGTTTACAGTGGAACTTAAACATTAGTATTTTGAGTACCACAGGGGTTTTTGATAGTGCTGAATCCATTTTCACTATCAAAAATGGATTCCAAGCACTGCAACTACCTGATTTTTTTAAATTTAGTTGACCAGATTTCGGCAGATTTCTGCCGTCCGAGCCAAAACGCAGCCTCGGTAGACAACTCCCAAAATAATTGGCTTCCTCTAAAACTCGACAAAAAGAAAATGCAGCCGAGAATAATTTTGAGAAAGTCGAAATGGGTCGCAGCAGCCAGCTGACTACGCCTTTTTAAAGTGGCCCCATGGGTGTGAGTTTGGTGAAACAGTTGCAACGCGAAGAGGACGCTATTCACCAAATTCTCGAAGTCCTTTAACATCCTCATTATTTTCCTTGTCTGAGATGAGATTGTTATCCATGTGCTGGTTGAACACATGGTACAGGAAGACACTTCCTTGTCGTCATCTTTTTGAGAGTCCGAGTTCACAATCTACCTGTCTGGTTTGAATAGGAACGAAAGAATGCATTTTCTGTTCTTTTGGCATCTGCTTATTTTCTTTCACATCTCCAACTTCAACCATCAAAGTTTAACGCACTGTCCAAGTACTTTTCTCTAGCATATTGGAAACTTTTGGAGTTTTTTTATTGATTAATTCAATTTAAAGTTGATGTACAAAATTTATATAATATTGTTTTAACATACGTATATTAATTACGATGAAGTTTTATTTGCTTTTAAATTTAGTATGGAATTTGTTTAGGAATTAAAATTTTTTAAAATTAATTTAATTTTAAATTGAAGTATAATTTTTTTTTCAAAAATATAAATATATTACCCTATAAATTTTAAATAACTAAATTATTTGTAATGATAATAAATTAAAATAAATATATAAAATTCATAACATATCTATGTTTAAATTTACAATTCACAAACTTCATAATGTTTTAATACAAATTTACAATTCACAAACTTCATAATTTTTTAATATTTACATTCATGAATTTTGATTAGAAGGTGACATCTCTTTCAATTTAATATTTAAGATGTTTTAGGAATTTGGCTTTCTTGATCCATAAATTGTTTTATAAATACATGACTTAATTATTAGGCACAATTTAAAATTATTAGGAAGGAGGTGAATATCTATTTTTTAATTTTAAAATAAAAATGAAATATTTATTAAATAAATATGAAAGGTGAATCGTAATTATATATATATATATATACTATTAATTATTATTGTTGTATTACGAGGTGTATTTTATTACAGAAAATGTGTAGAAATACATCGTCGCCATCATATTTCTCATACTCGCAGAACCACTCCCTATGGGGAGTGAAGTGAAAGGATGCACCCGAGTCAATCAACCATGACTCATGATCTACATGTGTATTTTAAGAATAAGCCAAATACACATCCCCACCTTCATCCGAGGTGGTTTTTTCCTCTGCAGAAGGAGCATCATCAGATCCCTTTCCTTTCTCAGGAGCTTTAGATCTGCATTCCTTTTTGTAGTGTCCTTCCTTTCCGCATTTCCAGCACACCTTTACAAACTTTCCAGGAGATTTAGATCTCCCTTTAGATTTAGATCTCCCACTCGAAACCTTATTCTTGTTTCTGTTCTGGGACCTTCCTCGTACAGATAAGGCATCTCCATTCTGACCCTCCATATTTCTCCGTCTCATTTCCTCCGACAGCAAGGCTGAGACAATGTCATCAAAATTCAAGGTAGTTGTATTGCTACCTATTGCAATAACTATACTGTCCCACGAGTCTGGTAGAGAACACAACAAACTGATGCACTTATCTTCATCTGAGATTTTAATATCAACAGATGACAACTAACTTACCACAGTATTGAAGGCATTCATATGCTCTATCACCGAGTCTCCATCCTTCATCCTCAGGTTATACAAATTTTTTTGCAGGAACAACTTATTCACCAGAGACTTATATTGGTACAAAGTCCCAAGTTTTTCCCACAAATTCTTCGTCGTAGCTTCCCCAGATACATTCAACAATACTGAATCTGAGACATGCAACCGTATTGTGCTCTTAGCCTTCCGATCCAGTTTCTTCCAGACTTCATCTAACATTGTCGTTGGTTTAGTACCTGGATCTACCGTGATCCACTGATCTTTACCCACCAACAAATCCTCCATCTTGAGCTTCCACAACTCAAAACACTGACCATTAAATTTCTCGATCTCTATCTTTCCGCCGCTCGCCATATTCTTTCACCGCAAGAATCGATTCCACAGATCTCCCACTAAACAGGGTCTACCTCAGGCCCAAGAAAAAAACCCTCAGCAGCAAAGGCGTCCCCTTGAAGCTGAAATAGCTCTGATACCAAATGTAGGTTTTAACCCTGAACATAAATTATCTACACATGAATCTTATAACAGAAAATAAACAATAGTGAGAGCATAAAACATAAAACAGATAAACAAAGAGATTTTCCCCTAGATCCCATATCGGGACGACCAGCTTGATATTTCATTATATTCCTTTTAGTGTTACAACACATATATATACATGCCAAAGCATACATAAACCCCAATCCATTAACCCTGGATTATAACAGAAGCGTAGTTCCCTTGACCGGATCTACAAAATACCAAGGGCCGAAAACCATCATACCCCAAAACCATGTGCAAACTCATGCACAAAACATGGGTAGGTCCGCCTATGAGTGGGACCGCAGAGGAAAAAAAAAAAATTCTGGGGCATTGTCGCCCCCTCTGTGACCCCCCTGCTGCGCCCGACCCAACGTATAGCGCATGAGGCTAGTCGTGGAAAGAATATAACACATACCCAACATTTCTAGTCTCAAGGAGAAACTATTACATGTAGCACATGAGGACTTCCTAGCTATGAACTTGGATGCATACTTGCTTTGCTAGAGGAGTTCACTTGGGAGGGCATCCAGTATGATCTACACCAACATATGTTTAGATGCGGAGCCCGAATGATTTTAGAAAGGTTGGCACAACCATACCCTTACTCATTGGAGGAGAGGAAGATCATTCAGATGAGACATTTCAGCTCAAGGTCTCAAGTACATGGTAGAGGAGGTATCATTTCCCATTTTGTACCTCTTTACTTCATATGAGCAGCCTATTGTCTCAAGGAGGATCATACCTTCTTGCATTTGATATACTTGCAGCTACTTGTAGCCTTGATTGTGGCTAATTTTGTGATGGTTGTGGGGGAAGCCACATGCTTCTTGGTGTGCACCATTGGTACCAATTTATATTTTGATGTTTCATCTTATGAGGAGATGTTGTGGCAGAAAACAAGTGGCTAGTACAACACTTGTTACTTTTGAGTTGAGGCAGGCCAAGGAAGCACTGCGCAGGTTCCATGAGTGGGATTTGGAACCACTCTCTAGTTGTCATTTGACAACTTGTTTCTATGGTTAATGCTCCTTATGTATTCCTAATGTTGTATGTCTATTGAGGAGCATTATTTGGAGAGAATTGTATGAACAACCCATTGGGAGAATGATTCTCCCCATTGTATATGTTTTATCTTGCAGGAGATACCATGGGAAAACCATGATTGCCACATTGCTACTTGTACCTTCTTGTGGGAGGGACCACTTAGAGAATTTGCAAAGGCATTTCATGGCTGACTTTCTTGATGGGGTAGCTTGGGCCATTCTTGGAGGCCATACTTTTCAGCCCAAGGATAAAGGCAGCCCCATGAACACTCAAATGGAGAGAGGACCATCTTGAGAAGCACAAGCACACTCTCCATTCAGCCCCAACACATTTCAGAAACCGGGGTTGAGATTTTCATTTGGATGATAGCATGGATGAGAGGAAAATCATTGGGAGTAGACTTATCCCATGCATATCATCACTCCTACCTTAAGGAGGCCACATTCCTGAAGGAAGTATTCCACTACACCTTCTACCTTTCCATGAGGAGCATCATTTTTAGTTTGCATACTTGGGAGAGAGCATTGGAGGGCATATTTATTGCAGCATATTTGAGTAGTGGTGGGACCATGGATGAGGAGGCCACAAGAGGAGAAGGAGGAGGGATTTTGTTCTCTCTATGTAGCTGCTTGAGGACAAGCATCATGTGGGAGGGGAGGATAGTAATGTTCCCAATTTTAGCCTCAAGCTAAAATGTAACATTATAGTTGCATATTTTCATTTTGTTAAATAAAAATGGGTAAAGTGACCCATTCATGTAATAAACAGGAATAAAATCCCTTAAAATGTGAAAATGGATCATCATGGAGTTGGATTTCACACCCTCATGTGTGAAAGAGGTTAAATTGCAAATGGATAAGGCCTAATTGACCAAGTCAAACTGCGTTGGCATAAGTTGAAGAGCACTAAGTGGGAGAGCACAGTTTTAGTGGAGGAATATTCCATGGGGGAGGAAACTTCTAGAGGAAGGAAGTTGGAGACTTCATTGTGTTTAAAAGAGGAGCAAGGCAGCCCATTGAGACTATCTTCGATCATTTGATTATTTGTCTATTGAGACAAATTTCTGCCTCTTGTTGTTCAGCATAGTTGTAGTGCCTTAGGGCACGAGGGAGTCCTGTTTAGGATTTCCTCTCAGTCTTGAGTATCTCATGAAGGATTGCACTCATCCTCCATATTCCGACATTCAGGCCATAGCATCAACCTACTCCATCAACACAGTATCTATAGTAGATTATTGTGAAAAGTGTTGCAGGGTGTTGCTGGGAGGTTTCCTACAACACCATTTCAAGTTGATCTTTCAAAGGAGGGAGATTCTCTACTTCCGGGAGGTTAGTGAGGATGGTTCCCAAGCATATTCCACTATCATTGGCAGGAGGCCAACCACTTCCATCAGTTACAGCGTAGACCCTCTCATAGATTGCGTTCTAGTGGGAGAAGATTTGCAGTGAGGGTGTTGCATACATGTCAGAGAGTGAGATCTTTGGTGTAGGGACCAGCCTTTCACTTCAGATTTCTAGAGGAGAAGGGCTCTTCATTAGCTCATCCATTCAGCCTTCTCCATTCCATTCCATGTATTGAGTTATTGTAGCTACCCAACAAATCCGGCATTTTTGCAGTTTTGCATATTTCAGCCAATCCTTCTAGGATTGACTTGAGGTAATGATTGGGAGGTGAGATCAGCTCTCCCAATGATGTATGAGCCATATCTATGCAGATCCTATGATTTTTTTCACTCTGTGTAGCAATCTCCCTCATGTGACACTGCAGTTCCTATTCATGGGCATCCTACTATGGAGCAGCATTTTGTATTATGTCATGTGTATTCATGGAAGGCATCTTGCCTTATTATTTTGATATTCATTGTATCATTTTTCTGCTGTTATTTCATAATAAAATGGCTCCAGGTTTTTCGAACATTTTGGCATAATTTTTATTCACTGATATTTCCAGTTTATGTCTTTATATTGTTGTAGTTGCATTTTTGGGTTATCTTGAAAGATTCCCAATCTTCTTGTATTCCCTCTTGGGAATATTATCCCTTGACAACACTCTATAGAAAGAGTCTGATAGTGGGCCAAGAAGCCTTTGGAGCTCATCCTTATTTATGAAGGTGACATATCCAGTAAATGCCCCTTCAGTCTATCTCTGGAATAGATTTTCTTGTCGATTGACAATGTTTCTGAAAAAGGAACATTACACCTTAAGACTAAAAATCACTATATTGGTTTTCGTATTCTCTAAATAATCATTAAATCTGATGAACTTATTCATCCCAAGTAGTCATCTCTCCATCAAATGTAGGAGGATTGGCCCTTTCTTGAACTACTATGAAAAATATTTCTTGTCACTCCTTCTATAGGGATGTTGGCATAAATAAATATGATTTCTTATAAAACTAGATCTATAATAAAATCCATGCGTGTTAGCCTGCCTACTAGGTGTACCCAAAGAACTTCCAACTATGATTCTGTCATATTTTTCTAACGTGTATCTTGATTGAGATATTAGACCATATGACCCATGATTATTTTCCTCTTTCTTGTGACTAATTCTTAGTTGTCCCTGATTTTGTAAATCTGAAAGGATCTAAAGGATTGATTTTCTTGAGCTTTGGAAAGCCTTTCCTATTTCTCAATGAACTTGCTATTATCTTCCTTTCAAATTTTGATCCATGCCTTTAAAATTCTTAGTGTATATGTTAGATCAAAAAAATACTCTTCTCCTTGCTGCTCAACTAATTTGTCCCATTCCATTGAATTCATATAAGGCCTGTAAGGCGAGTCATGTGAACAATAGTCCACCATTCTTCTCTCCATCTCTAATCTTCTACCTCCTGCAAAAAATTCATGTTAGATAAACCAAATAGAATAATAATCAAATTGATACCTCAGTTTATTTTAGGGGAGGCTATCTCATTCACATAATCAATCTAGATTAGCATGATATAGATACATAATGACATCAACATATCAACATCGCAACATCATGCATGATGACACAAAATTGCAACAATGACCATCACAATACATGCATAGTGGACACATATACAATTAACATGCATGCATAACCATATGCATTTATCCCATCCAGTCCAAGCGTTTGAACCTAAAAGCTCTGGTACCAATATGTAAATGTCCCATCCCAAATTTATCCACTTTCACAAGCTCTTCTAGGTAAACATGAGTTGAGTGTCACTATGATATGACCCAACCTCCAAGTTCCAATTATGGAAGTGGGACCTATAAAGAGGAAGTACACTAACATCCCTCAAATACTACATATCACTCAAGATCTTACCAACCACTCGTGGTAATCAATCCTTGAGTTGGAACTCTTTTTTATTGACTTAATAACCCAACCGCACTATTGAAACATTGTTCATGCGGTTATGAGGCTCCAACTGCACCCATAAGTTTTTATGCATGCAGTTATGACAAAAGCTCCCTTGTTTTGTGCATGTGGAGTGAGATCTATCCCACTTTTTTAGGCTATACTCCATATCACTACCTAAAATTTCCTGTATCTTTCTAGAATCATGACAATAATAATAACAATTATAAACAATCAAATATTGAGCAAGATCTTGACATAGAAATGCCTAATGCAAGATAGAAAATTCATAAAACATATGGTAAACATGAATTATATAGGTCATAAATGCATGTATGATCATAAAATTTGGAAATTCATCTGGAAATCACCAAGAAGGATCAGTGCCCTCTTAAGGTATCTACAAAAATATTTTTTAGCCCATGCATTCATCATCCATCCAGTAACTTATCAAATCATGAAAAAGATCCATAGTTATAGAACATCCTAAAACCAGGTATATGACTAACATATAAAAAAATAAAACTATAACAAAATAGCAATAAGATCACAATAATAACCAATAAAAGTTCTCATAGATCACATGTAACACCCTCCTCCAAAATTTACCCAAGCTAACCATCCAACTAGGGTAAATATGTGACGAAGAGTTACTATCATGTGATTCACCCTCCTTGGCCACATTAAGGAAGTGGAACCTAAAGAACACAAGCAATATTACCTTCTACACATGCTACAGAACCTTTAACAGCCAACCAACCCTTCCAGGTGGCCAACCTCTGAGGAAACTCAACATTTCCTTACCTATATCCCTAGTCACTCCCTTTCCAAGCCCTCCAAGAAACTAAGAGCCTTACTCTTTCCCATGAGATTGCCTGAGTGTGATTGTAACATTTTTCTGCCATTGGTATGCCAACGAATATGATATTTAAGGTTATTTTACAGGGTAGGACCTAGTCATTGCTCATAAACTCTGTGAAAATTATAAAACTCATAAAAGACTTGAAGACAATCCTTTTGATAACAAAATTGATCAAGGACTTGACTAGACACCTACTAGACTTGAAAAGTGTTTCATCAACCATTTCAAAAATATGAATTCTACATGTTATAACAACAGATATGAGTATATGGGTCTCGTACTTATCTGAACATCACTAAGAAGCAATGATGCCTTATCAAATTAGTCGCATTATCATCTATTAGGTCATATACTCATTGTTCATGCATTTATAAATCAAAATATGATGAGATCCATACATCATTTATGTCATAAAACATGCTCATAACTGACATATAACAAAAAAAATTAATAAGGATACAACATCCATAGAAGCCACATATAAACTGGCGCTTTTATAAATGAAATACCAGGAAGAAGAAACTCTTATTAATGAATACAAAACCCAACCAGGTTTGGGACTCCCATGAACCACCCCATCGTCGATTGGTTGAACCAAATATTTATTTTAGCTAATCACTCCCATACCATATTACAACCATGAATGTGGGATCTCATGAAAAAAATACAAAAAAATGAACCAGGGATTCCAGTGGAAAAAGTGCCTCCACCCTAAACTAGTGTTTCCAACTCACAGTTAGACATCACTAACCATCACCATATTGGCCTCTACCAAATATTTCTAGGGCTCTGGAGTGTTTGTTCCAACCAAGGCTCTAGGAATAGTAACTCAACCCACAACTATTGTCATGCTACAAAGTGTTTGTCCAAATAAGTCTCTAGGAATATTAAATCAACCCACCAAGGACTCTTGAGAATTGTTCCAGCCAAGGCTCTAGGAATAGTAACTCAACCCAAGATGTTACTGGGATCCAGAGTGCATATCCAACCAAGGATTCAGGAACTAATAACTCAACCCATATCCAAAGGAACATGATAACCTACCAGAAAACAAAAGGGAAATACACCCAGAGTACCATGACTATCCAATAAATGGAAAGTCTTGGAAAACCACTCTAAATCCTAGAAATCGTCCATGTTAGTGATAGATCATGACTAATAAATCATGTGCACCTTCCATGCATGCAAAAACTAGTAAGGAAATCATACATGCAACTCGGTACCTACAAGAAAAACCAATTGTTGTTGTTGATCCCGATGTCCTCTTATGCTTTCCTACTTTTCATTTTCCTTCTTTCTCCAAATCCCAATTATGCCACACTCCTCCTAGAGTGCTCCAAGAAAAATGTAAGTTTCCAAGAGTATGAGAGAGAGAGAATATAATGAGAGTTCAAAAATTGAATGGAAAAAAGTATGTGAACTAATCCTCGGCATCCTTTTTATTAATGAAGCCTCTATCTTCTTCAATTTTCCGTTATTTTACTTCATTTTCATCCTCACATGTAACTTGTGACCTGTCACCTTCATTTTATCCTAATTTCTATTATTTTCATAAATAAAATTCCAATAAATGTCTCATGCATTTCCAAAGCCTTAGCCATTTCCTTTTCCAATTTACATAGCCATTAATTAATCACAAGTGATCCTTATCAGTATATTTTTTCCCAAAATTCTGCTCGAAATATGCCTCCCATGACCATGGTCATTATTTTTTCTTTATTAACTTTATTACATGCATTATTTACCAAGGTTGTTACAAAAACCTCCCCCTTGGGGGAACACCGTACTCGATGGCCAATGAAACCTACAACCAACATGACCGCTAAAAAGAAAAACATACTCCCCGTGGAGACTTATAACTTAGCTTGTTGTAGTATTTACAATGATCCATATGCTAAAAAATAAACTAACATGACATCCATAACAATCATAACAACCATACTGACATGACACCCATACCTCTTATTGGAGATTTATAACATAGCTCATGGCCGTATTTACATCCATATACATATATACATATACCAAAAAAATTCACTCAACCAACGAATAGAGAAGTATAAATAGCTCGAATTTGATCCTCCTTCTCCCATGTAGCTTCATTGGTCCCAAAGTGCTTCCATTACGCTTTAACCTAATCGATTGCTTGGTTCCATAGCATGAGCATATTTCTCTACAAAATGCCCTTATTTTCTTGCACAAATTAACCTTCGAGCTCCACCTGTAATGCAGACCATTCAATCACATGATCAACTGTTGTGTAACCAGCTCCAAAAAGAGAAGAAAAGAGATATCAACGCCTTAGAAATGAGCCACTTCGAGGGGGCAACCTCCAATACATTACATAAATGAACAATTCTTGGATGATACAAATGAAAAAAACCTCCTTCTATATATAGGAGTCCATGGGGCCATAATATAATCCTAGTGGGGCCATAATGTAATCCTATCCGACCTAATAATAATAATGTATGGGCACAATAATAACAATATGGGGGTTACAGGGGTACAATGATAACAATAAGTGGGGCTACACTAACATAATAAGGGACTACACTATTAATATAGGGAATTAACATGCCCCTCTCCTTCAAACAAGTGTTGTCCTCAACGCTTGATTATTTCTTGATGCTTCTGTATAAAATTCTCATCCTCCCATGTGGAATCTTCTACATGAAAGTTCTTCCACTTGCTGAGATACTCTGAAATTGATCGTACTTGTTTAGTTCTTATTTTTGTGACTGTTTCAGAACTTCTTTCGATGTGATGTTGATGTTGGAAATATGATGCGGAATGTTGTCCTTGATGGCAACCCACTGAATAAAGATGAAGACATGAGAGTGTTGGCATGTGTTGTCCTTGATGGCAATCCACCTGATGAAGTTATTCTTGACCTGATGGAATTGATAAATGATGTAAATCTGATATGATATGATGTTTGTTAGCAACATGATGCTATGCTGTCCCTTGAATGGCAACACACTTGATGAAGATGATGGCAACTTACCAAGGAAGTTGTGCTTAATAGAATATGTCTTGATGAACTAAAACTGATATATCTACAGTGAGTACAGAAGGCAATGAAGAAAGGAATTCAGCATGTGCTAAATATATGATGAAAAGAGTATGTTTCAAGGAATACGCGGATCTGTATAGGGGAAGTCGCGTATGCACATGGAAAACAACGTGACAAGTCGCGTATGGAAAAAAGCGCTCAAAAAGTGCAAAACCAGGGGTAACCTCCATGGTATTGACCCATTGTATTGGGTAATGATTCGTCTAAATGACCTCGTCCAGGAATACCATCGGAAGTAATGTAGTTTTGGGCTCATGGTATTGTTTTGGCTCATGGTATTGAAAAAGGGCCCGTGGTATTGAAGGCTCATGGTATTGCTTTGGCTCATGGTATTGAAAAAGGGGCCCGTGGTATTGAAGGCTCATGGTATTGTTTTGGCTCATGGTATTGAAAAAGGGGCCCGTGGTATTGAAAAAGGATAAACCTATATAAGGAGAAGAAATTCATTGTGCAAATGATGTGTGTGGGAGCAAGATGTCTGAGTTGAATGAATACTTCTCTGTGAAGTATATCTGTATGGAAAGGGTAAAGGTTTGATAATAGATCTGAATCTATGATGCACCTATGAAGAAATGATGAAGCGAAATATCTAGATCTGGAATGTATTTGTATCTGCTAGATCTGTTTATGGAAGGCTTAGATCTGAAATGAGGCGAACATCTGTCTGAAGTAAAAGGGTAAATCTGAACTAAATATCTGATCTGAAGAAGTATGCTGCTCTATAATGGTTGAAGATCTATATGCTAGTTCGCCGCAGAGGAAGCGCGTATATACGCGGCTTCGCTGAAGAGAAAGCGCGTATGCGCAATGAAATATGTACAGAGGTATACGCTGGTTTATGTGAACGGAAGCGCGTATATACGCGACATCAGTGAAAGGAAAGCGCGTATGCAAACTAGGGTTTGCTGAAGTCTGTGGTAAGAAATGTCTAATCTGTTCTGCTGGTTTACTGATATCTGTCAGTGAGTTATATGTATCTGTTTCATGGTTGACTGTGCTTAAAAGTATGGAAAGGGTCCAGTTTGAAAATATGATGAAATGTGGCCTGCAAGTGGTGTCCTAAAGGAAGCTTTGGATCCAGTGTGAAAAGTGATGAAACGTGGTCCATAGAGGTGCTGAGGGTTTTAGCCTTCAGTCAGGGGGTTGTAGCTCCCTTCCAGGTGAGGCTGGTAAACGAGATCAGGGGGTCGTAGCTCCCTTCTAGGAGAGGCTGGTAAACGAGTCAGGGGGTTGGAGCTCCCTTCCAAGAGAGGCTGGTAAACGAGCGCAGGTGGGTGCCTGCATGCTGGTAGAGTCTGCACCAACACATATGTTGTAAGATGTTTTCTCTATAATAAAATATTGAAGGCTGAGCAACTGCAGCGGTGGTTTTCTCCCGACTTGGGTTTCCACCTAAAAATCCTGGTGTTCATGTGTGATGCTTTGTGTGATGGTTTATTCTGATCTTACTGTACATGTTTACTGTTTATTGAACATCTAATGAATGAATAATGGAATGATATAAGCAAAGAACTAATGACATAATTAGGTCTCTGCGTATACGCGAGTTGCATGAAAGATATCCGTGTGTATACGCGAGTTTACTAAAGGAAAGTAGCGTATGGGTTTTAAGGAATGAAAAAGTGAAAAGTTTTGAGTATGCAAAAAATATTGATTCACCCCCCCCTCTCAGTATTTTTCCCAACAATTGGTATCAGAGCGAAGGTCCTTCTGCAGAAGCTTGATCGCTTGAAGGAGATCCGTCGCAATGGGAAAGAAGCAAAAGAAGAAGGTTACTCAAAGAAAGAAGAAGCCTCAAAAATCATGTATAGCAGAAATTGAAGGAGATGAAACAGGTATTGATCGTTGCTCTTGTATTTTACTTAACTGTATATGCAGAGGATATGATAGTGAAAGTGAAGATGAAGAAGATTTTGACCAAGCTCTACAAGTTCTCATGGCAAAGAAGCAAAAGAAGAAGGCTACTCAAAGTAAGGAGATAGCTGAATTTGACAAAAATAAATCTGATAGTGATTGGGGTCCTAATTTTCTTATTGGTGCAAACAATGATGAAGATAGTGAGAGAAAAGTTGTGGATCTAGAAGAAGTTATCAAAGATCAACAAAGAATATTTAATGAGAAGGAATCTGCTAACAAAGCTTTGATATTTAGACTGAAAAGGATGTTCGATGATGTATACAGTCGAAGTAAAGGATATGAAGCTGGAATCATCTATCTGCAAGCAGATCTTGAAGAATCAAATAAGAAGAATGAAGGACTTGAAGCAGAAAACGTTTCTCTAAAAACAAATCTGGAAAAATCAAAAAGGAAGAATGAAAGTCTTGAAGCTAGAATCATCTCTCTACAAGAAAAACTTGAAGCATCAAGTAAGAAGAGTGATGAACCTCTACAATCATTTGAAAAGGAAGGACTTGAAGCAGAAATCATTTCCCTCAAAGAAGACTTGGATAAATCAAATAAGAAGAATGCAGGACTTGTAGCAGAAAAAATATCTCTGAAAGTAAATCTCGAAGTATCGAAGAAGAAGAATGAAGAGCTGCAACAAACATGTGAAGAAAATGAAAATTGGTTGAAAGAAGAGATTCTAAATCTGAAGGATCAAGTAGAAGATGGAAGAAGGAAAGAAGAAAGCTTGACAAAGCAATGTCAAGCTTTGGAGGTTGAGGTAAACATTCTCAAAGGTAAATTAGAAGAAAAGGTTAAACTTTTGAGGTTTCAAGATAGTACTAATATTTTGGACAATATTCTAAGTAATAAAAGGTCTCCTGCTATCAAACTTGGTCTTGGTTTCCATGAAACTGTTAAAGGAGAATCTAGTTCACAAGGAAGTGCTAAAAATTCAGAAGAAGTCAATGCAAAACCCGAAGTGTTGAAAGAGACAAAAGATCAACCAACAATCATGAATTCTCAAAGGAATTCATTCAAGAACGTTGAATGTTTTAAATGTCATAATTATGGGCATGTTGCAGCAAATTGCAGAAGCAGAACAATTCAGCCACAAACAAATAGGTTCTACTCAGAAAGGTACTCTAGTAGCTTCAAGGGATATTGTTTTTCATGTAACAAGTATGGACATAAAGCAGCTGATTGTAAAAGGAGGAAGATTAGAAATAATCATTATGATTCTTATGCTTATTTCTCTGGCCACATGATATGTTATGCTTGTAACAAGTATGGACATGTAGAAAAAGAATGCAAGATGAACAAATCTGGGAAAGTGGACAATTTTCAGCACACAGTTGGAAAGCTCAAGAAAATTTGGAAAAAGAAGGAGGACCAATCAGAAACGTAGGGAATTCTGACCCTACTGCAGTCATCCGCTTCTGAAGCTTACTTTTCTTATTGACTGCAGGAATGATGTGGGATACATTATGAGATTGAGTAATGTATCATCACAGGGGGAGTAATGTATGATGTCTCTCATGGTTGATTTGATTTTTCTGGTTACATGTATTTCTGACAGAGCATCTGGTATGAAGAAGACAGGTACAGGAGTTACAAGTTCAGGAGAAGATGAAAGAATGTGAAAAATTTCTATGCTTCACTTTCCATACGCGGGTTCGATGAACCAAAGTCGCGTATACACGCGAGTTCCAGCACACACAGTCGCGTATGCATTGATAATAAGAGAATTCATATGATAGCTGAAGATTTGGAGCAGAGGCTCAGGGGGAGCATCAGTCTGACTGTTAATAACTATGTTATTGACTCAGAAAAAGCTTAATTTCTCAGTTCTAAATGATGATGATATGATACTTGATGTCTTATGTTGAAGATTATGGATGAGTCCTGTTTTCTTGTTAGAGTCTTCGTTGCTGAGGTGAAAGACTTATAATTCAGAGATAAGGACAGTTCATGCAGAGATTGTTGCTGGTGACTTGCTAATGAACGTATTCAGGTTGCACAAGTTAAGGAGGAGCACTGGTTCAGGGGGAGCAGCAGGTTGAATACTAATGATTGCAATGTTGGCACTATGACTGCTTATTCTTTGATACTCATTCTCAAATGATGATAACTTGGTATATGGTTTATTATGATGAGACTTTAAGCCCTGTTTGCTGAAAAGTATCTTTTGTGCTCACACATGGATGAGTTGGAAGTCTTATGATTCAGAAATAAGAATGGATCATGCAGAGTTTGTTACTATGATTGAGACCTTTTCCCTACATATGCTACATCATGTTAAATCTTGAAGATCTAAATGATATTGGACCACATGGATGATTTCTTGACACATATTTGAAGATGTTGTTCTCGTATGATAATTTATCTTGGAAAGATTGTATTGATGCTGCAAAGAATCTGAAGGCTTGGTTACTAATGTGCTTATGCTACAACCATTGGATGACGCTTGAAGACTCAACTACACTGTTCTATCTATTTGTATTCTAGGGAAGCATTCAAATATCTCAGAAAGAAGCTGAACACTGTCTTTTCCTCACAGAGGATCAGATCTGGTTAAAATATAGGAGAAGGTATTGGATACGCGGATTTCCTGAAACACAGTCGCGTATATACGCGAGCTCATGCACATAAAACCGCATATGTCTGATTGCTGACAAATTTCTGTTTGGGGATAGCTTTCTTCAGCACAGCTGCAGTGTTGTTTAGTATCTCTGGTATCCTTGGTGGTGTTCCAGTTCTTATAATACTGTTTCAATCTCTGATGTTTTAAAGATGCCTTTATGATTGGTTGAAAGTGTTCAGGATGTGCAAACTAAGGGGGAACCTTAGTCATATGGAAAAGATGCTTGGATGCACAGATTCAGGGGGAGCACTAGCCTTGCTGAGTATAATGCATTGTTGGCATTATGATGGTTCTGAAATATGTTCTTTTCTTGAAGTCTTTCTGGTGTTGGTCATAAATGGTCATATTTGTAATTTGATGAAAAGGTCTTGTTAAGACCCATGATGTAAAATTGTAATATTCATTCATGTGAGGACTTGTCAAAACCCACTTGGTTGGGTAGCTGAGTCAAATTTTGTAAACTCACTTGGTTGAGTAGCTGAGTCCATTTTGTAAACCCACTTGGTTGGGTAGTTCAGTCTGATATGTAAATCCACTTGGATGGATCTTTGATGTAAGTATGAGTCATTGGTGATAGGATATTCATAGAGTCATGTACTTCATTGAAAAATATGTTTGAAGATTCAGCATGAATTCAAGGGGAGCTTGGTCACTTCAGTATATATCAGATCTGCAGAACGCTTCTTCCACATGAGGAGAAAAGGGGAAGAGTATGTTGGTTTTGATCCGCCCTTTGCCCTTGATGTCAAAGGGGGAGAGTGGCATGGTGTTTGAATGAAGAGAAAGAATGAGGAGAGTGACATGGTATCATTGTATTCTTAATGTACCTATCTGCTGTGGTGATCAAACACCATCATGGTTGCCATCAAGTCCAAAGGGGGATATTGTTGGAAATATGATGCAGAGTGTTGTCCTTGATGGAAACCCACTGAATAAAGATGAAGACATGAGAGTGTTGGCATGTGTTGTCCTTGATGGCAATCCACCTGATGAAGTTATTCTTGACCTGATGGAATTGATAAATGATGTAAATCTGATATGATATGATGTTTGTTAGAAATATGATGCTAAGTGTTGTCCCTTGAATGGCAACCCACTTGATGAAGATGATGGCAACTTACTTGATGAAGTTGTGCTTGATAGAATATGTCTTGATGAACTAAATATGATGTATCTACAGTGTGTACAGAAGGCAATGGAGAAAGGAATTCAGCATGTGCTAATATATGATGAAAAGAGTATGTTTCAAGGAATATGCGGATCTGTCTAGGGGAAGTCGCGTATGCACGCGGAAAAGAACGTTCCAAGTCGCGTATGGGCAAAAGCACTCAAAAAGTGCAAAACCAGGGGTAACCACCATGGTATTGACCCATTGTATTGGGTAATGATTCGTCTAAATGACCCCGTCCAGTACCATCTAAGTAATGTAGTTTTGGGCTCATGGTATTGTTTTGGCTCATGGTATTGAAAAAGGGGCCCGGGTATTGAAGGCTCATGGTATTGTTTTGGCTCATGGTATTGAAAAAGGGGCCCGTGGTATTGAAGGCTCATGGTATTGTTTTGGCTCATGGTATTGAAAAAGGGGCCCGTGGTATTGAAAAAGGATAAACCTATATAAGGAGAAGAATTTCATTTGCAAATCATGAGTGTGGGAGCAAGATGTCTGAGCTTGAATGAATACTTCTCTGTGAAGTATATCTGTATGGAAAGGGTAAAGGTTTGATAATATATCTGAATCTATGATGCACCTATGAAGAAATGATGAAGCGAAATATCTAGATCTGGAATGTATTCAGATTCCTAGATTTGTTGATGGAAGGCTTAGATATGAGATGAGGCGAACATCTGCCCTAAGTAAAAGGGTAAATCTGAACCGAATATCCGATTGTCAAAGGAAGTATGCTGCTCTATAATGATTGAAGATCTATACGCTACTTCACCGCGGAGGAAGCGCGTATATACGCGGCTTCGCTGAAGAGAAAGCGCGCATGCGCAATGAAATATACACTGAGGTATACGCTGGTTTGTGTGGACGGAAGCGCGTATATACGCGACATTAGTAAAGGGAAAGCGCGTATGCAAACTAGGGTTTGTTGAAGCAAGGGGTATGAAATATCTGATCTGTTCTGCTGTGTTTCTGCTATCTGATCTGTGTTGATATGTATCTGTTGGTGATGTATGTTTGTGTTTAAAAGTATGGAAAGGGTCCAGTCTGAAAATATGATGAAACGTGGCCTGTAAGTTGTGTTCTATTGAAGTTGTTGGATCCAGTGTGAAAATTGATGAAACGTGGTCCAAGGTGGTGCTGAAGGTTGTAGCCTTCAGTCAGGGGGTCGTAGCTCCCTTTCAGGTGAGGCTGGTAAACGAGATCAGGGGGTCGTAGCTCCCTTCCAGGAGAGGCTGGTAAACGAGTCAGGGGGTTGGAGCTCCCTTCCAGGAGAGGCTGGTAAACGAGCGCAGGTGGGTGCCTGCGTGCTGGTAGGAGTCTGCGCCAGCACATATGTTGTAAGATGTTTTCTATATAATAAAATATTGAAGGCTGAGCAACTGCAGCGGTGGTTTTCTCCCGACTTGGGTTTCCACCTAAAAATCCTGGTGTTCATGTGTGATGCTTTGTGTGATGGTTTATTCTGATATTACTGCACATGTTTACTGTTTATTTAACATCTGATGAATGAATAATGGAATGATATAAGCAAAGAACTAATGACATAATTAGATCTTTGTGTATACGCGAGTTGCATGAAAGATATCCGCGTGTATACGCTAGTTTACTGAAGGAAAGTAGCGTATGGGTTTTGAAGTAAAGAAAAGTAAAAAGTTTTGAATATGCTGTAAATATTGATTCACCCCCCCTCTCAGTATTTTTCCCAGGTTGATATTCCTGTTGTTTCATTAGATTCTGCACCAAAGTTAGGTTATCATTTGAGAGTTGGAGAACTTGTTGTTGATGCTCGATGTCATCTTCCACTAATTTATCATCCATATTAGATATTATTTTATCCTTCAAACCATCCAATTTAGCCTCCATTTCTTCTTTTAAACCATCTATGTCAGCTTCGGTTGCTCTTCGTAAGATCGAAATTTGTTGCACTTGGTACCGTAATTTTGATATCTCATACTGCAATTCTTCCACTTCATGCATCATAGTATAGATTTCTGAGGGATTAATGGGTGTTGAATTCTTTTTAGGAGGCATTTAAAAATTAAATACTAAAATATATGCTCAATAGGCCCTTGGAATCACTTCAACTTGATTCTTCAAACAAGACTTATGCAATTCGGAAAAAAACAAATATACACCTTTTACTTGATTTAAGGAGCTCGATATTGAAATTGAATTATATATGTAATTGAAAATCTTCAATATATGAAATTTATCCCTATAGTAGCCCTCTGAAGCTTCTTTCAAATGCCACAGGTCTGATCTAATTTGGATTCTCCATGACAAAGTTGTGTCCAATCTTCCACAATGACCTAATTCTGGACTGGTTCCGTTGATTACACTTGTATGACTTGCCACGTGTCACTGTTTCGTCCTTTGTCTCTGAAATTGATATCCAAGAAACTACAGTCCGTGTGCTTGCGACCACTTTTTACGGTACTCAAATCCACTGCCCAGAGAGAGAGTTATTGAACTTTTCCCACGATCACCTCTTTGAGATGAAATTCAGGAGCCTGAAAAAGCACTACCTTCCAAAGATTATATCTCCAAAAATATTGCGAACCAGGCTCTGAAATTTTTTGAAAACTTTCTTCAGGATTTCAGCTTCGTACCATATGAATTTCAGATTCTGAACCTTCGTAGAAAATGTTTTATAGCGCAAATTCCACGATGACCTGTTTAGGAGCCTGAAAAAATACCTAACTTCCACAGATCATATCTCCGAAAATATTGCGAACCAAGCTCTGAAATTTTTATACCAAATTCCTCAAGATGTCAGATTCGCACCCTAAAAATTTCAGCTTCTGAAGCTTCATAGAAAAAAATTTATAGCGAAAATGCCACGATGACCTGTTTGGAGCAGCGAAACCCTAGAATCCAAAGCTCTGATACCAAATGTTGTGTAACCAGCTCCAAAAAGAGAAGAAACGAGATATCAACACCTTAGAAATGAGCCACTTCGAGGGGGCAACCTCCAATAGATTACATAAATGAAAAATTCTTGGATGATACAAATGAACAAAACCTCCTTCTATATATAGGAGTCCATGGGGCCATAATATAATCCTAGTGGGGCCACAATGTAATCCTAGCCGACCTAATAATAATAATGTAT
Source organism: Pinus albicaulis (assembly GCA_034641835.2). NCBI lineage: Eukaryota > Viridiplantae > Streptophyta > Pinopsida > Pinales > Pinaceae > Pinus > Pinus albicaulis. The sequence continues at coordinate 684,091,212 of CM076579.1, forward strand.
GGGCACAATAATAACAATATGGGGGTTACACGGGTACAATGATAACAATAAGTGGGGCTACACTAACATAATAAGGGACTACACTATTAATATAGGGACTTAACATCAACATCTTTAACATTCTTCTTAAGCAATGACACATGGAAAAATCATGGACTTTCATTATCGAATGCAGTGCAGTCTGAAGGTTGTTGGTCTAATCCTTTCAATAATATTTTAAGGTCCACAAAGCATAGGTGCCAACTTGACACATCATCTAACCTTCAAGGACCTCTTCTTGGGCTTGATGTGCAAGTACACATGTTCCCCAACCTAATATTCCTTAAACAACTTTTCTCATCTGCTTAACTTTTCTGACTATATTTTATTACTCTCAAATTCTTCTTTATTACTTGCATTCATGCTCCATCTCTGCCAACATATCTGGTCCTATCAATACAATATTAACTAGATCACTCCATCTGATGGGCGTATTACAACTCTCCCCATAGAGTGCCTCAAATAGAGACATCCTCAGTGACTCCTCATACCCATTGTTGTAAGTGAACTCAACCAATGAAAGGTACTCCTCCCATATCCTCTTTCGATGCACTGTATACACACTCAACATATCATCCAATATCATGTTGACCCCTTTCATTTGTCCATATTTCTGTGGGTAATAAGTTGTACTGAAGGCCAACTACGTACCTAAACCTATGAATAACTCTCTCCAGGACCTAGAAGTGAGGTTAACATCCCTATCTAACACAATATTCTTTGTTACACCATGTAGCCTCATTACATCTATGATGAAGGCATGTGCTACATCGTTAGCTGAGTATGTAGACTTCATTGGAATGAAGTGTGGTACTTTTTTCAACCTTTTAGCCACAACCTTAATCAAATCATTTTTCCTGTATTCCTTAGAAAACATGTGATGAAATCCATGGAAATGACTTCCCATTTCCACTCTAGAATCGAAATCGTCTGTAGTAATCCATCTAAAAGCATACACTCTTCTATTACCTTTTGAGAAACTAAACATTTAGCCACAAATATTCCATTTATTTCTTAAGATTCGACCAATGATAAAATTTATTCACTACTATTGATGTTTCCTTACATCCTGGATGACTCAAATATGCCTCAGCATTAAATTCCCTCAAGATAATATTCTTGAGCTCATTTTCGTCTGGCACGTCTATCATATCCCTAAATCTGACCAATCCATGTGTTGTAAGGTGATAGACCACATCCTGTTCACATGTACCATGTCGTAACATGTGCATAATCTCTTTATACCTATAATCCTGTTGACCTACCTATAAGATCTGATCTTGTAGATATGTCCCATAGGAACTCATTTATTCTATGTGATATACTTGTATTCGCCTGCCAAGAGCATATGAAACCCTATTCTCTTTTCCCTTGATGTATGTGATATCAAATTCAAACTCACTGATTGTGTCAAACCATCTAGCTTGTTGGAATTCAAATTTGGTTGATCAAATAGATACCTCAATCCACTATTATCACTCATCAGTAAAAAATCCTGCCAAGAAGATAGTTCCTCCACATCTTCAATGCATGGTTTTTTTTTCGAACACAAGATCATGTGTCATATAAGTCTACTCGTACATATTCAGTTTCATTTATTCATAGCATACCGCCTATCCTTCCTACATAATGAATCCATCATGTCCCCTCTTGCAAGCATACTTGTATACAAAAAATTATCTGTCTGGATTTACAATCTTTAACAATTCCTTCAATTGCTCAAAACAATTCCTTCAACTGCCCAAAACTTGATGCACATTTTTCTATCCATTCAAAATTCTTATCTTTTCGTTGCAATGACGTGATAGGATATGAAATGAGAAAGAATTTCTTGATGAAACTCATGTAGTAACCTTCTAACTCCATTAATTATCTTACCTCGTCCACATTCCTAGGAGTCTCCCATTCCATGATAGCCTTTCTATTTTTTATATCTACTACTATTCCTTCCTTGGAAACAACATGTCCTAGTTAATCTACCTTTGTCTGAAAGAAACTGAATTTTCTAAGCTTGGACTTCAACTGATATTATCTTAGCAATATCAATACTACTACTAAACATTGGGCATGTTACTCTTCTTTCTTATAATATACCAATATATCATCAATGAATACAATAACAAACTTATCCATATAAGGATGCAATACACTATTTATCAAGCACATAAAATTAGCTAGAGCATTAGCCAAACCTAAAGAAGTTGAAACAAACTCATAATTTCCATAACTTGTCCAAAATTTGTCTTGTATATATCCTCTTCTTTGATGCATACCTGATGATATCTGGATATTATATTATTCTTCGAAAACAGTGGTGCTCCTTTCAACTAATCAAACAGGTTATCAATCCTCAACAATAGATACCTATTATTGATGGTCACTTTTTTCAAATTCTTGTAATCAATGCATATCCTAAGAGTGACATCCTTCTTCTTCCTTAAAAATATTGGCATGCCCCTTGGTGATACACTTGGCCTATTATATCCCTTTTCAAGAATTATCTTCAAATGAAACTTCAGCTCTACTAACTTTGGATTTTTAATCATGTATGATGGCTTCGATGCTGGTGTTTTCCTTAGTACCAAATCAATAGAAAAATCCACTTCCTTGTGAGGAAGCAAATCTGAAATCTTCATGGGAAATAAATCCTAAAACTGTTGCAAAATCGGGTACCTTCTCAATACATCCACATCCTCAACTTCCTTACCTTTGTCACTAGAAATATGCACTACAAATAGCACAGACCCTTTCCTGTGACTATGCTTAGCCTACATAGTTGTCACCATTCAAAGTCATGTTGCTTTCATCTTACCCTACGAGACTCTTTGTTCCCCATTGTCATCCAAACACTCAAGAGCTTTGTCATAACATTCCACCTTGGTCCTATGAAGATATAACCAGTCCATACCCAACAACATACTATCTAATCCAAATGGAAATATATTCAAATGTGTTGATGTAGGCATACCATTCAACTCAAATGCACAATATCTTACCCAATGATGAACTTGCTTCTTTCTACCTATAGCCAACTACACTAACGAAGATTATGCATGCACTTATTTATTCAAACCGCACTTATCTAGTAGTTCAGGATTAACATAGCTATAATTAGATCCGGGGTCAATCAAAATAGAAATAACTTGGTCACAAAGCTTACATTACATCTCAATAATAGATGCTTGGTGATATGCCTACCTGTTATCCAACGTTGCACAGATGTGAGGAATAATTTTTCCAACATCCCCCACTATTTGTGCCTCCTGAGGATTGTAAATTTATGGTCTACCACCCTCATGTTGTGGAAAATATCACTGAAAATGGTATTTTCCACAAGTCCAACACCATACGGGCTTCCTATCATCACCCTTGCTCTGCTCAGACTAAAATCTGTGTCCTTTTTCAAATGCATTAAACTTCTTACGTGGTATAGCATTCTCTTTGTTATGTGTATCCCGAGGCCTTGTTTTATTCTTATCCTATTTCACTTTACTCTTATCACTACCTTTCCAGTCATGTTTAGTCTCTCATTTGTTCTTTTATTTCTCATAATAATTCTTTGGCTTCAATATGGCCAAGTCCTCCAATGATGTAGGCTCATCAAACTCACTCTAGTCTTAGAATTCTATCTGAAACCCACTAATGAATCTTTGAATCTTTTCCTTCCCATATTTGAGGCATATTTTTCTTGGGCATAGACCAAAACAAGGTCACCTTCCGAAAAAACCCTAGGCTTGACCGCCTTATCATACTGAACTTTAACTCAGTTTTTATGTGCTTCATTCATCGTGGCGGCATCCCGACGTTGCTCATCGAGATGTTCCAAATGAAGGAGACGTTATTCAAGACTATAAGTGTCAGGAAGAAGTTCAACAGCTAACTTAAGGGAAGGAATCTCACATTTAATGGGAAATACGGATTCCAACCCGTGAACTAGTTGAAACGGAGTAAAGCCAGTTGCAGTTTTCACTGACGTCCTGTATGCCCAAAGTGCAGGATATAGCATAATATGCCAGTTGGATCTAGCTTTATCAATTGTCCTCTGAAGAATTGTCTTCAAGGATTTATTCACGGCTTCCACTTGCCCATTGGCTTGAGGATAATACAGAGATGAATGCTCCTGCCGGAAACCTAATTTTAGAGCCAACTCAGCCATCATGCTATTCTGAAAATGACTGCCATGATCAGTGACAATCTCTCTAGGAATACCAAAATGAGCAATAACCTGGTTGAAAAGGAAAATAGCTGCAGTCTCACCACCATTCCCAAAAGTAGGCATCGCCTCGACCCACTTCGTAAAGTAGTCTACTGCTACAATAATGTACTTGTGACCTTTAGCCGAAGGTCGGTTACAAGTAGTATAATCAATACCCCACTTTGTAAAGGGACCGACAGTAATGACTGGAAAAAGCGGAGCTGGATGAGAGCGCATTTTTCGACTATAAACTTGACACTGATGACACTTTTTGACCGACTCCACACAATCCTTGAAAATCGAAGGCCAAAAGTACCCAGCATGCAAGATCTTTTGGGTTGTAGCAAGCCCAGATAAATGACCACCACAAGCTCCATTGTGGCAATAATTCAGCACAGCCTCAACTTCTTCGAGAGTTAAGCAACGTCTCAGGATTGAATCAACCCCTCGACGGTATAAAGCATCACCAATAATCAAGTAATTCTTAGCCAAGTGACACAACTTACGACGCTCATCTTTCGAAAAAGTAGAGGGAAACTTCACAGTCTGGAGATACATAATTATATCTCCATACCAAGGATCCTGTGGAGAGATAAGAAACAAATGTTCATCCAGGAAGGATTCATCATATACTATCTCATCCCCACAGGGAAACTCGGAGATCAATTCCGCGAAAACCAATGATTTCTTGGACTTGGCAGACATAAACTCAAGATCAAATTCCTGAAAAATCACAATCCATCTATTGTATTTGCCCCCAATCACTCGCCTACTGAGGACAAACTGAAATGGATTGGCTGCTGCCAAAACATAGGTTTTTCGTAAAAGAATGTAATGTCGGAGTCGCTGTACAGCATGAACAGCTGCTAAATCTAACTTTTCTATCGGAGTATACCAGAGTTTAGGTCCTACCAAGCCTCGACTAAGATAGTATATAACATGCTCTGTAAGAGCATCATCCTCCTAAACCAGAACCATACCAATGGTAGATTTTGCTGCTGCAAGATACAAAAGGAAATCCTGCTATAATCAGGTGGACTCAATAAAGGTGCAAAGGTCAATGCTTTTTTCAAAGCATTGAATGAGTGTTGAGCAAAGTCATCCCAAAGAAATGAAACTCCCTTCTTCAACAATCTCATAAATCCCTTGGTAACTTCAGCATAATTTACGATACATATTCGAAGAAAATTAGCCTTTCCTTGTAGACTTTGAAGTTGAAAAATAGAGGACGGGGGAGGCAACAAAAGTATTGCCTCAACCTTGAAAGGATCTACCCTAATCCATTCCCTAGACACAATAAATCCAAATAACCTACCGGATGTAACCGCGAAAACGCACTTGTTCGGATTCAACCTAATCTTATAGAAACGACATCGTTCAAATATTTGACGGAGGTGAGCAGGATGATCCATCTTCTTTCTAGAATGAGCAGCTAAATCATCCAAATATGCCTCGATAATCTTTTGATGTCGTGGAAGGCATATGACATGGCCCGCTGAAACGTAGCCCCAACATTTTTAAGACCAAAAGGCATCTTCTTGTAAGAAAACGTACCCCAGGGACAAATAAAGGAAGTCTTATGCTGATCTTCAGGACAGATAGAAATCTGATTATATCCAGAGAAACCGTCCATGAAGGAAAAAATTTTGTTACCGGCACACTCATCGATGATCTGATCTATAAATGGTGTGGGGTAATTATCTTTCGGACATGCTTTATTAAGGTCTCTGAAATCGATGCAAACTCCAATTTTTACTTTCTTTTTATCTACGGGAACAGGATTTGAAACCCATTCAGTCAAAGGAACCGGATAAATAAATCCTGCCTTAAGCAGCTTCTCCACCTCAGCTTTGATAGCTGCAGCCTTCCTAGGATTAACCAGACGAAGTTTTTGCCTCACCGGCTTAGCGTTTTCGTAAGTCTTGATCTCATGTTGGACAATAGATGGATCTATACTAGGCATTTCCTCATAATACCAAGCGAATACATCCCTATACTCCTTAAAGAGATCGGTATAAATCTGAATCTCTTCAGGGGAACATTCAGCTCCGATGAAGACATTCTAAATAACATTGGGATCCCTGGAGATGTTCACCAGGATAATTGGAGAAATCACACCCATGTTCCCTTTAGCATATACCTGTGTTGGTGTTGAAGGGTTCAGGACTGGGCGAACACGACCAGGAGATGGAGGACTTGGAAAACTCGTTTCAAATTCGCTTAAATCAGGTAAAAAGTAGGACCGATGATGCAAATCATCCCACGGTCTATCTATACCAGTCATAGCTTCCAGGATGGCCTCTTCAGATGGAAGAGTGGTATCAAGGCAATCCTGGGCAGAAGAAGAACTAAGAGTCCAAGCCAGAGCCGCATCTCCATCCAACTCTTCCGGTGAAAGAGGAGCTGGGATGGACTCTGCAGAGCCAACAATAGACTGATAAGCAATCTCAACTGCAGACATTGGAAATGCCATTCCACCCACTTGACCTTCCGCTAATGTGGCGGTAGGGGAAGGTAAGGTCCAAGGGTCCGAAAAATAATGAGTTCTGAAGAACTCTCTTCGAAGAGGGGCCCTGGAGGATGTAATTGCATTTATATGAACCATAGGAGGAGGAATATCGAAAGTACCCATCAAGGAAGAATACATTCCAACCCCTAAATTCTCAGTAGGTGACTTGGTATTATCCAACTTTGGAATAGTTGAGTCAGTAAATGCATTTGGGTCTACAGGAGGACATTCCAGTTGGTCCATTGTAACAATCCTCCCTTCGTGAGGGAAACAAATAAGCCGAAACAATGAAGATGCAATGGCATCCATCTCATAAATCCAGTTTCTCCCCAAAAGAAGGTTGTAGTCCAAGCTTGCATCCACTATCTCAACCTCTATATTTACAGTTTTTCCCCCAACACAGATAGGCAAAGCTGGGACAATACCATGCAGTTTGTGAGAATGACCGTCAAATGCAGTTAAAAGAGTAGCAGATGGAGCAGTTGCGGGAGATCCAATCCCCTTCCATCATGCGAGAGACATCACACATGTGGAAGCACCCTCATCAACGACCATCCGAAAAATATTGCATTTCCGGTACGATGATTTAATATGAAAATCCATATGATGGGGAAGTCTCTTCTTAAAATTAGTCATATCGAAAGTAATCATAAGAGAGTTCTTTGGATCTACAGCCCCAAGAGTAGTGAGCAAAGCACTACGCTGAGCCAGACAAGACTGGAGCACCTCTAAAGCCGACATAGCACAAGGAATCTGTGCCAAATCTTCCACAATAGAGTAGTTCTGGGCAGCCCTAGCATTTGGATTAATCGTCGTATGCTTGGTAGATGCTTTGGGCATCCGAGGTATAGGCTCAATAGTAGGCCTCATAATATGAAGTGGCTCAGTAGAATCGGGAGCACCCTTAGCTTTCGAAGACTCTTCTTTGCCATAATCACGAGATTTAGTAGCGACATCCACGTGAGCACTCATCATGTATATGTTTGACGGAATTTCCCCTTCCTGGGTGCCCCCAGAGGAAGCCCCAGTATTTTGATTCGCGCCAACAAGTAATTGTTTCTCTTGGGGAAAAGGGTTTGTCAACACAGTGTGGGAACTAGAAGAACCCTGCTGAGCTAAAAAGTGCTGCGCATCCTGAATTTTAGGGAAAAGGTGAGTAAGATGGTCTCCAGCACACAACTTGCATGGAAACTTCACTTTCTTTTTATCCTTTGGACCCTCACCAACATGCTCGTTGGTTTTATTCGCATTACCCTTCCCATTCTTGCCCTTTTTGTTATTATTCCGTCCCTTCTTCTTCCCTTCGGATTGTTGATTTCCTTTGGGATCGGAAGTTTGGACGGAATTTACCGACAAAGATTGGGAAGGTGATGACTCAGCAGGTACAGCCTGACCAAAAGGAGCAGATTGCAAAGACAACTGCTGCAATTGAGTAAGCAGGCTAGCTGCACCACTATTGATCGACCCAATAAGTCCATCACCATGAGGACCAGGCTTAGTTTTGGATAAATCTAATTTGGAGCGAGGAGCATTGGGAAAATATTTATGGAGGACCCCAGAATGAGAATATATCAATTCAAGCTGTTGGGCCCTAAAAATGGCATGTTCCTCGAAAAATACCCCGGAGAGGGATACATCCTTCGAAATATCTCACTGTAGACATTTCAGAAACCATTCCAAAAGGAATTCTCCTGGAATATGAGCTTTAATAAGCCTCTTCCGTCTCCGCCATTCCTGAATATGGTCAAAAATGTGGGTTGCGTCGTCCTGTTTAAAATTAGCTAGGAGTTCAGTACCGGCATCATAACGGACGGGAAACTGGAAATGATTTAGAAATGTAACAGCCAGCTCTCCAAATGTAGCAAAACCACCCCCAGTTAGCTCAATATACCATTTGGCAGCATTTCCAGTTAGGGTGCGTTGAAATAATCTCAACCTAATCGAATCGTTGATCAGGGAGTTAGACGAACACCATAAATGGAAGGTGGTGATGTGGTCAGTCGGGTCCTCTCAATTCTTGCCTTCAAACTTTGTAATGTCTGAAGGTAGTTTGGTGGGAACCGGAGGCCACCCCGGACTGTACCGGATCGGATCATTCGTCAATTTCGACAAATCTGGCAAGTTTAACGTTGCCAGAAAAGGTAAACGACATGGACCCTGAGGATTCCATCCTTGATGGGATGAATTCTCAATATTCTGAAAAGAATACCCTGGTTGATAGAGCGCCGGAGTTTGACAAAAGAACCTAAGCAGAAGAACCCTCCTCCCCAGCGAAGGTGCAAGGCAGGACCCGGTTCCCCACAGGAAGTATGGAATGAAGAGGAAAGCCCCTGATAGGGGTTCCAGGCATTAGAAAGAGGGGAGAATTTCTGATAAGCACTCGACAAAGGGAAAGAAGCATTCCCTTGGTGACCAGCGTAAAACTGATTCCCTGCCCCCACTGTAGTGAATACAGGGTTCCAACCCATAAAAGTAGTGTATCCGGCCTCGGGACCAAGGTTAAAGCCTAAATTTGAGAAATCACAAACAGACCTAAGGATTTGAACTAGGAATATGCCCAGTTCCGAAGGGGAACTCTTGAAAAGAAGTTGACCCACTAGCCATGGAAGACATGGGTGTAGATACAGCTGCATCAGCGGAAAAGGAAAAAGGAGGAATCCCACTAGTGGGCATTCCAAAACAAAAGGGACCAGATTGGGAAGCATGTGCTTGGGTGAAACGAGATCCAAACACAGCGTTACTACAACAATCGAAGATAGCAATAGTGCATATCGGCCTTCAAGCCCAGGCGGAGTCTGAATACACCAACACTGGGGCCGCATTCGATGGCCATCATTGCTCTGAATATCACGGAGGATCTTCGGTCTGTGCGGACTACGGTCGATGTGCTCGCGTGGAATGTCGGGGAGGAAGAGAATGGAAGTGACGTGGAAGGTTGAGATGGCCTCCCTGTCACTTCTTCTTCATAGGAAATAAAACTCTCGGGGTGGTGAGCCGCTCTCTCGAGAACTGGGGCGGGTATCTACAAGCCTTGGACACTAACTGGAGGATCTCTTTCCACTGCGTCAGACTCCACAGGGTGATATACACCTGCTATGTTACTCCTACGCCTTCTTGAAGAAGGCTCTGCACTCTCGGGAGATAACCCCCGGATTCTCCTCGATCGACGAGGCACGTGATCAGCCACTTTAACAAATTTTAATTAGACTCAAAAAATTATAAAGCTAGGCAAGCTAGGAGCAAAGAGCACTCACTACAAAAAATCCCTGAGATAAAATCAAGCAAACAGCCCTCAGGTATTTCCGCTCAGGGTGATTAGGACCAGACACCAAAATACAAGAAAGCGAAGAATAGGACCTCCCGAAAGTAGTCTGGGATAATTACGGCCTAGGCCTACTAGCGAAGGTAAAAGAAACAGTTACGTCGACCTCCTAACAACAGCCTTTGCCGGCACAAGTACCCAAGCTTCGCAAGGGCACCCCCCAGAAGTACTGCCGGAAGTGATATGACGTCTGCCTCAGGTACCACAGGTATTCCCCCCCGCAGTCACCTATGTGGAACCTAGGAGTGGCAAATATGGGCACCAATCAGTGTCAGAAGCCAGGCGGAACGGTCTTGAGGTCAGATCCAGCAAATCAGAGAGGGGGTATCTCTCTTCTCGGCCTTCACTTCCCCTCGCACTTGACTCTCTGGAGGAGAGCTTTCCCAGTCCACCTAACGGAGTTGGATTTCGCTCAATTAATCAACTTCTATATTTTTGTTTGAGTGGCCTTGGAGAGTTAACTCTCCAGTCACCTAATCCAAGGCCCTACAACCTAGCTAGTTGGTGTATGACACTTAATAAAAACTTGCTAGTTGTTTTTAAATTATAGCGCTTATTTTAATCGGCTGTTGTATTAAGTCAAAGGGATACGGAAATGAAACTCGTGGTGTTTTGACGCAGAAAAGAAATTAATAAAAACCAAACTACATGAAAATGAAGTAATTTCCTTTCGATGAAAAGAAATTTCTACAGAGGTTCTACGAGACTAAAAAAAAATTTCTTTTCAGATAACAAACTTCACACTCACAAAAACTATGAAAAAGACTAAATGCTTAAGTGCACCTGATGCAAATAACTAAGAGCATGCAAATTCTAAGATGCAAAATCTACTAAAGCAGAGAGAAATTTCCCAAAGATCCTTCATTTTTATCTCTTTTTGGTTGTCCACAAAGCTAGTTCCCAAAATCAGAAACTCTTAGTATAAAGACACCAAAATCGCTTGAAAACAAGAGGACGAAACCAATGACAATTCCTTCCCAAAATCAAGTCAAAAACTAAAGGCAAGAAATCTCAACAAAGCTTCAAAAGATGTAATGAAACGAAAACAAAAATGAAAAACAAAAGCAAATGACAAAACAAAATGTTTTTTGAGCTTTTGAATTTTATAAAAAATAAGAGCTCGAAGAGACCAAGAAAACTATCAAATCCCAAGCCAAACAACTCTGAATTTCAAGCAAAACTTCAAAAACGCTCCAAATATTATAGTGCCACTTAGTAGCAAGACTTACATGAGCAAAAGAAGACAAGAAACTCAGTAACTCAGCCTAGAAGAATAGTACAACCTTGCAGCAAACAAAAACTTCCAAGAACCAAGAAAGACTTTTCAAAAGTTACAACAAGACCTAGTCAACTGAACTCAAGAAAACCAACCAAAAAATAGGCAAAAGGTCGAAGTGCAAAGCAAGACACAAAGCTAGGAAAGAGTATGTGAGCGAAATCTCTCTGTCCTGATGAAGCAGAACAACCAAGAATCCCCAGGAAGAGATCTTGGTACTCGAACCAGAAATGCAAGCACAAGAAACAAGATTTGCCATATAAGCTAGTTTTCAACCAAACCAGAGAGAGAAAAGAGCAATGACCACTTTCAACACAATCCAGAGACTCTAAAGACACTGCAGGAACAGGTCTCCACAAGCAGACAAGACGAAAAAGTCAAGAAATTAAAATTTTCAAAATTCACTCAGGCATACGCTACTTGAAAGTTTTGAAACAAGCGTGCATACGTGACTGTGTCAAAGGAAACCCACGTATACGCGACTCCCTTTAACAAAAACTACGTGTATACGCGTCTGTGTATAGACAAACTCTCATATGAAAAGGTAAATAATAAAAAATAAAAAAGATCAAGCCTGGATAAGGAACCAGGTCTTCAGTCTGACTGAGAAAAAGTTAACTGGACTGGAAATAAAAGTTAAAACTGTTGGAAACCTTTCAAACAACTGAAACCACCCAATAGGGAAATCACAAGAATGCGATCTCCAGCGGAATCTCCAGTTCTGTTTTGGGGAAAAACACCCTAGAGGTTTGTTGGGTCAAAACCTCCACAGATCAGGGCATGCTATTCAGAAGGACTCACACACAACCATACTTGAATGCTAAAAACTAGATAAAAATGATAGTAGAACTCACGCGTAGTCCTACGTTTGATGTAGATCCCACGGGGTCCAAACCCCCAGCAACCCTTCTTCCTCTTCGACCTGGAAAAAAAGAAAGAACGTGCACGGAAAACTAGTTGTACAACATATATTTCTCCTAAACGTCAGTGTAATCCATGTGAAACATTATATAAACCATAATAAATGCTTAATAATCAATCTTTTCACATATGAAAATAGATATTAACACATAATTTCAGGAACAAGATGGTTCTTCATTATTGCGAACAGCGTTTACAGAAATACAAATTCGAGAGATCACCTGAATCCTTCCACGATCTTCGAACAGATTGTCATCCGGATCCATCCCGCCCTTGCCTCGCTAAGATACTTTCAAGACTTGTGCACTTGAGATGGCATATAAATGGATGAACATCTCCAGGAAACAAGGGTTTCTTGTAAAAATCTGGGAAAGTGCAGGAGGCATGGGAATTCAGACTTGAATTGGGATTCCAACAGAGTATAATATCTATAAAATTTCTCTCTCCTTTAGGCCATACAAATGAGGGGCTTTTATACTCCCTCAAATTAGTTTCAATCAGTTGGAAACAGTTGGCCATGTACTGGGGTGGTTGAACTACTGGAGTAACCATCAACCCAGCCCGAAAATAGGGAATTTTTATATATATTTTTAATGATTTTAATGGCATACTCAGAAAAGTACATGTGGACTCGCATATACATGCAGAAAAGTCTGGGCATACCCATGTATGGGAATTTTAACATTGTTTTTATGAATTTTGTTCAAGTGTGTGGGAATGGGTGCCCAAGGCCATAGAGACAATCATGAATCACATGAAGGTGAAAAATGATGCTATAACATGAGGTAAGGCACATATCTCAACAGCTCTAAAAATATACTAGTATACTCCTCATCGGTCATAGATCCCATCTTTAGCTCATAGAATTTATTTTCCCTGTCATCATAGTATCTCTCTAATATATTACTTATTCCTAAAAAGTCTCTCGAACTCACTCCAAGTAAACTAATATCCATAAATATATCTAACATTCTTTGCATATTCCCATGAAATATATTCTTTACCTTTAAGACTGAATGTATCTATTTTTGCCTTCATGTTCTTGGAGTACTCGTGAAATATGAAGAACTTGGTCTTCCCAAGAAACCATACTTCAACATCTTATGATTTCTTCATTTCCCCATAGAATATAGGTGGTTTTTTTTTCTTGAAATCATTTGGAAAATACCCCCTGTCACTCCTCCTATAATGATGATAACAATGATGACCATAATACCTCTCAGAACCAGAACTATAATAGTACATATGTCCATCACCTCTCCTATCCAGAGTGTCCAAGAACCTACCATATTTGATCATGTCATCTCTTTCTGACCTATGTTCACTAAGAGATATACTACCATATACCCCATTAGTTCTATCCTCCTGTCCATGGCTGATTAGAAGTGGTCACTGTCTCTACAGTTCTAAAAAACTATGAAGAATTGCTGCATTAAATTCTTCTTGTTTCTCTTGTGGATGTCATTATCTGCTTTGCAACTCCTTATTTATTCCTTCAATCTTATCAATGTGTTTTCTAAGTCGTAACAGTGCCCAACACCATGCTACTCATTTTATCCATAGGAAGAGTCTCGTAAACTATAGTCTACCATCTTGCTAGTCATCTTTTCTCTCTTTTTCCTACAAGGTCCATTATGATAGCTACACCAAATCATAAACAACTAGTGTACCTTAGTATATTTCAGGGAGGATATATCATCTACAATATCAAACATATTAGCACAATACATATATAAATATAATTGATTCAACATATAATCATAATTTCAACCATTATTCGGTAATCAATACATGACTATACCAACCACATGCCATGACTTCATGCATAAAAACCATCACCAAGTTAATGTATGCTTATGAACATATAAAAGCTGACATGCATAACTGATGCATAACTAAAATATATTCATGATAAACACATGCAGAAATAACACTATAAACTTTCACATAGTGATGCAACTGCAACCATCACCATCACCATACATACACAACAAACACATGGACCATAATAATAATTAGGAACATATACGAAACTAACATGTATTCATGACCAACACACCATCCATTGAGTCCATGTGGTGAACCATGCTCTCATACCACTCTGTAACACCCTCCTCCGACATTTACCCAAGCTAAGTGGCAAACTGGGGTAAACATGTGACCAAGAGTTACTATGGTGTGATTCAACCTCCTAGGTCAGCTTAACGAAGTGGAACTGATGAAACACAACCAATATGACCTTCCACACATGATAAAAAACCTTCAATAGCCAACCCACCCTTCAAGGTGACAAACCACTAAGGAAAATAAACATTTACTAACCTAGAGCTCCAATCACTACCTTTCCAAGCCCTCCAAGTGACTGAGAGCCCCAGTTTCTCCCATGAGTCTTCCTTAGTGAGATTGTAGCATTTTGCTTCCCATTTTACACTAGTGACCGCAATATTTAAGGTTATTTTTAAGGGCTAGGACCCATTCACTGCACATAAACTCCATGGAACTTACAGAACTCATAAAATACATGAGCACAATGCTTTTGATAAAAAAAATTGATAAAGGGCTTGAATGGACCCCTACTAGCCATGGTAGATATTTCGTAAATTATATCACTAATATGCATTCTACAGGTTATAGCAACATATCTAAGTATAAGGGTCTCACAATTATCTGAACATCACTAAGAAGCATTGATTCCTTATCACAGTAACTACATTATCATCTAGTAGGTCATACATTCATTTCTCATTAATTTACAAATCAAAATATGATGAGAGCCATATTGTTGTGGAAATTAATTATTTAATAAAAAAAATTATCACCTATAAATTAACTATAAATCTGAGGAACATATTTTTGTTTCAAGGAAGTCTGCAAAATATATGCAGGAAACTACCAAAAGCTAACATTTTTTCTACATGGTTTTGTTCTACACTATCGGGCTCATTTGACAAGAAATAAAATGTAAGACTTGAAAACCAATACTAAATTTAAAAAGACAAAATTAAATGACAAAAAAAATAATTACGTTAATAACACAGTTTGAATCAATACTAAATTAAACCAAACCTTGTTGAATTTGAAACTAAACCTTTTGCACACAACATAATTCAAATGCTAATCTAGAGAAGTAAATTAAATGAAATCTAGAAATTGCAAGAAACAACAAATTTGGAGAATGCAGCAAACAAAAAAATACATGATTAAAAAGGATATTTACTTGAAGGAACAACTAAACTACTGTAGATGTTCAAGGCAACACCTTGTCCAAGGTAGTGGGCCTAATTGGCTAACACTGAGTTATGACTTGAAAAATAATTTGGATCATATTACAAATAAGAGATGCAGAATTCAACGGATATATTACTTCATTAAAATATATAAGAGGAACAACTACAAGAAAATGAAGTTCTTATCTTTGCCTCAAATTCAACAGTTATTAATATTTTCCTCTTTGGTCTCTGTCTTCATTTAAATTTGGAGAAAGCAAAGGGAAATTACAAATAAATTCATTAAAAATTTCTTCCATTACAATTTTAGATTGTCCACAACAAATTGAACTACAAGATCAGATCTAAAATATATATTCATCATGATTCACCTGGAACAAGTCAAATCTGGTATTGCAATTGGGAGAATTTGGAAAACAACCACAAAAGAAAATCTGATAAAATACCCTTTGAATAAACTTGTTTTTTCTCAATACAGAGTGAATTTTATAAATATGAACAATGGAAAACTAATTTCGTTCGTTCCGCCACAAAAAACATGTCTCATATTTTCAATAATCAACCTCTTTTTCTCAAAATATCCAACGCAAAACTGTCACGTTTTATCCCAGCGAATTTCTGAGTTGGAATATTTGATTATGAGTTAAATGTCAAATTTTCATTTTAGAAGAGATCTTGGAGGAGAAAATTGTGAGTGATGTTATAAAAAAATCATTAATAAACCATCATTGGAAAAATCATGAATAATAATATTCAATTTATTAAAAATAAAGGAGAATAAACATCACTAATCAACAAGAGCATGAATTATTATGAAATTGAATTATATGATATAATATGATAAATGACATGATAAATAATGACATAAATGGATGAAAAATATGTTAAGAAGTGATAATAATAATGACAAATTAGTGGCCCAAAATCTCCCCCAAACAAAACATTTTGCATGTCCTCATGGAACCCAATGTCTCTATATTAAAGAAGTTGTAATAAAATAAGCAAGGCACTCACCCCAACTCAAGATATTAATGGAACAAAATGCTTCTTCCCAAAAGGTTTCTTTAAACTATAGTTATTCAATTCTAGTATTTTTGGTGGATCTGTAACAATTTGCACATTAATTTTCCATAATATGTGTATGTAGTTGCAACAAAATATGATACAAGTAACATCAAAATTCATTAACCATTTTCTAAAAAATTATAAACTAGATTATGATGAAATTATGAAAGAAGATTTCTTCTATATTAATGATTCTCCACTCGGAAAATTAGAAAAATGTAATGAATAAATTTAAAGATATTAGAAAAATGGTTGTAGGTGACAGTGTCTGATTTTTGCAATTTTGCAAACTAGTTTAGCTTGGAATTTTTTGGGTTTGTGTATTTTAATGATACCAATTTGTTTTCCAAAGATCACAATAATCCAGTTCATAGTTTTTGATATATACACGAATAAATTTTTTCACTGTGTAAAATTAAATTGTATGCCTTAAATGAGGAATAAAAGATAAAACATCCATCATGCATAGAAATGCCTCCCCCAAGCTGGAAAATTAGCATGCCCTCGTGCTACACTAGAAAAAAAATTGAGATGGTTGCTACAATCATTGTTCAAATCATTTCTTGGTGTATAAAAACATGGAATAAGAGAGGTTTTGAGACTAAATAAGGATATCAATGGATGATAAAGAGTATTAATGGCATGGTCATGATAAATAAATTAATGAGTAATATGCTCCCACAAACTGAAATATTTTATGTCTTTGAAGAATGGGAAGTGTTAAAGGAGGGGAAATAATGGTTGAAAAATATGAGTTAATAATTCTCAGTAATTTTCCATGACATTCTCCTAAACTTTTAATAAATCACCAACTTATGTTATTTGACCTCCAGTTTAAACTTCATGAAATCAAGGAATGACATGGATGGACTGATAATTGTCGAAGCTTATGTAGGTTGAACAGATGTTGAAAGTGATACGAAAGGTGGAAGCCATGCAAGCTGAAAGAAAGTAATCATAAAGTGTATCAGGGTTACCTTTCCCAAAATTGATTAGTTTCCATGTCATCAAGGTTTCCATAATAAATATCATGAGTAGCCTCAATCAGTAATTCATCATCTTGATTAACTCATTATATATAAAAGTGACATAATCATGTTATGAATGTCATGGGATAATAATGGATAAAAATGAAATACAAAATAGGGTTAAATTGATGAAAAACAAATATGCATTCCCTAGACCTTAGCTTTGGTTTCTATGGGCACAAAATACCTTCTTCAAGAATACATTTTTCATGTCCTCCCATGTTTGAATGCATTTCCCACCAAGTCTCATGAAGCATCAAACAATTGATCCTTTTAGAGTAAGAGGAAACACTTTCAACCTTGTATCATTAGTACAATAATCATATCCTCTACAAGGTACTTAAAAATCAAATAATAATGTATCTGGGTCTTCATTTTCCAAACTATGAAAATTTGGTAGAGTAGATGGGGGAATGATTTTCATTTCTGTCACTCCTCCTAGATCTATGATAGGAAATTCAAAAGTAATAGTGTGTGATATTTATTACCAAAATAGAAGATGATATTCATGTGCTACTTTTACGCTCCCCCTTCAAATTTTCCTATCAATTGTTTCGTGGAATGGGTGGTGCTTACATCACCACTTAAGAGAAATTATAAAAGAATTCAAGTTCATACCTCAAATGTTCCTAATTTTAATCATACATGCTATATGACCTAAGTTTGACTACTCATAGTAGACCCATCATTGGTTCCCTATGATGCATGCGTAGGTTCTTACCTTCCGTCTTTAATACCCAACCCTCATGAAATCAGGTATCCATATACAATCAGATATTAGTGTGGTAGTGCTATTTGACTACAACCCCAACAACGACTCCAAAATTTTGGGAAAATTAATTTCTTAATAAAAAGAACTAATCACCTAGACATTATTTATCAATTTGAGGAATATCATTTTGTTTCAAGGAAATCTATAAAATATATGCAAGCAACTACCAACATCTAACACTGGTTCTACATGATTATGTTCTACACTAAAAGAATTATGCTAATCACATGAATTGAATCAATACTGAATTAAACCATGCTTTGCTTAATTAGAAATTTATCCTATTGCACCCAACATAATTCAAATGCTAATCTAGAGAAGTAAATTAAATGAAATCTAGAAATTGCAGGAAACAAAAAAATTGGAAAATGAAGCAAACAAAAAATTACTTGATTAAAAAGGAATTTTTTTAAGGAACAAGAATTTAAATTCAAAGAAATAAACACACAACTAAACTACTTTAGATTTTCAAGGTGGTGCCTCGTCCAAGGTAGTGATCCTAACTACCTAAGACTCAGTTTTCGCTTGAAAAATAATTTAGATCATATTACAAATAACAGATATAGAACTAAATGGATAGCTTCCTTCATTAAAATATATGAGAGAAACAATTACACCTAAATGATGTTCTTAGCTTTGCCTAAAATTCAACAATTGTTCATTTTTTCCTCTTTTATCTCTCTTTTCATTTAAATACATGGAGAGAACAGGGAAATTACAACTAAATTGATTACAAAATCATTTTCGCTTACAATTTTAAATTTTCCACAACAAATTGATTAGCAAGAACAGATCTAAAATATCTCTCCATCATGATTCAACTGGAACAAGTTGAATCTAGTATTGCAATTGGGAGAATTTGGAAAATGACCACAACAAAAAAATCTGAGAAAATACCCTTCAAAGAACCTTGCGTTTTTCTCAATCTAGAGTGAAATTAACATCTCAATTACCTCATTATATATAAAAGTGACGTAATCATGTTATGAATGTCATGGGATAATAATGGATAAAAATGAAATACAAAATAGGTTTAAATTGATGAAAAACAAATATGCATTCCCTAGACCCATTAGCTTTGGTTTCTTTGGGCACAAAATACCTTCTTCAAGAATACATTCTTCATGTCCTCCCATGTTTGAATGAATTTCCTGCCAAGTCTCATGAAGCATCAAATAGTTTATCCTTTTAGAGTAAGAGGAAACACTTTCAACCTTGTATCATTAGTACAATAGTAATATCCTCTACAAATTACTTCAAACTCAAATAATAATGTATCTGGGTCTTCATTTTCCAAACCATGAAAATTTGGTAGAGTATATGGGGGAATGATTTGCATTTCTGTCACTCCTCCTAGATCTCTAATAGGAAATTCAAAAGTAATAGTGTGTGCTATTTCTTACCAAAATATAAGATGATATTCATGTGCTACTTTTATGCTCCCCCTTCAAATGTTCCTATCAATTGTTTCGTGGAATGGGTGGTGCTTACATCACCACTTAAGAGAAATGATAAAAGAATTGAAGTTCATACCTCTAATGTTCCTAATTCTAATCAGACATGTTATATGACCTAAGTATGACTACTCATGGTAGACCCATCATTGGTTCCCTATAATGCATGAGTAGGTTCTTACCTTCCGTCTTTAATACCCAACAATCATGAAATCAGGTATCCATATACAATCAGATATTAGTGTGGTAGTGCTATTTGGCTACCATCCCGACAACGACGCCAAAATTTTTGGAAAATTAATTTCTTAATAAAAAAAACTAATCACCTAGACATTATTTATCAATCTGAGGAATATCATTTTTTTCAAGGAAATCTGTAAAATATATGCAAGCAACTACCAACATCTAACACTGGTTCTACATGATTAAGTTCTACACTAAAATAATTATGCTAATCACATGACTTGAATCAATACTAAATTAAACCATACCTTGCTTAATTATAAATTTAGCCTATTTCACCCAACATAATTCAAATGCTAATATAGAGAAGTAAATTAAATGAAATCTAGAAATTCCAGGAAACAAAAATTTGGGTAATGAAGCAAACAAAAAATTACTTGATTAAAAAGGAATTTTTTTAAGGAACAAGAATTTAAATTCAAAGAAACAAACACACAACTAAACTACTTTAGATTTTCAAGGTGGTACCTCATCCAAGGTAGTGGGCCTAACTACCCAAGACTCAGTTTTCACTTGAAAAAAAATTCAGATCATATTTCAAATAACAGATATAGAACTAAATGGATAGCTTCCTTCATTAAAATATATGAGAGAAACAATTATGCCTAAATGAAGTTCTTAGCTTTTCCTCAAATTCAACAATTGTTAATTTTTTCCTCTTTGATCTCTCTTTTCATTTAAATACACGGAGAGAATAGGGAAATTACAACTAAATTGATTAAAAAATCATTTTCCCTTACAATTTTAAATTTTCCACAACAAATTGATTAGAAAGATCAGATCTGAAATAACTCTCCATCATGATTCAGCTGGAACAAGTCGAATCTGGCATTGCAATTGGGAGAATTCGGAAAATGACCACAACAAAAAATCTGAGAAAAGACCCTTCGAAGAACCTTGCGTTTCTCTCAATCTAGAGTGAATTTTAGAAATATGATCAATGGAAGAATAATTTTGCTTGTTATACACAAAGCTCCTGTCTCATATTTTCAAGGTTCTTCTTCATTTTCCCGAAAATACCAATGCAAAACTGTCACTTTTTATCATCGCGAATTTTGGAGTTGGAATATTTGATTATGAGTTAAAGATCAAATTTACATTCTAGAAGAGACCATGGAGGATAAAATCATGAGTGATGTTATAATAAATTCAATAGTAAACCATCATTGGAAAAATCATGCATAATAATCTTCAATTAATTAAAAATAAAGGAGAATAAACATCACTAATCCTCAAGAGCATGAATTATTATGAAATGAAATTATATGATAAATTAATATAAATGGTGTGATAAAGAATGATAGGAATGGATGAAATATAGTTTAATAAGTGATAATAATAATGACAAATTAGTGGCCCAACACATACATCACCATCGTCATAAAACATGCTCATAACTGACATATAACCAATAGAAATAATAAGGGTACAATAGCCATAGAATCCACATATAAACAACTACTTTCACAAATGAAATATGAGGAAGAAGGAGCTCTTATTAATGAATGAAAAATCCAACAAAGTTTGGGACATCCACAAACCACCCGACCATAGATTGGTTGAAGAAAATATTTCTTTCATCAAATAACCCCCATGCCATATTCCAAGCATGAATGTGGAATCTCATGAAAAAAATCCAACAAAAATGAACTAAGGCTTCCAAAGGCCAAAACACCTCAACCCTCAATTAGTGATTCCAACTCACGATCACATATCACTAAACATCACCAAATTTGTCTCTACCCAAGTTGTCCAAGGCTCTAGAGAATTTGTTCCAACCAATGCTCTAGGACTAGTAACTCAACCCATAGTTATTGTCGAGCTCTAGAGCGCTTGTCCAACCAAGGCTCTAGGACTAGTAACTCAACCCACCAAGGGCTCCAGAGCGATTTCCCAGCCAAGGCTTCATGAACTAATAACTCAACCCACAATAAAAGGAACGTGGGAATGAACCAGAATAGAAAATGGAAAGACACTCATAACACCATGGTTATCCAGGAAATGACAAGGCTATGAAAACCACTATCAATCTAGACAATTTCGCATGCCAATGACATATCATGACTAAGAAACCACATGCATGTTCCATGCATACCAAAACTAGTAAGGAAATTATACATGAAACTCGGTACCTACAAGAAAAAACCATTGTATTTGTGGATTATGATGTCCTATTATGCTTTCCTGTTTTTCCTTTTCCTTCTTTCTCCAAATCCCAAGTATGCCACACTCCTCCTAGAGTGCTCAAAGAAAATTCTAAGTGTCCAAGACTATCAGAGAGATAGAATAGAATCAAAGCTCCAAAACTGACCTGGAAAAAGTGTATGAATTGATCCTTAGAAGCCTTTTTATTAATGAGGCCTATATTTTCTTCAATTTTCCATTATTTTCCTTCATTTTCCTCCTCACTTGCAACCTAGGACCTTTCACCTTCATTTTCTTCTAATTTCCATTATCTTCATAAATAAAATTCCAATAAATGCGTCACACCTTTCCAAATCCTTAGACATTGACTTTGCCAATTTTCATAGCCATTAATTAATCAAAAGTGATCCCCGTCACTATGTTTTTTCCCAACATTCAACTTGGAATACATGTTCCATGACCGTGGTTATTATTTTTTCTTTATTAAATTTATTAAATGGATTTTAGACTAGGGATGTGTTGAAGCCTAGAAAATCTCTGCTTCAAACATTGGGGGAAAACCACCCGGTCGGGACCTTAAGACAGCTCCTTTTCCGTTTGGGATGGTGGCTCCGACTGGATTTAAAGGACCAGTTTCCTTATAACTGATGTTACATTAGAATAATAAAATAACTTTTATTAATATATTCAAATGGTAACCCTGTCAGGGACTTCCATGTACCACCCAAGCATAGATTAGATAAACCAAAATCTTTCTTTCATCCAATTACACCCACACCATATTCCAATCATGAATGTGCGATGATAAGGGTTAAACTAAAATAGTACCAACTAGGCTTTCGAGAGGCCAGACCACCTCAACCCTCAAACACAATGAACTTATATGGCCAAGAGGTCACTAAAATCAACTAGATTAGTCTCTACCCAAACTGTCCAAGGCTCAAAGAACTAGCAACTCAATCGACATCCTCCAGCAAAAAGTAGATATTTCATAGCTCTAGAGAATTTGTCCCAACCTAGAGGCTCTTGGGAATAGTAACTCAACCCAAAACCTCCAATGAACCTAAGTTGCTTAAAATCTATAGATAATTTATTCCAACCCACAACCATGGGAAACCCAAGAACCAATAAAAAACACTAAATGCGGAACTGAATACACCATCGTTATCCAGGAAATGGAAATGCGAGGTTGAAACCATTGTCAATCCAGAAAAATATCCATGTCAGTGACTTCACATAACCATAGGACCACATGCATATACTATACATCGAAAAATCATCAAGGAGATCGCACATGCAACCTATTACCTACAGGGTAAGTCTACTATAGCTATTGATCCAACTACCTCCTTGTGCTTCCTTGTTTTCCTTTATTTATTTCTCCAAATCCAAGTGAAGACTATAGTGCTTCAATCATTCTCTAAGTGTTGAAGAGTGTATGAGAGAGGGAATGAAAGGAGAGATCCAAAACTGAACTAACAAAAGTTGTAATCACCCAAAAAACTATGAACTCACTCTAATGCCTTTGTATCGTTGATGTCTCCTCTTTCTTCATTTTCCTTCATTTTTCCTCTAATTTCCCATGCATGCATATGTGTGTCTCTTCACCTTCCTTTTCTCCTAGTTTCCTTTATTTTCATAACTAAATTCCATTTATTGTTTCTTTGCCTTTACCAATGCCTTTTCCAATTTCCATAGACATTATTAAACCATAATTGTTTCCGATTATAATGTTTTCCCACAATTCATCTTGGAATATGTGTCCCATGATCTCAGCCATATTCAACTTAGATGGAAAATCAACTAGGGGTAGTTACATTATCTCCTTGGGAGGCAGTTTTTCTGATGAGTGATCATAGTGGACTGAGGTAGTTGCTCGACCAACCTAATATGAATGTCAGGAAAGCTATATGGTTTGATACTCTTAATGGGTTTGAATTTGAGATCATACACATTAAGGGCAAGGAGAACGAGGTTGTAGATGCTCTTAGTAGAAGACTGTAGGTGAATCATATTTTAATTGTGATTTAATATGGGATATATTTATAGGATAAGATCTTGGATGCAGGACAACATGATGATAAGTACCAACATTTAAAGTAGAGATTACAGTAGCAGGGTGAAGGTGATAGGGATGTGGAGTATCACTTCATGGTATATGTCTTGGTCATATTTAGGAACAATATTTATGTGCCAGATAGCAATGATTTGAAGAAGCTTATCCTGAGGGAGTTTCATGAAAATCAATATTCAGGCCACCCAGGATATTAAAAGATGTTTTCTATCACTAAGAAGTTTTATCATTGGAATAACATGAAAAAAGTGGTGGTTGAGTTTGTCACAAGGTGTTCTAACTGTAAGCAGGTGAAAGTTGAGTGTGTTACACCATTTTATGGTCATCTAATCTGTTACTATTAGATGGACCTAAGTACACCATGTAAGACAAATTTTACCCTAAGTAAAATTGCTTTCACTATGAAAAATAACTTAGTAAACAACCTTTATTAAGTTGTTTATGGTCTAAAAAGGAAACCCCGTGATGAAATATTAAATAAATCCACATTTGTTTGATTTTACTCAGTGAATAATTAGTTAAACATTATTTTAATTAATATTCTTGGTCATATTTAACCCAAAACAGGAAAATTAATTAGGTAAATTATTATTTGTCTTATTATTTTCTAGGAATAATTATTTAAAACTTATTTAAATAATATTCCTTGTTAAATTTGACTAAATCATCCATAAATAGTTAAATAAATAATTATTTATTTGATTATTACTAGACAACATCCTTAAAATGATAAATAAATCATTTATTTATTTATTATTTACAAATAAAGGGATTCGACCCAAGTCAAATTATTTTTCTCTCCAACAAATAAAATACAATATTCCATAAAAGTTGGATCTTGATTTGGTTAATAATATTTTAATTATGCACCAATATCTAGACTAACTCAATATTTTGTTATAAATAGAATGGGTTTTCCATTCATTCACTACCTTTTGTTGCCTAAAGATCACTCTGGATCTATACTTTTGGTCTGACTTTGATCCACGATCATTGTCATATTTTTCTATCTTTTTTGAACTCCCTTTGAGTTCCATTTTTGTCTGGGTTTTCTACACCATCAAGAGAGAGGAATTTTAGATCTGAAGTGTTTCGGACTTACAATAACCCATCCCATTGAGGAGAAATAGTAACATCCGTCTATGTTTTCCTCCCAGGTGCCCTTAATATAAAATTCATTCAACATATTCTTGTCTTGCCTATTGGACGCATGCAGTAAATCTCTTTTTTTATTTACTGTTTAATGTCTGTTGATGCATAGATCTAGATTTTTGCAGCATTTATCTTGATCACCTAATTGCAAATATGAAGATATTGGCAGTCATCATTGCTATTAGGGTTTTTTTATGCACATCTAAAGTGGTCTCTTTTCGTACACCTGCAATTAAGATTCATACTAACAACTGGCAACTCCACACGAGTTTACAATTACGACTACTATCGTTTTTCATATCCCTACATATCCAGCTGCTTCAAACCCCAGGATTGCTCTTGAGCTTCTTTTTTTCTTTTCTTGATATTGTTTTTAACCTATAAAACCATAAAATATTAAAAATTATAACTTCCGTGTGTTTTCAGACCTATTGCGTAGGTGACCGACATCAGCCACAACTAAGAAGACACATTCTGATGAAACTTGATCCCGAGAGTATCGGAAGTGTAGGTCACACTTTTTGGCCCAAAACTTGTTCCTGGAGCTTCAAGACGCACAAATATACCCAAAAAATGCGACCTCAACAACAAATAGTTTAGAAACTGCGACCTCACTTTTTTGCGGGAATTTTTTAGAAAGTTTTTTGGGTTTGTCTGGGCCTCTATTCAGGGTTGTCTGACCTCTGTCTCTGGCCATTTTGGACCTGTACTTGTTTTTATTTTACTCATATAAGTGTGAACCTAGCCCTCTTGGGCTTTAGTACCCTCCACACTTTGTGGAAGAGTTTTAGTTGCTGCAGGTTGTCTGAAATTTTCAAAGTGTTCAGCCATTTTTCAAAACTAATGCCTCACCTTTAGATCTGCTTCAGATTGGCTATTTATCCATCCAAATCACCTCATTTAGTTTTTTTTGGTTTTTCCTCTATGGTCCCCTCCGCTTCCCTCCAAGATATAGCCTTTCGCCACCTCATTTACAACAATATTTCCTCTGATTTGTTGTTGTTTTTTTGCACCAATTTCCAGCAAATATGACCTTTAGATCCCTGTCCCTCACGACCTTAGATCTTTTGGCTACTTTGGTGTATTTTGACTAGTTTTTTTTCCCATCTACATACTAGTTGTTGAGAGGCCCGCCTCCTTGGGTTTAGATTATTGCATAATTAGCTGTTTATTTTGTGTTATTTCTGTTCCATATACTATTATCTGCAGGTTTATTTACAGCTATACAACACACTTTTTTTTTCTCTACAAACGTCTGGGTTTAAAAACTAAAATTTACACACACACCCTAAGTGAAGAAAAGCTTGGTTAACACCACCAAGCAAAGACTTTAACATTGAAATAAATTGATCCTGCACCTCTCTGTCCTTGTTCCGATATTGTAATTAGTTGATCTTTCACCTTTCCGCCCTTGTTGGTATCTCTTCCCCTTGTGTCATGTTTGTGTCATAATCATTGTGCCACCAAGGTGTTTACCTCAGAGACTTCTTTGCATTCATCCTTAGTTTCTGGTAGGAATACTTACTCCTCCACGTAGGATTCGAGTTAGTCCTCCACCGAGTCCGCACTCCGACTCCTCTTCTGGTTCGTTGGGTTCTCCTTCTGGTTCCACCCCCGGTTCTCCTCCTGTCACCTCACCATATCTGGTTCAGGACCTAACATTGGTGGTGGCCCCGGCCCTGATGCTGGGAATACTATTAGTAGGACCACAATAGGAAATACCCCGGCTACTCCCTTTCTCCCCTATGTGGCAAGCTTCAGTCTTCCCGATTTTAACTAGTTGATGAATGACCCTATACACCATGATGCTAGTTGGCCTACTATGCTGACCAAGCTCCCTTCCGACATCCCCAAGTTTGAAGGCCTTGCTGGAGAATATCCTACAAATCATGTTCGATCTTTCCACATGTGGTGTTCGTCTAACTCCATTACTGATGACTATGTTTCTCTTCGGTTGTTCCAATGTACTCTTACAAGTGAAACTTCTAAGTGGTATACTGATCAGGCCTCATCCTCTCATACCACCTTTGCAACTCTTGCTCGGGCTTTTATACCATATTTCTAGCTGCCCCTTCGTTATGACACTGGTACTGAACTTTTGAATTCTTTCCATCAATCGTCTATATCTCGCCTATCCGATAATGTCCAGGAATGGTGGAGAAGAAAGATTCTATGTCAGGCCCCTACCTTCGAAGACCATGTCTGCAGGGATTGGTTCCTCAGATCTCTCTTGCCTGCTATCGAAAAATATGTCACATTGCATTTCCCTCAAACCAAATAAGCTTCTCTCCAAATTGCGTTAAAATATGACATGATCTACGCTCAGTCAGGTTATGTTTATACTGTTCTACCTGATCTTCCTAGACCCGGTGGTGCCAACACACCAAGGGCATCTCATGCCACCAACGATATCATTGGAGCTCTCTCTCATCCATACGCTTAGCCTCCCATGGGCTAAGGTTTTCCTTAGGGGGGACCAACACCTCCTGCACTTTTCCCCCTCCTGGTAGCATGTATCTAGGGTACGGAATGCCTCCTCCTTTTTCCCAACCTCCTGTTTACCACACTGTTACCCAACCTCCTTATTATCTGTATCCATAGCTTAGTGCTCTAGCTCCTCCAGCATTAGCACCTCCACCTCCCTTTCCTTCTCAACCCCCACAACAGTAGCCACCACCCCCTCAGGGGCAGGTGTATGCACAACAGGGCACGACTAATCCTCCTCCTTCCAGAAAGAAGAGGAAAGACACTCAAAATCAGTCTTCTCCTGATAATCCTGGACCTAATCCTCAAAATAATGCACCTAACACTACTAACCAGCAACAGGGCACTCAACCAAAGGAGGATAGGCCTGTTCGCATGAACAAACCTTGTTCTTGTTGTGGATTTTATGGTAATTACACGCATGATTTGCCTCTTTTACCACAAATGAAGTAGATGTGGGAGTCTCAAGAAACATTGCGAGGACAGCAAGCCTCCCGTTCCATCCTTCCCAGTTCTACGCCTAGTAAACCGGTTGTGTTTACTAATCCTTTCCCTTAGCAAGGATTTGTGGCTACCCAACCACCTAAAGGTCAGGTGCCCACTAAACCTCTTCCATCTGGTACCTCCAATTACCAAATTCTCATGATGAATTCTGACCAACCTCTAATTGTAGACATCAATCTTCAGACTCGGTCTCGTCAGTACAACAAGCCTCTCGCTACGTTTGTCCCTGAGCCACCTCCTTCGGTCCCTACAGAGCCTCTTTCAACACCTAATGGTCCCTTGTAGATCCCTCAATCTAAGGTGGAGGTTCATACCAAGATCCTTAAGGGACCACTACAATGAAATGTTGCTTCTGGAAAATTTTCTCATTTGTATATTATAGTAGATGATTTGGCGCAATCTCCTACTGTCATATCAATGTTGGAACTCCTCCAGTCGTGCCCTTCACAAAGAAAATATCTACTATCTACGATGGATGTTGTAGATCCTTCTGATGATATATTGATGGTCATTGATGTTGACCGGTCAGAAAATCCTCCTCTCCCTGCTTCTGTTTCCCTCCAAATCCCAATCAAGATCTGGAATACCAATGTTTCCCAGTGCATCATTGGTGAGGGGGCATCCACCTGTGTGATGTCTGCTTCGATTTGGAAGCAACTCTGATCACCTCAATTAGCTCCTTCCATGATCAGTCTCCGAGCGTGGGAAGGCCACAACTCCTAGCCCATTGGCCTCCGTAGTTTTCCTATTACTCTTGCGAGCAAGACTGTTTGTGTTGATGTATAATTCATAGATGCCCCCTTAGATTACAAAATTCTATTCGGTCATAGCTACACTTACGTGATGTTTGTTGTCCCATCTACAGTCCACCACAAGATGTCCTTCCCTCATAATGGAAAGATAGTCACGATTAACCAGTTGAAATATTACAAACCGAAGTCTCTAACCTCCCCTAAGTCCATCATCTCTTTGGTGGCCAATAAGCAAACCATCGATCCTTTGACCAGTGTCTCACCTGGAGTCTAAAAATACTCCTCATTGCTTGGTACATTCCCTGGTATTCCTCCTCCTATCTTTGACTCCAACTCATCGAATGTTTGCATGATGCAATCGTCTTGTGTTGCCCTCAAGCGGTCCGCTTCGGCTAGTCAGTAGCCTCCTCACCCTCCACAACCTACGCCTAGCCATTCGATTCATCCTTCTGGACCCCCTCCTCATGGCCCTTCACCTACAGATAGTATCCATGAGCCTCTTTACCCTCCTGGAATGGTTCCTCCAGGCTTTAGCCATTTAGGATCCATCTCGCTTGGCCATTACCCCTCCAGTCAGATACCATTCCTAGCTCCCCCCCAAGAGTGTACATGGTACCTGTCATGGCTTCCCTCTCTCTTCCTAACCTAACCCTTGGGATTCCCGTCTGGTACCTTGATCCTACAACTGCTACCCCACCTGGTCAAGCCAAACCTTATCTTGCTTTGACCCTGGTTCAACTGGTCCCCATGACTTCTATCATTGTTACAGTGCCTCATCCACCTCAAAAGGAATCACCTCCTATTGTGACTGCTGTGGGTAAGAAGGGAAAAGCTCGCAAGAATGAAACCAAATACAAGGCCACCCCGACAAACCTTGCCCCTCCACGGCTGCCAAAGCATACTATCCAGTGTGCTTTGTGTGATGTTTTTTGTCATGCCACCCATACCTGTCCATAGTTGCCTCACCTCAAGCCCATGGTAAACAAAGTGTTTCCGAAGTCTGACATCCCGGAGGTATATATCACTATACCCAATTCAATCCCAAAACTCAAGTCTTTGCACACAAATCATCCTTGGATTTTTGTGATTTCCATGGCCACTATAATCACCTCTATCCCTGCCTCAAGGACTTCCGCAGCTTTCTAGTGGTAGTTCGCCAATTCGAGGCCAAGCGCAATGAGTCAGCTACTCCCTTATTTCTACATTTTTCTTCAGCAGAACTAGAGGACACATCCACTCCCATTGACATTCCCCCTCCGTATGTCGAAAGGACAAAGTCTTCGGCCTGCTGTCCACTACCTGTCATCATCTATGAGATCCTCGGTGGAAGACCCCCTTGGACCTTCCCCTTTTGTTTCGCCTAACCTCCCTTTAGCAATCACCCTGGGCTCAACATTGGTGGATCCTTCATCTACTTTCTTTTCTGTCAACCCTTGTGATGATGCACATGTGAATCTCTCTTCTCATGATGATGAGTTAGCTAGCTTCGCCATGTCAGGTGGTGTTTCTTTCACCAGTCACCCCATATTCTATTACAATGACGACATTATGGAAGTAGTCATCACCCCTGACTTTATCTATCCCCCCTTACATCGAACACATACATTCGAACCACATACACCTTGTGGCCATTACATTCACACCCAATATTTGGGTAAGGGGGCACCCATATTTGAGAGTCCAAGAGAAGAAATATTCCACAACTCTCCTAGTGTATCTCATCGTGTTGACTATGGTAAGATTTTTCTTCCTCATTTATAAGAACCTCTAGAGTCCCATATCACTTTAGATCACTCTAGGGATGATACCCCTCATTATTCCTTCACCTTGCACCAGCAACCCAATACCCTAGACATTGTTGTTGACCAACCTATGGGTTTTCTAGGAGAGCACCAGTTCATTATCTCCAAATCCACTCTTTGGGATAGCGACACCATGTAGGCCAACCCAGAAACTTAAGTCCTTTTGCTTCATTTATGCAG
This sequence comes from Pinus albicaulis, assembly GCA_034641835.2. Lineage (NCBI taxonomy): Eukaryota > Viridiplantae > Streptophyta > Pinopsida > Pinales > Pinaceae > Pinus > Pinus albicaulis. The sequence goes on from CM076579.1 coordinate 684,122,356, forward strand.
TACCAAAAGAGATTGGTAATATTCCATTCCCTTTCTCGAATTGCATAACCATAAAGAAAACAAATGGCACACCACATCATAAAAAAAAATTTAGATTACCCCTTTCTAAATACATTTTGGCATAACCATAACATGCTTTGGGGCAACTAGGCCCCTCAACCATAAAAATGCCAGATCTCAACCAAAAATAGTAGTGAAACACCCTTTCTCTGATAGGTCGCACTTTTCAGGTCATTTCCTAGGACATGTCATAGTTTTCTACCTAGTACCTACTACCCAGGTCACGGAACAAACCCCAAATAGTGTGACTGGTCTGTTCATGAGCTCTGGGTACCTACATTGAAATTTTGATCCCCTAAAATGAAAGAGTAGGGTTAGGCCTCTTACCTGCAATTAAATGATCTCATTAAAATGGTCGATTTGTTCGCTACAATCACCACAAGACTTAAGGCCTCCTCTCCTCTCTACATTCACCATAGGTACACTTGCAAATGCGTGAATTTGGAGGGAAAATGCCTTATTAAAAGAGAAATCCATAATTTTTCTTTCTCCTGTTGCAGCCAAACCGTAGCTCAGTTTGAAAAACCGTCTACAACATTGGAAACTAAGCCCTCATAGGGGTATCTATTAGATTTTTGCAATTTGATACTTTACCAAGACACATTTTGTGCATGAAGCGTCACTTCAGCACACCCCAAAATCGAATTTCTTCACTTGCAACACTTGTACTTGGGGCACCACTTTGCCTTCATACTTGTCCATGCTCATGTATATTTTCGTCATGAGTAACCATCATATACTCATGTTTTTATGGTCCCCGTTGAACCTTTACTGTGTCATAGCATCATCGAGTTGCCCTTGTTTAAAGCATCTGATTTGAGTCATCACCACATTCATGGAGTCTATCCCAAGTCCCTATGTATCCCATTATAGTCTTCCATCCTTCATTGCTTGGTTCCTCTCTCATGTCACACATTATGGTCTTCAGTCCTACTGTCCCCTCTCCCTCATGATATTGTGTCAGTCGCTGCTAGTTCATTCATTCCCTTTATGCTCTAACAAGGAAATTCATCTGTCCGCTACTCAGTACCCCCCATTTCATCATCATCCCTAGTGTCAGTCCGTCAGTCTCTCTACTATTTTCTCTCATGCCTTAGTTGAGGATCCCTTATTGCCTCACCTATGGTGGACCTCCTTTTGTTAACATCAGATCATTTTTTCCAGAAAATAGGTCTAGAGGGCACTGTACCTTGGTTCCAGCTTCCACTCTTGTTCGGTGCCTCGGATTCGGAAAAGGGACTCCTTATTTCCCTTTGACTTGATTTTTTCTTAGCTCGAGCTCCTTTCAGCATGATCAAGATCTATATACTTGATGGTTTAATGATGCAGCAGATGATACCGACGATTCCCGAGTATGTGTGACATGTCTCAGCCCTCATGAGGGGGTGGCCCTATAGGTAGTCCCCCACATGCCCGGATGACCTCTTCATTACAACCTTTGATGCAGCTCCATATATTTTATGATGTCGGCCTTAGCCACTTGCAGTGCCTTTTTGTTTGCATGTATCAGTCATATTTTCAGAGCACTTTCCTGTTTGCAGGGGAATTTGGGTTGTATTTGTATCTCACGTACTCAGATATTATTGCATAAGCCCTGGCTATTATCCTAGGCACAATATGTATGTGGGATTCATTATCATGTTTTTACCTGGCTCATGTTTATGCCAACATGTACCATATTGTTCATTCCATTGTTTACTCGACGCATTATTCTTTGTACTTTGTCTCGGTGGGTATAGGTATGCCTCCCCCGCCGCCTATAGCACAGGTACTCACTTATAAAAGAGACTTGTCACACTTGTAAGTCTCGCCTCCTCAGGGTCTAGTCCTTTAGTGCTTTGGTCTACCTTATATTTCTCTCTCTTTGACTTCCCCTTCAGTGTCTAGTGATTGAGTTCTTACAACGTACTTCAGTCATACAATTATCTCCTAACGCTAGCACTCTAGGGGGAAATCTGTTACAACATTTTTTGGTCATCTAACCTATTACTATTAGATGGACCTATGTACACCATGTAAGACGAATTTTACCCTAAGTGAAATTTCTTTCACTATGAAAAATAACTTAGTATACCACCTTTATTAAGTTGTTTATGGTCTAAACAGGAAACCCCATGATGATATGTTAAATAAATCCACATTTGTTTGAATTTCCTCAAGGAATAATTAGTTAAACAACAGCTTAATTAATATTCATGGTCATATTTAACCTAAAACAGGAAAATTAATTAGATAAAGTATTGTTTATCTTATTATTTTCTAGGAATAATGATTTAAACCTTATTTAAATAGTATTCCTGATTAAATTCGACTAAATCATCCATAAATAGTTAAATAAATCAGTATTTATTTGATTATTACTCAACCACAACCTTAAAATGATAAATAAATAATTTATTTATTTATTATTTACAAATAAAGGTATTTGACCCAAGTCAAATTCTTTTTCCCTCCAAAAAATACAATAAAATATTCCATAAAAGTTGGATCTTGATTTGGTTAGTAATATTTTAATTATGCACCAATATCTAGACTAACTCAATATTTTGTTATAAATAGAAGGGTTTTTCCATTCATTCACTATCTTTTGTTGCCTAAATATCACTCTGGATCTATACTTTTGGTCTGACTTTGATCCACCATCATTATCATATTTTTCTATCTTTTTTCTTGTGAGCTCCGTTTGAGTTCCATTTTTGTCTGGGTTTTCTATACCATCAAGAGAGAGGAATTTTATATCTGAAGTGCTAAGGACTTACAAGAACAAATCCCATTGAGGAGAACTAGTAACATCCTTCTATGTTTTCCTCCTAGGTGCCCTTAATATAAAATTCAGTCAACATATTCTTGTCTTTTCTATTGGATGCATGGAGTAAATCTCATTTTTTATTTACTACTTAATGTCTTTTGATGAATAGATCTAGATTTTTGCATCATTTATCTTGATCACCTAATTGCAGATGTGAAGATATTGGCAGCCATATTTGCTGTTAGGGTTTTTTTTATGCACATCCAAAGTGGTATTTTTTCGTACACTTGCAATTAAGATTCATACTAACAGAGTGTAAGAACCCAATTGGTTTTTTGTATTCTATTTTAATTCTAGAATGGAAATTGGAGGTCGTTTCCATGGAACTCATTACAACTTGTCGAGGACATCAAGGAAACATGATTCCATCATAGTTGTGGTTGATAGGTTGAGCAAGGTAGATCAATTCATTATAGTGAAGTCTACTAATTTAGCTAGTGTGGTGGCCCAGATGTTCATGAGGGAGATAGTGAGGTTGCACAGTGTTCCCAAGAAGATCATATCAGACAAAAATGCCAAGTTCACTTCCAGGTTTTGGAAGGAGTTATTTGCATGCTTGGGGATAAATTTATATCCTAGTAAGGATTATCATCCATAAACATATGGACAAACAGAGAGGGTCAACATGATTATTGAGGATATGTTGAGTATGTGTGTCATGCATCGACAGAGGAAGTGGGAGGAGTATCTTCAACTATTGGATTTTGCATATAATAATGGGTATATGGAATCATTGAGGATGATTCCATTTGAGGCTCTCTATGGGAGGAGTTCCAATACTCTTATCAGTTAGAATGATCTAGTGAACAAGGTGTTGATTGGACCAAATATATTGGTAGAGATGGAGTAGTGTATATTATCAGAAGGATTTTGAAGGTAACATAGGACATGCATAAGATATATACAAATCACCATAGAGAAATCAAGGATTTTTAGGTTGGGGTGCTTGTGTAATTGCGCATTAAGCCCAAGAGGATATCCTTGAGGATCAGATCAAGTGCCAAGTTGGAAACTTCATATTGTTGGTGTTTTCAGATCCTTGAGAGGATTGGACTAGTGGCCTACAAAATTGCACTACCACCAAAGGTGAAAGTATATTATATTTTCCATGTTTCATTGCTTAAGAGATATGTGTAGGATGTTGATCATGTGATTGATTCGTATGTATTGTAGGTGGAACCAGATGGAGATTCCATTCATATTCATAATGTATTCTATAGAAGAAACAACTCATGCTATGAAACCGAGCAATAGATTAGGTTAAACTGTAATCGAAGCACTTTGGGCCCGATGAAGCTACAAAGGAGATGATTGATGAGATGTAGAATTTATATCCTTCATTATTTGTTGGTTGAAGTAAATTATTTTTTGGTATATATATATATATCGTTGTTGTTGTAAATACAACAACGATTTTTGTTGTAAAGCTCCAATAAGAAGTATGTTTGTTTGGTTCTTAAATAGGATTTCATTATAATTACTTCATCTAGCAATGTATAAAGCTCCATAGGAAATATGTTTTTTTATTAGTGGTTTTATATTCATAGGTGTCATAGAACACCAAGGACAGTATTTGCCCAAGGGGGAGGGGTTTGTAAAAACCCTGGGTTAAAATTTCATGCAATAAAGGATATTAAAGGAAAAATTAAAACCAAGGTCAAGGGACATGTATTCCAAGTTTAATGTTGGGTAAACATTATAATGGGTAGCATTTGTAGTTTATTAATGGCTATGGAAATTGGAAAAGGAAAAGAGAAAATAATTGGCATTTATTTATGAGAAATAAGAAAAATAGGAGAAAATCAAGGTGAAGAGAAAAAAATTTGCATGGAAAGTAAATTAGAGAAAAATGAAGCAAAATGAAGAAAAAGGTTACATCAATTATGAAAAGGCATCAGAGAAACAGTTCATATTTTTTGGTAAGTTTTCGCTTGGATTAGTTTCAAAGAGAGAGAGAAAGATAGCAAGAAAGCTGGCAAAGGAAAGCAAATCACTAGAAATGGAAGGAAAGAGGGAAAGCAAAGGAAAGCAAGGGAGTTCAAGGAGAAAGTTAGATCAATAGCTACAGTGGGAAGATATTTAAGTAACAGATTGCATGTGTAACTTTCTTTCTAGGAGTGAATTCATAGTACATGCATTTGATTATTTTGTTAACTTTTTTTCATCAGCATTTGATTATTTGGCAATGGTCTCAGCCTTGCCTTACCATTTCCAGAGATACATGGTGTGATGGGATTCATTCTTGGTTGATATTTTGATTACCGGATGGTTTTGGATTTGGTTTAAGTGGTCTCACAAAAATCCTAAGGGTTGGGGGTGGATATGGTTTTCTTCGAGAAACCCTCTACATGTGATTGGATATAGGAAAATTCCTCTGGGTATGGTGAAGGAATTTTGAGGCATTCCATTTTGTTTTGTTTTTGTGACCTCGGGACGAGTTTAGGTGAGATCACTTTAGATTTTGGATGGAGGTGGTTTAACCTTTGGATTTCCTATTTGGTTATGTCTTAGTTTGTCCCATGATATACCAAATTCATGCTTCGAATATGGCATGATGGTGATTGGCTGAAAGAGAGATTTGGTTCAGCCCAAGCTATGGTAGGTTTTATGTGAAAGTCCCTTACTTGTTTGGATTTTACATATGATAATATAAGTTATTTCTCTATTGTGATTAATGACAACATGGAAAGGTTATGATGTGACCTTATGGCTTCTTTGTCATGTTTTCTATTTTGGTTATATGTTTAGTTCTATGATGTGTTGTAGCTATGGATCTTGTTCATGGTTTGATAGGTTAATGAATCGTTGATGAATGCATTGGCTAACCAGTGTTTTTTCAACAAGATTGAGAGAGAATAGAGCCCTTCTTGGTGATTCTCATATGAAGTATAAATTTTATGATTAGACATGCATCCATGACCTATAGCTTATATGTTTACTATATGTTTGATGAAATTTCTATCTTGTATGAGGCATATCTAGGTCAAGATCTTGCTCAATATTTGACTATTTAGCATTTTTATAATAATTATCATGATTATCAAAAGTCACAGGAAATTTTTGGAAGTAGTGTAGAGGATATCCTCAAAATGTGGAATATATATCGCAATCGCACACATAGAACAAGGGATTTTGGGTCATAACTGCATGGAGAGAGGATTCTAGGTACAATTATAGCCTTCCAACTGCTTGCGTGAACTGTTATGGGTGCGATTGGGGAGTAAAGCTAGTGAAAAATAGTTTCATACCAAATATTGATCACCTTGGGTGGTTGGTATGCTCCTTAGTTATATGTAGTCTTTGAGGGATGACAATTTAATTTCTGTTTGTAGGCCCCATTTCCCTAACTAGAAGTTTGAGGTCGGGTCATATCATAGTGACACTTAGCTCATGTTTACCCTGGATGTCATGGAAAGCAGGTAAGTGTGGGACGAGGCATTACACCTTGCCACATAATTCATTTTCCCAAGATAAGACCTCCCATCTCGCAAGATGTACTCCCTCTTTGACCTTCTTTCCAATCCAATAAAAACTAAACATTCTTCGCATTATTTTATTAATGATATATTGCATAACGTTTGATAGATTGAGCTAATACACAATAATATTCTACCAAAATGAATTAATAAGGGTCATTATCCCTCCTAGAGATAACCACTTGTAACACCAATTCCTTATTATTTTCTTAATCTTCTTGATAAGCCATAAACATTCCTCCTCAGGATGTAAATTAGGTTTTAGAGAATAACCCAAATATTTGAATCCTTTCTTTAATTATTGCACTTGTTAAGGAAAAAATGAGCTTATAATGGATAAAGTGTATTCCTAAACTTTCTTACATAAAAAAGTAGAATATTGGACACACGCTTCTATTCCAAATGCCTGAAAAAATAAGGAAATAATTCAAGAGAATGCTTACCATTCTACCAAAGTTCCATGATATAATAATAGTACGTCATCAACAAAAAGTGAGTGTGTAATGGAATGAGACTTTGTCACATTAATCCTTTCATATCTACCATCTCTTCTTAAATGTATAATCAATCTACTCACACCTTACACTAGTAACAAAAAAATTAGTGTAGAAAGTGTACATCCTTACCTCAAACCTCTTGAACTATTGAAGAAACATGTAGGAGAGCCATTTATTGACATAGAATTTTTTTTTTTTGAGTAGACACACCCCATTATTTAGTTTTCAACATTTATTTCAATGTCGGTTTATAGAAGGACTGACCTTAGAAAATACCAATTAAACTTTTCATAGGAATTTACCTGATCTAGGCGGCTTTAGAGACACACATGGGATAAAGAGGGCTTATGGAAGTTTGAAAATAAAAATCATCGGAATGCTTTCAAACTAATACCAAAGCATATATCTCATCATCCTGATCATAAATGTGTGAACGATTCATCAAACCGATTGTGTATGTGAAATTTAGAGTTGGTCAAAGTTCTAAGGTTGATTGGATGACTTGGCAGGTTAAGGAGGTATAATTTTCGCAAATTCCATTGATTGGATTCCGGCGAGATTCTGGGCGAAACTGTGGGAATTTTAATTTTTTTCTCCGTGGCTTTAAAACCGAATTTCATAATATGGGATTATTGTTAAATAAAAACAAAAAAATATAATTTAAGGGTGGCGAGCCACAAACCTCTCCACCCCAGAAAAAATCCTCATATATATTAAAATTAACAATGGTAGTTGGGGGGCAGGTCTTCAATCCCGCCACCCCCACGAAACCACCATATATATATGCCAAGCCATATGTAACAAATCTATGTAACAGACAATGGTTAGGTCAGGTCGCGTGGAAGCGGACCGGCCCACCATACAACAACCTTACCACATATATTTTTCACAAAGCCGGGGTCGGGCCAGGTCGGTCCCCGTGGAGCGGACCTGCCCACCAGTCATAACAAATTTTCAATGTATTCAACGTAAAAAAATGGAGGGGGGGGATTTGATCCCTCAACCCCTCCTCTAGTTTTGGACCTTAACCGTTATGCCAGTAGCCACGACCTTGTAAGGTCTGCAAAAAAAATTTCATATAAACTCATCAATGACATAGTGTGTCAGAAGACTGGAGGAGTGGCACACAGATCCAGGCGTAGAACCTTGAAGCCTGAGCTAGATGCAGTGGAACCCTGATTGAGCATCGATTTGCAGAGGGGCCAAATTTTCCCAGTGTCCAAATTGGACAAATTTTATATGGATATTGCACCTCTTGGTGAAAAAAACCTGATGGTAGTGTTAGTTTCTACAACAGAGATCTCAATTTTTTGGCTATTTTCTACAAAAAAATGATGGTGTCGAATTTCAACATGTGGACAGTCGATTTCATGCCATTCAACGCAACGTTTTGATGGTGCATTCAGGTCCAGCGACTCAGCAACCTATTCTTCAATCAGCATCATTGTTGAGATATATGAAGTGTTTTTTCCATTTACTTCATTGGTTATTGTTGTGAGATGCTTTATGTCACGTCGATTCCTACTTGATGTATGATGCATAATCTGTATGTTTATTTGTTGTTGTTAATTCCTACTTGATGTAATATGCAGAATATTTATGTGTATTTGATGTGGTATGTATTTATCATGGATGGTGATTTATGTTGTGAGATCCCTGTGTTTCCTTGATTGTGGGATACTCTTTGTCACCATGTGTGATGTTGTCATGCTGATAGGAGGTATGTATGAGTGAGAGTTCCTTGCAGTAGAATGTCTCATGGAGAGACTTTTCCACTCACGTTGAGGGCCCATTTCCTTGTATGAAAATTCAACAACGTCCATGTAAACCATAACCATTTACAGCACCAAATGAAGCAGCCAACACCATCGAGACACTAAGGCCCGGAGACATAGTCCACGCTGGATGAACTCCATTATTAAACGTCTTTCGTTTTGTTGTGCGATTGTTGACATTTTTTCCTCTTAATTATATATTCATATTTGTTCATTAATGCTTTGATAAAATGTAATTATAACACATCATCTAAAGCAAAAGGTCATGGTTTAAAGGGTAGTAGAAAATTACTCAGATCAAGTGGTAACAAGGGAGTCTTCTTGCTGATGTGAACTGCAAGCATGAACCATTAAACGTGAAGCAATGGAGGATTTCAAAGACATGTATGAGGCCATGTTGAGCATGTCCGAAAGGGTGGACATGTTGTATGAAGCTTATGATAAATAAGCAGCAGATAACATTGATTTTAAAACGCTTCTACAAGAGGAGAAGGCGGAAAAAAAACAATTGCATCTTCAAGTGCAAGCCACGACAGAAGCATTGGAACAATTGAAGCACAACGACCAAATTCTTCAAGAAAATCATGAGGCATTGAAGAAAATCCTACAGGAAGAGAATGAGGAGAAGCAGTGATTGCAACTTCTACTACAAGCCATGACAGAGGCCATGGAGGAAGCGAATCATAATGAAGGCTCGGAGAAGCCCTCTTCACATGTTTCAAAATCGACATCTACGGTAAAAAGTGTTGATTCCTCTTCAGTTTCATTTTCACATGATATCATTTCTATTGGAGATGTGTAGATCCCCATTATAGGAACTGGCATGAGACTCCTTACCAATATGGGTTACAAAGGAGGAGTACTTGGCATTAATGGCCAAGGCAAAACTTGGCCATTGGAAGTTGTGTAGAGACCTCGATACACAGGTTTGGGATACACTGAAGGAGAATTCGCAAAGGTGTCATAAGCCTCCATGACATTGTGGAAAATTTCAAGGAGAGAGAATGATGGGAACACTTCACCATCATCTTATGGCAGCGCATATTGCAGAGAGAAAGTTGAGGCAAGCTCTCATTGCCATAATGACATCAGAGGAAAACATACATTGTTGAACTCGTTAAGAGGAAGGAATGATGAGGACACTTCACCATCATCCCACCGAAGTTCATGTCACAAAAGAAGAGTTGAGACAAGATCTCATCACCATGATCACATCAGAGACCACCAAGAAAGGTATAAAAATTCTTGATATTATCGAGTTCATTTTTATTATAATGATGTTTCTAATCATGAACATAAAACATGGCAGAAGAAAATTTTTCATTTTTGTGGTTTATATAACCATGTAATTATTGGGTGTTGGAAAAGAATGGCAACACAAACAATGTGGTCATCTAAGAGCCATGTGTTCGAGGCTCCATCCAGAGCAACACCTTAAGGACAAAGCGCTGGTGCATGAACCGGTTGAAACAATTGTTCGACAAGCAAGTGCACCATGGGGAGATGACCCATTCACTTTGATAAGTGAGAAATGGTTTTTCTAGAGATGGTAATGTGTCATGGCCATGATTTTTAAATCATGTGTTGCATTTTGTAAAACTGATGATGTGTTTTCCATCACTTACAATGCGATAATGATGTCTTCATCCTTGTAATGATAATTGGGGTATTATTGAATCCATTTTGATGTAAAGTTGACCACCAAGTATGTGGTATAAACTCGTGGAAAGTATGGGATGATTGGGTCATAGTTGGTCATAATTTGAGCATATAATTTGCAGGAGATTGTACTACAGGTTTGCAAAGGATGCAGGTGTCGGCTCATCGCTTAGGGCTTCAAAGAAAAAAGGTGAAGGAGATGGAAGGGTGACGCTTTTTTTGGACACTTACGGTGTAGACATTGTACACATTAGTTGCAATTATTTTTTATGCTTTTGGAGGACCAAAATCTCCTCAGTGGGGAGGAATGATCTAGGTGGCTCCAAAGACACACACAGGACAAAGAGGGCTTATGGAAGCTCTAAAATCAAATTTGTCAGGATTCTTTCAAACTAGGACAAAAACGTAGATCTTGTCATCTTGATTGTAACGGTGCAAACGATTCGTTAAACCGAGTTCGTATGTGAAAGTTAGAGCTACTCAAAGTTCTAAGGCTAACTAGATGACTTGGGAGGTTAAGGAGGAAACATTTTCGTAGATTCCATTGACCATATTTTGGCCAGATTCTAGGTTAAATTGTGGGACATTTAATTTTTCCTCATTGGCCTTAAAACTGAATTTCATAATATGGGACTATTATTAAAGAAAAACAAAAAAAATATAATTTAGGGGTGGCAGGCCACCAACCCCACCACCCCCATGGAACCACCATATATATAAGCCAAACCATATGTAACAAATATATTTAACAAAATATGGTTAGGTCAGGCCATGTGGAAGCAGACATGCCCACCATAAAACAACATTACCACATATATTTCGCATGTAGCTAGGGTCGGGTTGGATCGGGCAATGTGGAGTTGACCTGCCCACCACCCATAACAATTTTTCAATGAATTCAATGTAAAAAAAAGGGAGGGGAGGGATTTGATCCCCCGACCCCTCCTCTAGTTGTGGATATTAACCGTTATTCCAACAGTCGCGATCTTGTAAGGTCCACCGTAAATTCTTCATATAAACTCATCAATGGCACAGTGTGTCAAGAGACCAGAGGAGTGGCACGTCGTTCGAGGTGCAAAACCTTGAAGCTGGAGCCAGATGCAGTGGAACCTTGATTGAGAATAAATTTCCAGAGGGGCCAAAATTTCCCATGTCCAAATTGGACAAATTTTGTATGTATTTTACACCTCTTGGCAACACGAACCTGATGGCGATGTCAGTTTCTGCAACAGAGATCTTAATTTTTCAACCATTTTCTTGAATGGAATGACAGTGTTACATTTCGGCATGTGGACAGTTGATTTCATGCCATTCGACACCATGTTTTGGATGATGCATTAAAATCCAGTGACTGAGGAGCATATTCTTCAGTTAACATCATTGTTGAGGTATATAAAGTGTATTTTCCATGTACTTCATTGAGTATTGCTACGAGATGCTTTATGTCATGTCGATTCCTGCTTGATGTATGATGTGAATCTTTATGTTTATTTAATTTTGTTGATTACTGCATGATCTAAGATGTGGAATATTTATGTGTATTTTTTGTGGTATGTATCTATCATGGATGGTCATTTATGTTGTGAGATCCCTTTGTTGCCTTGATGGTAGGATACTCCTTGTCACCTGTGTGAAGTTGTCATGCTGATAGGAGGTTTGTATGAGTGAGAGTTCCCTGTAGTGGAACGTCTCGTGGAGAGACTTTGCCACTCATGTTAAGTATCCATTTCCTTGTATGTGAAGTCAATAGCGTCCATGTAAACCATAACCATTTATAGCACCAAATGAAGCGGCCAACACATAGAGACACCGAGGCTAGGAGACGTAGTCCACA